>MU389363.1:437500-444279 GCA_022578775.1 Xylaria venustula | reverse complement strand
CACAAAAAAAAAAAAACACAACCAAAAAAAAAAATTAAATAAATATATAAAAAAACCCAAAAAAAAAAAAAAAAAAAAAAAAAAAAAAGCTTAAAGTAAAAAAAATATATATAAAAAATAAAAATTATGCAAACGGCAATATATTTTCTTAATAAAAAGTGCAATTAATTGTGCGCGCGCGCAAATGCACCTGTTTACTTACGCACAATAGCAAAAAAAAACAAAAAAAAAAGCAGTTACAATAGCACAAATAACTACCCCCCCCCCCCCCCCCCATTTTATATATATACTTAAAATAACACACTATAAAAAAACAATACAATTTATATGTTTTTTTATTTTTTAATTTGTTTTTTTTCGCATAAATAAACTGCAGCTAAAAAAAAAAAAAGCTAGTGTTAAATTAACTGGTATTAGCTATATTTTTTACATATATCGCACGTGCTATAAATAGCACGTAACATTAAAAAAAATTTGTTATCCCTTTTAAAAAAACGTCGTATGCTAACCAGAATTTTTATTTAAATAAAAACTTTGCTGCGCATAAAACTTTTTTTATTTTTAAAATAAATAAATAAATATAAATAAATATAAAATAAGTTTACTTTATTTTACTTTATATATATAATTGTACTAAGCTTATTTAATATAACAAGTTTTTATTTGCTTTGTTTATTTTTTTAAAAAAAATTACCCGTTAGCGCTACTTTAAAAAAATTAATTTTTATTAATATTTATTTCTCAGGGTTAAAATATATAAAAAAATAGCCTTTTTAAATGCATTTTTTAGTTTATTAAAAGCTTTTTTTAAAAAAGCATTAGAAAAAATTTAACCTTTTTTTGTTACAAAAGCATTTTTTTTAAAATATTAAAATAATAAAAATGCTATTTATAAATACCCGTTTATAAAGCAGCGGTAAAAATTGCAAAACCTTAAAAACTATTGCAGCTTATAACAAAAACTAAAAAGTGGCTACTTTAAAATTGTTTAAATATATTTAAAATTTATTTTAATGCTACTGCTAAAAATAATATATCCGAAAAACTTAATTTTTTTTAATAAAACTGGCATTTTAAAAGCTTAGCGTATAGCTTAGCTTTTTATAGTTTTTTAATAACATTTTGCATATATTTTATATGCAATTTTTTATTAGGTAAAAAAATAAAAATGTTATCGAAATAAGCGATATAAATAATATTTATAATATTATTAAATGCTTTTTATATATAATTTTAAAACGTTGCAAAAAAATTAAACAAATTTATAAATAAAACTATAAATTTATAATATTTATATCAAATATAAAACGTTATTTTTTATTTGTTATTTTTTTATATTTATATTTAATAATAAACATTTTTAAAGTTAATTTTCGTAAATGTTTTTGCGTAAAAAATTTTGTTTAACAGTTTTAAAATAAATAAAAAAGTATAACGATTTTTTATTGTAACTTTATTAAGTTTTTTAAAGTTTACATATAAATATAAACCTTTGTTTTTTTTAAAAATAAAAAAAATAAATATTTTAGCAAAATTAGTAAATTTTTTAATTTATTTTAAGCTAATAAATATATAAAGTAATAAAAAAAAGTAATATTTAACATTAAGTTTATTATACAATTTTTTCGTTTAAAGTATAAAAATATACTAGCTTTATTAATATTAAAAAAATTGTATAAATCGTAAAAATTTTTTAAAATATTTTTAAATCTTAAATAATTTGATAGTAATTAAGTTTTTTTAATTTAAACTAGCTTAAAAAATTATATAATAGCTTAATAATTAACCTCGTTTTTGCAAGCTTTAGCAAATTAATATGCTATAAATAATTTAAACTATTTGCGCTATAATTTAAAAAACTATTAATTTTCCGCCAAATTAAAAATAATTTTTTTTATTTTTTAATGTGGTTTAAAATAATAAAAAAAAACTTTTTTTTAATTTATTATTTTTGTTAATTGCAACGCAAACTTTTTAAAACTTTTAAATAGTGCTGCGGCTGTTAATTAATTTATATATAACTTAATAAACGCTATAGCTAAAAAAAATGCTGCTTATAGCATGTTAAAATTAATAAATACGAAAAAATGCTTTTTTTAACTTATAATATAAAGCAAAAATATAAAAAATATAGTTATATTTTGCGCAAAAATTTAAGTTAACATATATTTATAATAAGCTTTTATTTAAGCTTGTTAATAAAATAGTGCAAAAAGTATAAAAACGTTATAATACTAGTATAAAAAGCTAATAGTTAAGCTTAAAACCGATAGTTAAAATTAAGCTTATTAATTATTTTTTTGGTTTATATTTTAATGTTAAAATTTATTATTTAAATATTATTTTTTGTTTTAATTTATTTAGATTTTTTATATTTTTTGCTTGCGGTTTTTTTAGTTTAACTTTTTAAAGCAATTAAAACTTATATGCTTTTTTTATTTGCAATAAAAACAAACAATATTTTAATTAATATTATTTTGCAATTAAAAATTATTATTATTTTAAAGTTAATTTGTAAAAAAATCTAATCGATTTTTATTGTTAAAATTTTTAAAGTTAATTTAAAAGTTAACAGTTGTTTTTTTTACTTTTAAAGTTTTTTTTTTTTTTTTTAAAAAAAATGTTAATTATTGCTTAAGTAATTACCGCAATTATTAAAGTTGCTTTAGTTGTTATTATTTTAGTTTTAATTTTAATTTGAAAAATTATTGTTGTTATTTTAAAGTTAATTTAATTAAAAATTATTTTGCTAATTTTTAAAGTTTAAATAATTTATTAATTTTTAACGCCGTTAAACAACGTTTATTATATTAGCTTTAATTTTTAGCAAAAAGTTATAAAAATTTATAATTTTTTTTTTTAAAAAGCTTTGTTTAGTTTAACGTAAAAAAGCATAATTTTTTCGCAAATAAATCGTAAGCGTTTTTAATTTTTTATTGTAGCTAAATATTAATTAAACATTTGTAAAAATTGCCTTTATTATTGTTAAGCATTTTTTAATTAGCTGTTTATGCTAGCATTTAAAAAAAAAAACTAGCATATTAATGTTTTAGTTTATTTAAAGTAATAATGCTAATTAAATAGGTATTATTTATATTTTATACAGTTTTTACATTTAAATAAAATTTAATATTAATTTTTGCAAGCTTAGTTTATTTTACTAATTATATATAAAATTTTAATAATGCTAAATTAAAACTTGCGATTAAAATATAAAAATATAAATTTAAATTTAGCTTTTTATTTTATTTATTAATTAAACGTAAAATTTATGCTTAGTAAAAAATATTTTTATTTAAGCAATTTGCTTAAATTAATTTTATTATAATGTTATCGGTAGCTTAAACTTAAATTATTGCTAATAATGTTATAATTTAAATCGGAAAAAAATAAAAAAGTAATTAAAAAAGTATAATTGTTATTATAATTAAAATTTTTTATAAAAGCTAAGTATTAAAATTAATAGCTTTAGCTATTAAATTTTAAATTTAAACTTAAATTATTAAAGTTATTTAAAAATTTTTTAGATTTTTTATAGTATTTTTATTTTTGTTTTATTATAAGCTTTGTTATGAACCAATAAGCGGGCGGCCTGTCAGAAAACTAAGGTGACCAAAAAAAAACCTAATGAAAAGCACAAAGCAAACTAAAGGAAAAAGCTACGGGCATAAATATAGTTACGTAATGCGCAGCTTTATAAAGGTTATAAAGCAGGGTGCTTTAAAAGATTTATAAAGAATACAAAGCAAAAAGCTTTATAAAAAAATAAAAGCAAAGTGCTTTTATTGCTTTATAAAGCAGATAAAACAACAGGTATTTAGGTAAAAAAAAAACGGTTTATATAATAATAATAAGTTTTTTTATATATTTAATTAGTTTTTATTTTATAATTTAATTTAAGCATATAGCAATTTTTTAAAACAACTGTATAAAAGTATTTTTAACGACTTTAGTATAATTTTTATTAACGTTACGATAATTTTTTTAATTATTATTTAGCACAATTTTATACGAAAAGCTTCGATTATATCACATTTATATAAACTTAAAGTTTGTTATATTTTAAATTATTATTTAATTAATGTTTAAAATAACTAAAAAAATTACTATAGCTTTAACAAAACAATTAAACTTAATACCTGCGATAGTACAATATTTACTTAACTAACTGCACAAAAAAATTTAACAATTAAAACATTAAAACAAACAGCTTAAAAATTAATTAATTAATAACTTTAAACTTAAGTTTTTTAAGCTAGTTAAGCTAAAAAAGTTTAATAATTCGCAAAATTAATTAAAAAAATTTTAACTTAGGTTAAAATATATTTGCAATATTATAAATTAAGTTTTACTACGAACGCAAAAAAAATAATAATAGTCGCAAAGTATTTTACAGGTAACGCATTAAAATAGTTTCAACCTATTATAAATAACTACTTAAAAAACGCTAAAAAAAATAATTAATAGTTTATAATTAACAACATTTTTAACAAATATAAAAAATTTAAAAAAGCTATAACTAACATATATAAAAACTTAAAAAAAATTAAACAAGCTAAACGGAAGCTAATAATTTTAATTTAAATTAAAGCAGCATATAAATATACAACGAAATTTTGCAAGCAGCATGCAAAAACTAAATAAGCTAACAATAACGCAATAATAACGATTTTTTTTAACGGACTTAAAACTAAAGTTTAAAACAAGTTATATCGAGATAAAAAAAAAAGCGATTTAAAAAAATTTATTGCAAAAGCAATCAAAATTAATAATTGTTTATATAAGCGACAACTTTAAAAGTTTCGATAAAATTAAAACAATTAAATATTAAACGTGAAAAAAAAAAAGCTTAAAAATTAACAGCAACAAAAATTTATTTAAAACTTATAAAGCTTGATGCAATTATTAAAAAATGGAACTTAAATAAAGTTAAATGTTATAATTGCAATTAAAAAAAACATTACGCTAAAAACTGTAAAAAGCTTAAAAAATAACAAAAGCTTAAAAAGTTTAAGCAAGTTTTTGCAATAATAGTTGCGATATTATAAATTAGCAACTAATAAAGCCCAAGTTAACAACAATATATTAAAAATATATTAAGTTGCAACGCGTGTAAAAAAAAAAAAAAATATATTTAATATATCTGTTAACAAAACAGTTAAAACAAGCAAAACAAAACGGATACATTTGCGATAAAATTAACTATAATAAACATAATAGCTACACAAAATAAATAAACGTAAAAAATAATAACAGCTATAAAAAACTAAAATTAATTAAAAATGTTATAAAAATTAACAAAACACCTGCGATTTTGCGAAGCGAAAATCCGGTTAAAAAATTAAACTAGCTTAAAAGCAACAAATGTTTAAAAAAATAAAATTATATATATTAACAATATAACTATTAAACTAAATAAAAATAAATAAAAAACGCTATAGCAAAATTTATATAGCAAAAATATATTTAACGTAAAAAATCGATAAAACGCAAGCGCTAAATATAACAAGCAAAAAACGCGGATATAAATATTTTTAAAGTTATGCTAAATTATAAAATATAAACATTTTTAAAAAATATATAAATATATAATAATATTTTTATTGTAAAAGCCGGAACAAATATTAGTAAAAATTTTAGTGAAACAATACGACTGATCGCCAGAAAATATTACTATAATAAAACAATGCAGCACAAAAAACCAAAAAAGTTATAACTAAAAAATAAATATTACAAAAATGTTTTTTAAATAAACTATATAACCTATTAATATTTAATATATATTTAAAAAAAACTTAAATATATATAATTTTTAAAACAAATAAATAATAACGCACTATAGCAATTTTATTATAAAAGCAACATAAAAAAAATAATAATTATTTATTAAAACTTTAACAGGTTTGCAACATTTAAAATAAATTTACAATAGCTAACAAAATATATATTATAAATTACAAACTTAAAACAGTGTTATAACGATACGTGCAAAATATATGCTTAAGCAAAAGCTACGGAATTATAAAAACTTAAAAAACGTGCGGCACAAATTAAGCAAAACCAACTTACGTTTAAAAAAAAACAAACTGTTAAAATAAATCTTAAGTTAACAATACAAATAACACTAAAATATTATAACAACAAAATTACAATTATACAACTTTTAGTACTAATTAAAGCAATTAAAGCTTAACAATAAATAAATAAAATACCGATATAAATAAAAACGGTTAAAAAATTAAAAAACGACTAAAAGCAGTTATAACAAATTAACAATTAATTTAAAAGCTAAAAATGCTTTGTGTTACGACGGCTAACAAAAGCAAACATATTAAAATCGATTTAATATATTAAAAAAATAAACTACAAACGTTTATAAATATAAAAGCTTAAGCAAGCTTTATTTTTTTACGAGTTATTAAACAGTTAAATATATTAACAAAGCTTAAAAACAACTTTTATTTATTTATAACCGTTAATAAAAGTTTAATTGCATACGACAACAAAATAATTTTAAAAAAAACTGCAGCATTTTTTTTTAACATTTTAAAACACAAAAAAAAATTTACGCTTAACATTACAAAAATATTTAAGTATAATATTATTTTAAAAATATTTTAGTTGCAAAAAAGCAATTTTAAAATAAATTAAAAAACCGGCCAACTTTAGTAAAATATACTAAAAAAAAAATTAACTTTTAAAAAGCTTTTAATGCAAATATTAAATAATTTTATAAAGCAATATATATAAATATATATTATAATTAAAAATTTTAAGCT
>MU389363.1:0-432500 GCA_022578775.1 Xylaria venustula | reverse complement strand
TTTAATATTTAAAACTTAAATAATATAATTGTAATAAAACTTATAAAAAATTAATTATATTTTATTTTAAAAATAAATTAATAAAAATTTATTATTTATATAATTTTTATAGCTATTATAAATTAAAATTATTTATTTATTGCTATAATATATTTAAATATAAAATATAAAAATGTTTTAAAATTAATTTAACGCAATAAAATTATTAATTTATTTATTAATTAAATAATTAAAGCGCTAATTTTTAAATAAATTTTTGTTTTTATTAAAATATTATTATTATTAAATATAAACATTTTTTAAAATAGCTAATAGCAAAAAAACATTATTAAAAGCGTTAATATATTTAATATAAATTATTTATTTGCTTTTTTTAATATTATATTTTAAAGTTTAATATATAAAAATTTTAAAAATAGTTTAATAATTTTTTTTAATATTTTAAGCAATTTTTATTTTGTTAATATTAAAAAAATATATTAATAAAATATTTTAAATTTTAAAAATATTAAAATAATCGAAAAAAATATTAATATTAATAATAGCTGTTATGCTGTTAATATATTTATAATTAATTATTTTAATTTTAGCAAATTTAATTTTTTTGTTTTAAGCTAAAAAATAAATATATTATTGTTTGCTTAATATATAAAAATTATTTATAGCTTAAAAAAACTGTTTAATTATTTGTTTAAAAATAGCAATAAAAAATATAAAGCTTAATTTAATTTGTTTAATTGCTTAATAAGCTAATTGTTTTTTAAAGTTAAAAAATAAAATTCAAAATAATTAATATGCTTTTTTTTGGGTCAAAATATTTTTAATACGGCAGCATAAATAACTGTAAAATACAGCCTACTTTTTAGCGGCGGCCCGCTGTAACATTTCAAGTTTGGTGTCGCAAATCGCGGCAAGCGCGCGTTTTTCCGGGTCAATTAAAAGCATCGTCAAATAAAACAGTCAAAAACAAATAAATTAAAAGTAAAAAAACCTTCTGGAGTTAAGTGGTTGTTAAGTTATTATATAGACGAAAAAAAAGGTGGTTGGGAGAAAACGCGTCATTTTGAGTGGTCCGTGATGGGGTGGGCCGTAAGCCGGTAGGTCAGCTTATATTGCAGCATATATTGCAGCACTGTAGCGGGTATCGGTATTGGTATCGTTCATCCATTCCATTGTAACTTGTTAGGCTACCGACAACCCAGCGTGTTAATCCCATATTCTTCGTTCTCGTAACTCAACAGAGATGCCAGAGTAAAGATCGATTCTTGCCCGAATCATCTGTACCCATATTATACATCTTCCCTGATATTACAGCCGATTCCTACCGGTTCACCATTCACCGTCACAGTAACAACCATTTGAAATGCAGGCCTTCCGTAACTTCAAGACCCAAACATGGCCGCCCAAGCCCACCTTCACAGAGGCCAACGTGCCGCCTGGCTCGCAAACAGGGCGTGTATTCATGGTCACAGGCGGAAACACTGGCATTGGCTTCGAGCTGTGCAAAATCTTGTTCAATTCGGGCGCCACAATTTACATGGCATCACGATCCAAGGTGTGTACCATAGCAACTGGTAATTGTAATATCATCCTAATAACAGGCAATAGGACAAAGCTACAGCAGCCATCAAGGAGATCGTAAACAGCGCCCCCAAGAACGCATTAGGTACCGGACAACTCAAGTTCCTACAACTAGACCTGGCCGACCTCAAGTCCGTCGTGGCCGCAGCGGAAACCTTCGCCGCCCAAGAAGCGAAACTTGACGTATTGTGGGACAACGCCGTACGGCGAACGCACCACCCAAGACATCGAACCCTTCTTTGGCGTGCATTGCGTCGGCACCCTAGTCTTCACCCTCCGGCTAACACCACTCCTCAAGGCTGCCGCAGCCGCTTCCAGCCCAGGCCAGGCGCGTGTTGTCTAGCTGGCTAGCGAACTCATAGACCAGTCCGCACCTCCGAACGGCGTTGACTTCAACGCCTTGGACAAGGGGCTCAAAGACCGATTGGCCAATTACGGCGCCTCCAAGGCCGGGACGTGGTTCCTGGCGCGAGAATACGGGCGACATCATGGCGCCGATGGCATCCTGAGCGTGACGCTGAACCCGGGCAATCTCCACGCCGGCTCTTTCAAGGGCACGCCGGCGCCGGCCTACTTCATCATGAGTGCATTCATCTTACATGAACCCGTGTTCGGCGCTTATACCGAGTTGTACGCGGGTTTATCGCCGGACCTGAAGATGGAGCATAATGGGACGTATGTCATACCTTGGGGACGACGCAGGCTGGACAGTGAAATAACACGTCAAGACATTGTAAAGGCGATAACCTCGAAAGCTGAAGGGGGTCTGGGCTGCGCGATGAAGCTGTGGTAGTGGTGTGAGGAACATTGGGAGAGACGTATTCGATGGGGCTAGAGAGGTCTCTGCTCTCTACAATACTTACAGTAAGGACAGGAAACGATGTAAAGGGTAGACCGGGTAGTGATCATGACGGCAGGACTTACTAGCTCTAGTATGGTGGTGTGAGCCGTTTCAAAGACTCGACCCGAACCAAAGTTCTGAATTCTATAATAAATCTCCATTACTGCACAACTCCTCAATCAATTCTACGTAAATCTCGCTGAGCCCTGATGGTGCCTAACGGTATCCCTTCCAGCTGGGTGGGTGTTAGTGAGGGACGAAGTTGAGTTGTGGGATTGGTAGTCCGGAGAGCTAGCGGGCTGGCAGGAGTTCCCGGTAGGTAGGTAGGTGATGTGTTCAATTTGGACAGGCGGAAGGGGGTGAAGGAGGCCTGGGGAAGATGGGGGAAACTCTGAGCTGACGTGACTAGAGGCTGCTGAAAGAAGGTTCTCTAGAACCCATGGTTCTGAGTCGTAATCCTACCTAAAGAACGTCCTACGGTTAGCATGTCGTATCCCTTGTCTAGTAGAGTAGGGTTAGGTTGTTGGATGCGATGTAATAGGGGCTGATGTAGGGGCCGGAAGGTGGTAATATTCTAGCCCCACGTTACTGTTGGTAAGCCGGCGTTTGGTGCCGCTGACTCGCATGGAGATGGAAATAGCCATTCGACAAGAGTGCAAGAAAGTTCCATGGTGATTAACCTAGTGCTGGAGAGCAAAGAGAAGGAAGGCCACCATTTGGTGTGTAGGGAGAGGATGGCGATGGCAAGCGGCGGCACCGAGCTTTAAATGGACGAGCCGGCTCCCTCGTCCTACTGATGAAGTAGAGTAGAAGATGGAGAGGTTGACCTGTGGAATGGACTGTTGCTTCCTAGCGCGGCCCTCTCGGCGGCACGGACGCAGGATCAAGCTAATAGAGCCGGGCTATTTCGCGCTAAGGGGCCCGGGGGGTGGCCGGATTCGAGGCACACCATTCGGAGCAGGGGGGAGAAACAGTCGCTGTGCTTCAACGGCTCCGTTTCCATTAAAATATTGGATTCGGCCATCGTGCCTCGGGGCGGTGAAAAAGTGAGAATAAGGATTATGCCCTGCTAACCTGGGGATTGTTTGTCGCTTGTCCGAAATCGCGCGGCTAATACTTTGCAGTCATGCAATTGAGATTAGAGTCTGTAGATCGAAAACAAGCTTGATAGGGGTCGGTCTTCTCCCCAGTCTACCCTCGGCTACGTTAATCACACGCATCACTTGGCATTCAGGCAAAGGGATAAGTCAACATTCACCCAGGTTGAAAACTGGGTAGCACGCGTTTTTTGATAAAAGAAAAAAAAGGTATCTAATGTTCAAAAGACGCGATTTACCAGATTACAAAGGCTTGGTTGGCATCATACAAAGTGGTGTGAACAGAAACTGCTATACACACTACTTGGAATTAGCGTATTCACTATTCTGACAGACAGCTTTGCAGTATTGAATATCATGTAAGCAGCTCTCCCCTTGTTTATCAGGTTAGTGTAGGACAAGCCTGGTAGTGCGTGGTCTTTTCCCAAATCCTACTACAGCATGGCAGCATGGCAGCATGTATAACGCAGTCTCTGAATAAGCTTACAAATCTCTTTTTTGAGTTCAAAAGCTTAGCGCGACTCCACAAAGGCAAAACACCAGAACGAACATCATAGCTACATGCTATCGATATGCTTGACAATTGTCTGCTAATAACAACAGAATCTACCTGCTCCAATCGCCGTTCGACATGAGCTGCGACGGCACACCTGCCGCCTGCTTCTTCAATTCACTCTCTACATCCCAATCTTCATACACATGACCTTGAGGCAGATTGGTGTTCTCAAAAGGTGCGCCTGACTGGAGATGCTCGAGCGCAGCTGTGTACTGTTCTTGAGCATAGTTCTCCGGTTTATGCTGCCAAATCCAGCGCCCAAGACGGAAGACATCCTCGAACGGGTTTTTTCCCTCGTCAAGAAGACTCATGTCAACATTATGAAGCGAATGGCGGCTCACGATGCCGTACTTTTGGATCACTGAAACCCGCTGATATCGCAGTTTTGTGTGCACTTTAGTTGCCCAGGAGACACTCTCCTTCCCTCCTTGGTAGAGACACTCAGCTAGCGAGATGCCGTCCTCCATTGCCTGCGTTGCGCCGTTGGCCGATGAGGGAAGGAAAGCGTGTGCACTATCACCTAGTTGGATGATACGTCCACCTTTGGATGCCCAAACAGGTTGGGGGTCACGCCACGTAAGCTTCCAGTCAATAAGCGTGTTCGCGGGTACTTGCTTCACAAAGTCCATGATCTGCTCACCCCAGTTCGTGCGCTGCTCCAATATCGCGACGAGCTCTTCGGCTGGAATCGTGTTGTTCCATGATTCCTGAGCGCTTCCGTCCTCTTTGTGTGTAAATGCGAGACCTACTTTATCGTGAGTAAAGATTGTGATAAGATGCATATCTTTTCTACCTTGCTGCGTTAGCAATATCCTCTACAGTGATCAAGCCGACAGTACTGACCCCACGTAAGTGCGAACCTCAGGAGTTTGGTTGGGTTCTAGCAAGAGCTCCGCGCCCCTCGAGTTAGGCGCGATGACACTTGGGTTGAAGGCACCTCTTATTATGGCGTAGCCGCTACTAACGAAAGGCACTGTACTTCCTGTGACGGTTTCGTGAGATTTGGTACCAATGCCTTCAGCAGCGACCACAACATCGCCAGTGAAGACTTCGTTGCTGGCGGTGAGAACACTGGCCGCACCGGAAGATGCGTCTTCTTCGTAGCCTATGGCTTTTCGGCCATAGAAGATCGGAATACCTAAGCCTGTAGGACGCAGAGTTAATAATGGTAATTCCAAGTAGTAGAGCCTGCTTGGACGGCACTCAGAACTTCAAGATTAGGATGGCCTGGCAATCTTCAATGCAATTCTGGTTGCTCTTGGAAACGTAAATAGTAACCCTGAAGAAGGATTTCATTTGAACTCAGTGAGTAGCAGAAGTGATAAAATAAGCAACTATTTACTCACGATTGATCTGGTTTTCTAGCATTTGCATGATCTGGGGACGGAGCTTAATGAAGCCGACAATGGGTACGTCTTTAGCAGCATGTGGTGCCGCGTCGGGGCGATTCCACTCGACAAATTCACTGACGAGCTTCTTTCCAGCTGAATCACACCACCATAGGGGCGAGTTCCATGTGGTCTCGTTATATTCAGCGAGCATCTTGGGATAGTAGTACAGTGTCGAAAGGGCTGACGGACCGATGGCGAAGAAGTCGCCAAGGGTTGACAAGGCATCGTTTTGCTCTAAGATTTCGACATCGTTGCCTTTGCGCCAGCACTCAAGGGCTGCGAACATGCCCCCGATACCAGCGCCGGATATTATGACTTTGATGCCTGTACGAGGGTAGCGGTGGATACCATCGATGGCTTCGCTTGTGTGCTGCAGTGAGGATAAAGTCATCTTGGGATTATAGCTGCCGAGGGCCGTCGGAATAACAGTAATGGAGTCTTCAATTGAGTTGGGGCGCTTCGGGCTTTTGTGTCGAGAAGGAGTGTGATGAGACCACGGGTTGATGGTGAATGAGCTGAGGTAGGTATGCTAGAATATATAGCCATTTTAATGTGTTCAGTAAGAACGACAATAATAAGAAACATCTTTGCGAGTCACTACAGTTGTTGTCGCCAGTATGGCACCCGCTGTTCTGAAGCAATTTAGAAGCTCAATCAGGACATCAAAGAGTACTGTATGACAAAACACCGATGTTTAGAGTCTAGTGGAACATGGGGTGGCATACTGGCTACGTCCGGGTGCGCTGGCCCACTAACTTACGTAAAGCCAAAAGGCGAAAAATCTACAGGTTAGAAACTCGAAAAGTCAAATCAACTCACCTAAAGAGTGGCACTGCGGCTTGTAGTCGTTCCGGTCACATTGATCTGTCTACCGGCCTGTACAATAAGACTCCTATTATCATAAGATTTGTAAACGATCCCTAGTGTTAATATAACGCTATGACTCGATCTGTTAAGTCGCCCCTTAAGCATACGAATACGGCTCTTGGTGGAGTGTTGACCTATCTTCCAAGATATGGAGTGGTGATATGCAAGAGCTGTCAATTCGCTATACAGCCCAGTGCCTTTTCAAGTCATCTGCAGAGTCACCACATATTGCGCTCCGAGCGTCGTCGCATACTAGATCAGCTTTTTTCGTTACAATTACCGCCGCCTGAGCGCGTCGGTCTGCCCGCGTCCGACTCGCGGCGAATTGCGGATCTACCTATCCTGTCTGGCTTTAAGTGCGAAGCCGAGTGCCATTATGCCTGCACATCAGTCAAGCGCATGTGCCAACACTGGAGTGAAGTCCATAACCAGCCCAATTCCAAGCTCATCAAATACCGCGAGGCCATATTACAGACCTTTTTCAGAGGCAACAAAATCCGGTATTTTGAGGTTGAGGGGCCAAAACACTCACCATGCTGGCGGCAGAAAGAGAGCCAATTGGCCGCCAAGAATCCCGACCTATCGTTGCCAACGGACTCCGCGGATGTTCTTGATGGGATACAAGCGCCGCCTCTAGATTGCCAATCTCTGCTTTACATGCACCACTACACGAGGCATTCCGCTTTGTTTCTTAATAGAGGCAATGAGAGCACGACTTTCTGGATCGATACCATTGTGATGGAAGCTTACAAACATCCGTTTCTGATGTACAGTCTCTTGTGCATTTCTGCGATCGACCAGGCGCGTAAGACTACTGATTACGCCAAAAGACTCACTCACTTACAAGCATCGGCTTCTTACTGTGCCGGAGCAATATCAGGATACCGCGTCGCTGTTACGCGTCCCACGAGAGACAATAGTACTGCACTCATAGCATGCAGCAGGCTGCTCGGGCAACAAGAGGTTGCCCGCGACCTAATCAAGTTTGAGAGAATTAGTTATGACTTCACAATCGAAGACATCATCGAGCACCTGGTACTTCTTCGCGGTTGCACCGACTTGATGATCCAGCTCCAATCCAGTCTCCCTCCTGACTCCCTTTTTCGTCTGCCTGATCAGGTCAAAGCTGGCCTTAGACAGATCGAGGAGAGTGATGAAACCCACATGCCTGTAAACCAAGGCTATATCCCTTCAAGTATATGGCTAACCCTCAATACGCTTGAAGTCAAGCTGAAGGCAGTTGGACTCTTGCCAGAGAGTAAGGTTCTCATGATACGGTATGCTATAAACTCGCTCGCACATGCAGCATCGCATGCCTACGATGCGAAAGAAGACGAGCTGGGCTGGGCGGGCTGGAACGCAGTTGAAGGCTGGCTTCGAACGCCCGTGGTCTCATATCAGCTTGTACCAGCAATGCGAGAGGGCTGTCCTGCTGCAATTGTTGTATTTATTTCCTGGGTGGCGATACTACTCAGAAGACTGGAACAAAAATATGACTGGATGTTTGGCCTGTCTGCGTGGTTCGTCCATGTTGCGGTCAAGGTCGGACAGAGCACTGATGCGGAAATACTCGTTAAAGAGATATATCAGGTCGGGTAATCCTCGCCACGGTAGTTGATCGATCAAACTGCTCAACATACAACTGTCATAGATGTTACAGGAGCGATCCAGGAATGCCTCGAATCGTTGTATGAGGTATGATAAGAACGCAGTAATATCTACGTGGTATAATGAATTGTCATAATATCCCGTAGCTTCATCGAATCTAGAATCACAGACTCTTCGACATATCCTCGATGGTAATCGACAAGCAGTATATATGGCCGTATTTCACAGTCTTCGTTCCATACCAGCCGTCATCCTGTGATCCGTATAGAGGCGGAGTCTGCTAGAACATCTTTTGACTAGCTCGTCAGAGCCTGCTGCCAAATACACAACACTAGCCTGGTTCTGTCATGCATGCTAGGATTGTGCAGAGCTGAATAGTTACAATGCATCAAATCAACCAATGATAACGCAACAAGAATCTACCTCCCTACGAACGGCGTAAGCTCCTCGGAAATATTGCATTATATCTCTTAGACGTTATAAGAAACACACATAAGATCCAGAATACCTGGTTTTCAAGAGAAAAGCCGGACATATTATATTCCTATCTTCAGCGTTAACTTGAAGCTGGAAATGCCTTCAGAACCAGTTCAGGCCTATATTAAAAACGTTGAAAAGGATGCCGAATAACACCGTCGTTATAATTGGCTTCTCAGCTATCTACGACGAGATCCCAAATTTATCAACGAATGGCTCCACCCCGTTGGTCCCGGGCGGACGCGTACTGTTATAGCCGACTTCTTCTCAGATCCGGCTACCCCGGTCTCTATTTCTCGTTTTGTGAACAATGAGAATATTGAAAATGCACTGATGACTCGCAGGGGTTCGGTCGTGGTGCGACTAATTCTCGTGGTCGGCATTAGTGGGGTTGACGAACAGAGTCGAAAGCAGGTGAGCGGCCAAATCGATCAAATTCCTGCGCCACTTACCAATGCCTTTTCTTTCCATGCTGACAAGAGTACTCATTCAAAGCAAACTTCAGGAATTCCAGGTACAGCCATCCCCCCAAGTGAAGATCAAGATTATCGTGCACCGGTTTTGACAAGGTCACGTACCGCAAGGGTGAGGGACACCCACCCTATAAGGGGGCATGCTTCCTACCTGCCAGAGCCTGAGACTTTGAGCTACGTTGCAGAAGCTACGCAGCTAGATAGTGAGATATTACTTCGACACTTAGACCAGCAGGAGCATTTGATCTATAGACGCCAGCTACAACAACCGCGACGAGAGAAAGGTGGAAGTCGGGAACAGTTGTTTGACATAAGTCTTGGGATAGATCAAGAAAACTATATTACGGCAATTTCTCGATCAGAACCTTCGTTAGGTAAGGGAAAGTCTCAGACAGAAAAAGGGGACTTGAGCCATACAGGTCAGTATATAAAACTTCTCAGCGATTAAGCTTGTCATTCGCATTAACGCGTTTATTAGTCGTTTTGTTGGTAAATGAGGATAATTGTCTGGGTATCGACTTCAATACGTACGCTTCAGCACTTGACCAGGTCTTTCAGTCCTCTTTCGCGCCACCAAATGAAGCTTTCGAAACAGTACTACGCTCTAAAGATGAATATGAGCGGGCTCTTGTCCTCGAGAATCCCCTCAGTCTAGTTTGGGATTATGCTACTCTCATATCTACTAAATTCACCTCTCAACTAGAACTTTATCGACGCAAGTGGAAAATTCTTTATGAAAAGCATGCAAATACTACTGCCGTATACGGAAACCCGGAGATCCGTGACATCATACGAAAAGAGGCAATACAACTATCGACTCATATACAATACGTTCAAAGGTCATTGCAAAGGCTCGAGAAAATTACTCCCAAGACACGAAGAAAAAGCTCGCGTCCAGCTGGGTCCGTTTTGGATGAGTTGATCCAGGACTTTCAAGACATCTCCGATCGGCTTGAAAGCTTGAAGTCGGCCTACGACAAGTTCATTGAGCAGCAGGTGGAAAAGGTGTCATTGGCAGAAGCGAGGGAATCCATGACCGAGGCTCGTGATTTGCAGCGTCTTTCTTACCTCGGTTTTGTATTCGCCCCGTTGAGCCTTGCGTGCTCGTTCTTCTCTACGGATATTCAACCTTTAGACGGTCCGGCACCCGTTTGGCAATTAGCAGTCACCTCGTTAGCTATTCTTTTCTTTTCACTGCTAGTCTTGTATTTGTTGATAGCCTTGAACAACAACAGACCTAAGCTATCGTTTCCTTCGACATTTTTCAAGCGAGACCGAGGCTATAATCCCCCAAAGGTCAATGAACCGGAAAAGACCCCTTCACTAGCGGATAGCCCAAACAATAGCGAAGGGCTTACAGGCAAGTCTGCGGTTACGGAGCAAACCGTGCATGCTGGGCATGTTCCCAAGGGATCAGGCACCAAAGTAACACAGAAACCACGGATACAGGCGTCGCAAGGCGCACGACCTCGAATTCCCATGAATGACAGCGAACGTCGTCAAGCATATTCAGACGGTTTGACCAGGACTGCTGCTCACAAGCCACCTCCCCGTGAAGAATTTCCCGATAGTCCGAAACTGGACTTGTCTCGCCTCGATGATTCAACGTTCCTGCAGTATCCAATTCAGCACCGACCGGCACGAAAAAGACCCGAAGTGACCGTTACCGCCACCACAGAATTGACTACTGATCTTAGTATTGCGGAAAACCCTTCACAGGTCGTTGAACCAGCCGGTTTAAGCAATGAAACGGCCAATCTTGTCGTTTCCGATGATGGGATAAAAACTATTGTTACTGCACGAATTAAGTATCGAGATGGCGTCGAGGAAAAAGCAGATGAGAAACAGAAATTTGATAGACATGATGACAGTGCTCATGCGAATAATATGGCTAGTGGAAGTGACCTTGGGGTTCGTCACGATCACGGGAATAGCAGTTCAGAAGCCGGGCCTGGCTGTAGGCCCAGTTCGCCCTCGCGGTTATCATCACATAATAGCGGGGATGAAGATCAGTCAACTGATCCCGAAAATCAAGATTATGATGATGGCGATAACGATGACGAAGACGGTAATTATACTGACGACAACGATGGCCGTAGTTTCGAATCAAGCATTGCCGCGGGAAGTGAGGAGGTCGTCTTCTCTATCCCTGAATCAGTAGAGTCGCTCCCCGCTCCATATAAAAAGCCAGAATTCTCAGAATGGGATTCGGCAATCGCGGACGCGGACGACTACGCAATTACAAACTTTTCGCTGGATCGCCCTCTAGGGCAGTGGCAACCGGATGCTGAAGAGGTCATGATAGCGAAGGCATTCTCGGATTTGTGTAAGAAGAATGACTTACATCGAATCAAGGTCCTGATTGCGGAATTCCGGAAGCAAAAGTCAAACCTCAATATCGACGGTCTCTATGCTTGGGGCCTTGCCGAAGCGGCGCGCCTGTTGTTACTTGACGCTATGCCCCTTTTTTTCAATGCCATCAAGCATCCTGACACTCGAGCTGATGGTCTCGACTACGCGCTACAAAAAGCAATCGGGGACAGCGAGGAGCATCTAGCAACTATGAGATGGCTAGGGAGAAGAGGAGTGCGAATGAACATTGCTAAGGTAGACCGTGAAGATCCCTTGACGATAGCCTGCGAAGGAGGCTATGAAAAAGCGGTACAGTTACTTCTCGACTGGGGCGCAGATCCAAACCTGAGATTGGACTCGTTTGTGGGTATTTCAGAGTCGTGGCCCCTCCGAAGAGCCCTCAAGGAAAATCATACGGGCATCGCTAGACTTCTTCTGAGAAACGGAGCACACGGCACTGACCCAAAGGTCGTTCAAGCAGCTGCGAAATCCGGAAGTCTTGATATTCTCGAAGCCCTCGTCGCCGCAGGAGGTGCTGTTGTCGATTTAGACGGACAGCTAGCACATGCGGAACTCACTGACCCATTTTGCCTTGCGGCTGAGGGCGCTCATTTACACGTCATGAAATACATCCTTGATCTTGGAATCCTGCTGGACGAGACGTTAGGCGAGAAAACAAGGGGGATTCACGCTTTCGACAACGCCGTTTGGGCGGCAAGACAGGACAGTGAAGCCATATGTCTCATGCTCTTGGATCTTGGAGTGGAACTATCGTTCAGCCGCCCTCCATATGGCGGGGAGTATTCCATTGCCCATATTTCCTACACCTTTGCGTCTCTAGGTGGTATGACGACGCTCCTCAAACGGATCTTAGACACTGGTGCGGATCCAAACGCAGTCGTCATCACCAGCGGAACAGTCAACTACTGGCTGAAGGCAGTTGGTAATGGCATAAACCCAGAAGATTGTTCGTATGGTAGTATGCTAGCGGTAGCTTGCGCTGCAGGTCACCTTGACGCAGCACTTCTCCTGATACAACGTGGTGCTAATGTGCATTATGGTGGCTGTAGTAGCAATACTAACATGACACCATTACACATCGCAGCCAGAAACAATCGTGTAAACGCTGTCGAATTGCTCTTGAACTATGGAGCAAAAGTGGACGCGCGCGCACCCGAGAGTGGTGCCATGCCTATTCACGATGCGGCGGGAGCCGGATCTACCGCCTGCATCGAGTACCTCCTGCATCACGGCGCGACCCTAGAGTCTTTGGACAACACCGGCCAAACACCTTTGATTGTAGCGGCTAGGGAGGGTAAGCTTGAGGCAGTCGAGAAACTGCTAGACGAGGGCGCAGCAGTCTCGGCTAGCGATGGGGAAGGCTGGACGGCTGCGCATCGAGCTGCTTGGAACGGGCACGAGCGCATCGTGAAATTGCTGTTTGAGAGGAATGCTGATCCAGCAGTGGAGACTGATTCAGGTTTAAGAGTCGAGGAGCTGTTGAATCACGCTGAGGAGAAACCGAGAGTGGACGATAACTACCAAGGCGAGTCTGAGTAAGGTCCTGCTCAGGATTAAGAAGATGACGACCTAATAGATGAACCCCTTTATTCTGCTATCAAATTTCGAGATTTCAAGATGAGCATTCTGGGGGCACTTTAGACAGTCGTATGTCAGTCAGTATTGTGCCCAGCTGTACCTTAACACGCCTGTAATTAAAGTGGTGATATGAAGAGACGGGCTGGGCCACGGTACCGTTTATTAATATTTCGGACAGTAATACTCCGGGCAACACGATCATGAAATTGTTATCATCCTTCCTACATTCACCTCTCACTAACTCCAGCATTAGAGAACGGAGCCGGTTTCCTCTCGAACGGAAGGGATGAGATAGAAAGAGAACTTGATATTTCCGATGTTTGTAGTAAAAATGAAAACTCCTCTCCTACAAGCAATGATTTGGAAGTTATATCCACAACAATGCGAGAACCCCTATCATGTAACTTTGGGGGTACCCGGTGTCGTTGGTCCATTTCAGGGTCCTGTAGTAGCGACTGTTGGTACGAGATGCAGAGCCAGGTCTTATCCTCATTTCAGATTGGTCTGGACGTCTTGTTGGTGGAGGTGGCGTTATAGCTTACTGCATGTCAGCCGAAAAGCCTTCTAAGAAGACGATACCATGCAAATGCATGCATGATCAGACGAGCGAGGGAAGACAGAAAGAAGTTCACCGAACAATCCTTTTCAAATAATACAGGCCATCGCATCTTCATCCAGGTTCATCATACGAATACCCTACGAATCGTAAAAGATCAAGGGAGCATTGAACCAATGCAGCAGGGTTCATGAGGTCCCCGATCAGCCCGACCTATCGGCTGCCATGTAACCTCAACCCTCCCAACAGGATGCCACCCTCCTTGCAAGTGCCGCCCGCGCCCGAGGAGATTCGCAGATGGTTCTCACTGCTAGATAAATAAGCCAGACTCACGGACGGCGACAGCCCGCCTTCAGCTTTTCTCTCCGCCTCGCAAGTTCATCAAAACCCCCCAATTGAGGCGGGGGTCCAGGCTGTTTTCACCGGATACACTTATACATCAGTGTGTATTATTTTCTCTTCTCTTATGAGTGCAGCCTATGAAGAGCGGTAGTATTGGTGGGATACCTACTACTTATACAATTCTCCGACCCCGCCTTGAATTCATTCCATGCCGGATCATTGATAGATAGCTACTAGTAAGGCTAGGATCCTGTGGTATACCCCCCTCAATCCTCCAATGGCGCCGCCGTTCCTCCCCATCTTCCTTTCCCTCTTCATCGCCTCACGCATCACTCCCGGCCTGGGCGCGGCACCCCGCCCGGACCATGCGACGTTCCTCCTCCCCTTCGACGCCGGCTTCGCGCCGCGCTGGTACATGGACGGCACGCCCGCGGTACCGGCACAGCTCGCCAGCCCCAATCCTCGGCACCCGCTGAATGGGATCGCGCCGCGCGACGTCAGTATATGCGACGCGGGGTTCCACAGCTGCGTCGAGGCGAACGCGCCGGGCATGTGCTGTCCTAACGACAGGTACTGCTACCTGAACGCGACATGGACAGCAAACTGCTGCTCGCTGGGCGTTACGTGCCCCGACTCGTTGTGCAAGGCCGACGAGCTCTACTGCAACACGACGTCGTCGACGACGATCCCCGCGACCACTGCGGGGACGGCGCGATCAGGGCACGACAACACGGTGACGTCCCTCGTGTCGGTCACGACGTTCGCGGCGTGCTGCAACCGCGCGTGCTCGGCGAGCGCTTTCTCGTGTGAGAAGGCGTTCGGCGGCCAGTGCTGCTCGTACGGATTTAAGTGCGCGTCCGGCAGCGCGTGCATCGCAGACCCGGCACCTGCCACGACCTCATCTGTCTCGACTATCGTACCCGAAATCCCGCCGGGGTGCACGACTTCGCAGATCACATGCGCGGAGACGGACGGCGGTGGATGCTGCAACACGGGATCCATCTGCACGTCCCAGACCATCGGCACCACCGCCTCCCAGGTATGCGCGCCGAACCCCACGCTCGCGGCCGACGACGGGTCCTCTGGTGGACTCTCGAGCGGCGCAAAGGCCGGCATAGGCGTCGGCGTGGCTGTGGGCGCCGCTATCGTCATCGCGGCCGTAACATGGCTCTGTATCCGACAGCGGCGACGGTCAGGGACCACAGGCACGAATGTGTCGGCGCACGAGATGCGGCAGAACGCGAGCACACCGGGAGGCGCCGGGGACGAGGACGCGGGCAATTCCCTGCTCGTTGGTCCCAGGTCACCGTATACACTGCGATCAGCGTTCACGGACGGTACCGAGCACACCTCGCCGCTTTTGCACGAGCACGGGCGCGCCTACAGCTACCGCTTGCCTGACGCAATGGCGGGGCCGTTCACGGATCGCGACGGCGACGGGCAGGTTGCGCCCAACCCCAGCCTTGCCACAACTCCGCCAACAAGATCGCTGCCGAGTGATGGCGGCGGGCGGTTTGCTGGCTTGATGCCGAACCACCCCGACAATATAATGCGGCCGGTGGAGATTGGCGAGGGTGAGGCGGCGCGCAAGGAGACCGGGAAGGACGCGGAGAAAGCGCAGATAGACGAGATGCCGGGTCACGACCCTACCGTGGGTCGGTTTGAGCTTGAGGGAAGCCCGGGAAGTCCATCGCCTCTGAAACCCGATGGAGAGAGCCGCTCAACTGACAAGGGGCGGAAATGAAAAGAATAAAGCCATGACGGAATGAGATATGAGGCTAATAATGGGAGAGCGTAGTGAAACTTTTCTGTTATATTATTTGTTTTGGCGTCTTGTATCTATGGCAGCAAACTACCCCTGTGTTAGACGTGCGCGAAACCGAATTATCATTTGTACGCCTGCTTCTTTCCTGATTCCGGTGGAACGTTAACCCAACAAGTTACAAAAAAAAAAAAAAACGCCGTTTCGTCACAACACCAAAACTCCAAGCGACCAATCTCGTGAGAGGATATGTACAGAGGTCGTCAAAAGACGCAGAAAATCGCAGATCCAGCCTGTCCATTCAACGAGAAGTGCGCGCCGTGCGCAATAATACGGACAGAGCGCCAAGGAAACAGCAAACACAAAAACATGGAAATCAAAAAAAGACACGGCTATAGGTAGTATGACCGGTGCCTCGCGCACAATCAGGCAACGACGCCGTTGAACAAGGTGTGTTGCCGCAGGTCCTTGACTAGCTCCTCAACACTATTCAGGTGACGGCCGAGCAGGATCTGCTTCTCTTCCTGGCTGCGGGTGAAACCATCGCCGGCGGATCGCGGTCGGCCGTCCTCGTCTTTGCTACCGCTGTTCGTGGAGAACGCCTTGGCGAGCTTACTGGGGCTGCGGTGTAGTAGTCCCGGTATAGAGTCGCGAGGTGCAGCGCTCGGTATGGACGGTGTCTCGGGCATGAGATAGAAGTAGAGGAACTCAATAAGTTTGAGCTTGACGTCACGGCTGGTACCTCGGGAGCGGAAGAGCGATGTGACAGCGAGTAGACCGTCGAGGCTCTCGAACGTTCGCGTGTTCTGTGGCGTGTCAATGAGCGCGGTGACTAGCGTTAGGAGAGTGGCCGATTGGATGGCCGGGCAGAAATCGGGCTCGATGAGATCGAGTAGGAGCTGTTTGGCACAGTGAATTGTCAGCACAATAGCACATTATAATTAGTCAGTCAGATAAGACATCCGTACATTCATATACATCTCCCGGGAGAACAGTGCCTTGCTGGGCGGATGCAGCAGCATCACTCCCTGCATCAGGTCCAGCGCATTCAGTATAAGCAGGTCGTTTGATCCATCGCCGCCCTTTGCTAGCAGACGATCAAGCGTGTTCACGAGGCGGACGGCAACATTCCACTCGAAGCCCTCCTGCAGCTTGAAGAATTCGTAGAAGGCCGGGTCGTCGGCGAGTTCGCTGAGCTTTTTGCCATTGGGAGGGGATTCCTGTTCCTGTCCTGGATCCCTGACCACGGAGGCGCGACGCTCTTTACTCGTCTCCTGTCGTGAGAGACAGATGTTGGCTAGGAGACCCTCGACCTGGCGCAAGCCTTTGCGGATCTTGACACCATCGTATGAGGATAGGTTATCGAATGCGAGGGAAAGCAGGTTCTCCATGTTGTTTTTTGGGGCGATATGCAGATTTCTGAAAAGTGAAAGATAGGATTTAGAAAACAAACGAAAAAATACCAAGTCGGACTGAGATTCAGACACTGGCAATGCTGTTAATACAAATAGAACGAAGGGAAAAGTTTGAGGGTATCATAGAAAAGGATGAACGGCCCTAAGAAAGAGCATAGGAAGAAAGGCCATTTTCTGATACTAGGTGCCGGTGGTTTTGGATCCTCGGGTTAGCATAGCCGACTGCATGAAACGGTTGACACAGCAACAACGGGTCTAATTTGATTACCTAATGCTTTAAGAGCTTTCTATCGATAATGTCTCGCGGCCGGCAAAACACCCGCGCGCTGGGGGGTAAGTACATAGGTACATAGCATATAGGTAGCTTCTCTTCGTCAGGGTATAATTGTAGTTACCTGTAGCCTGGATAGGCATACTGTAGGCACTGGCGCGCAACTAGCATCTACTCGCAGATAGAGAAAGCTACATCTACCTATTTCCCCGGTCTCAAGACCTATACGCGGATTGTCTCTTAGATTAGGTATTTACTTATAGGTACATACAGGTATCAATCTATCCTCCTTTCATGTTGAATTCCCCACCACAGCTTTTCCCTTACACTGAGTGGGGTAAAGGATCGAACAGCCCCTCTTTGGTTCGATTCCCATGCCTTCAGCTCATCGACAAAATGAAGTGGTGCGGCTTGCGAATTATTTACTACGCCCTTGTCGGCTCTAGAGACGATGAAGAGTAACGTCCCACGCAACGCCGTTCAAGATCGGTTCGGCATTGATGCCATGGATGGCTAGCGAGAGAAGCGAGGAGGCTTTCTAGCTTACCGCTTCCCCGTCGTCGATCTACTGGTAATCTTTGATGCCTAGTGTACGTAAAACCAATGTCAGAGTCGCAATGTAGGTACTTGATCGAGGTATGATAGGTACCGGTATTACGATCTTTGGTAAAACCTGTGTCTCGGTCTCAGTCAGTTTTCTTAGCCGGACCTCCACCACCTGATCCCACCTCCTTTTCATACTCGCCCGACTGCACTGCTTAGTAGGCACCTCATCCTCCAACAACCGAATCTCGCATTTGTTATAATCTTCACTCGTGCCCTTGAGATTTCTCCTTACTGTCCCGCCGACAGTCCCGATAGCTCGCCTTTCATCAGATGTTGCATGTGATATTAGCACTAGTAACCCCATACCTATCCCAGACCAGACCTATCCCTGTGACAGCGGCTGGCTTGGGTGGCTCACACTATTGCCTGCAGGTCCCAGTGCCACAAGGACTACATACGATCTCTCAAGTTTATTGTTGACATCATCTATAGATGCATCTCTACTAAATGTATACTAAATGCATACTAGATAGATGCTAGTCTAACGCCTGGTCCTTTACGGCGAGCCGCCTACTTAAGTGGAACGAACGACTCGCCTAGTGCCGCCATCCGAACCCCGCCGTCTACAGCGGCTCTCCTCGGAGCAATACAGCGACGGTCCTACATACAGCACGTGTTACAGCGTGGTTGATATCAGGTATTTACCTGTCTGCCTAGCGAGCCTACATGTAGGTAGGAGTTAGGCCCTTCAACACAGGTATACCTATCTCACATACCTTCTTGCTCGAGCAGCGGTAAACCTTGTAAGTGGTGACTGCCTCCCTTACTACATACCTTAGGTACCTGTTTAGGTATCTACAAATAATGTCTCGGCTTAGAGTTCTCATGTACCTACCTATACTGACTGACACCTAGGCTGGTTGCCTGCAAGGTTCCTTAGATAAGGAACGGTCACGGCAACTAACAGCAGTTAGCCGAACTGTATCATGGCTGCCAACGTAGACCACCACAGTGACACTGTCCGAGACAGCGACGCTGCCACTTCTATATATCTTCCCTCGCCCAACCGCATTCCTCCAAGGACTTCATCCACTGGCTACAGCAACACCACACCTGCACCTCTTGTTAAGTCCGTTCTCCGGCCCGTTCCGGAGTCTGACTGGTTGGCACAAAGTACTCATACTCAAACTTACACTCACCGCAAGACACCTTCCACTTCGCTTTTCTCTCACCATCAGTCGGACACCATGACGTCTACTGACTTCCAGGATCCCTCGCGGTATGCGACGGAGAATTTTGACTACGCTGCGCGCAAGACGTGGACGGAGAAAAAAGAAGAGACCGTCATGGGCCCCTTCAATTACCTGATCAGCCAACCAGGGAAAGACATCCGCACAAAGCTGATCAGCGCCTTCAACCTCTGGCTCAACGTGCCTAAGGATGCCCTCGACATCATCTCCAACATAGTGGCTATGCTTCATACCTCGTCATTGCTCGTCGACGATGTCGAGGACGATTCTTTGCTCCGACGGGGGCTACCCGTGGCGCATATGATCTACGGCACGGCGCAGACCATCAACTCCGCCAACTACGTTTACTTCTGCGCCTTACAGGAGCTACAAAAGCTCAAGAACCCAAGAGCCTTGACCATTTTTGCAGAGGAACTCGTCAACCTCCACAGAGGCCAAGGCATGGACCTGTACTGGCGGGACTCGCTTACATGCCCCTCCGAGGACGAGTATCTCGAAATGGTGGGCAACAAGACCGGCGGCCTGTTCCGGTTAGCCATCAAACTGATGCAGGCCGAGTCCAAGGTGCTTCTCGACTGCGTGCCGCTCGTCAACATACTGGGCCTCATATTCCAGATCCAAGACGACTACCGCAACCTGTCAAGTCCCCAGTACGGAGAAAACAAGGGCTTCTGCGAAGATTTGACCGAGGGCAAATTCTCTTTCCTCATCATCCACAGCATACGCGCCAACCCCAACAACCAGCAGCTTATCAATATTCTGAAGCAGAAGACGACCGCCGACACGGTCAAACGGTACGCCGTCAACTACATGGAGAGCACCGGAAGCTTCGAGTACACAGAAAAGGTCCTCGAGGTGCTGATCGAGCGCGCGCGAAAGACCGCCGACGAGCTCAGTGGTGACGCGCAGAAGAACGCCGGGATCCACGAAATTCTGGATAGGCTCGCCGTATAGCGCGTCTGCCGGCCACATAGTCTTGGGATGTGACGTCACTTTTCGTCAGGTCAAAGATATGTAGTGGATAGTAACTTGCGCAGCGAGAATATTTGTTGTAACTAGGGAGCATTGTTTAGAATTGTGTCAAATGATGAAAAGATATTGGTAGAAGTGGATTTGGCTAGTGGTAGAAGCGGCACATGAATACCCCCCCTCTTTCTTCATTTTCTGCGAAATGTATGCAGCGCAGGAATAGCATTCATTCGTGGCTTATCTACACTTTATTAATCAAGATTTGAAATATGAAGCCACAAGAACCATGTGTCCTCTTAACACCTCTTTAAGATTGACATGTTGTGTATGTTCTCATATACGTTAAACCTAGATAAATACACTTTGCTATGAATAAGCTCTGCGATACGTGATATGGTATTGGATCGAATATTTGCGTTGTACCATATTTGAGGTTATGACATGGCTGGCCACTACCGGTATATGGAGACAAGTGGTATGGTCAGTATTGACTCTCAGGGATTGCATTTCCGCCAGCCCCATAGATGCCGGATTCTCCACGACGGCCTTTTCACTTGCTCGACGGACACCATTTAGAACAGTAGGTAACGCACGCTACCTTCTCCCCGGTCATGCTACCAGGAACGCTCAAGATGTCTCATCTGTCTGGCTATCAATGGGTCTAACGGCGCGAGACCAGTACGCCCGCCGTCATAATGATTAAGAGTTTTCTGTTTTTATTTACTATTTGTCAACTTCGTCTCTTCACGCCGCGACCTTGGCGCTGAATTTCGAGGCCGCCTTGTCGAAGAGATCGCTCTTCTCCTCAAGGTCTGTGAGCAGAGCGTGCCCGGGCGCAGCTTTTTTTAGTGAGCTATATAATATGTCGTTAGTATATTCGCTTCCGGTGCAATTGAGGGGCATCAGTGGATGATAAATCACATACCTCGTAAGCTCCGTTGCGTCCTTGCCCGTGATGACCGTCAGCACCAGCAGGTTCGCTATGGCATCCGCGTAGTCCGGCTTCTTCTGCAGCGCTTGTTCAAGGGCGCTCTGGGCCTCCTCGACGCGGCCGAGGTGGAGCTCGCAGACGGCTTGCGAGACGAGGGTCACGATTGACGACGTGGCCGGGGCCTGCGCTAGCTCCTCGAATACGTAGAATGCCTGTTGGTACTTCTCGCCGCCCTGTGGTGAAATAGGTTAGTCGAGCATGAAGTAAAAGCGAGTTGGTCGGAATCCGAGGGAAATCTTACCACCCGCAGGCCAACCCATGATTCTGCTAGGTTCACTAAGAGACTATCTTGTGCCCATCTCCGCGCTGCTGCTACCTCCTTTATAGCGAGGTCTGTTCGGTTCTGCTGGAGGTGGATCTGTGTGATGAGGGCGGTGGCGTCAACTATGGGATAAGAACAGTGTTAGCTATGTCTACGCAAATCCCAATGAACTCATGAATAATCCTCTTCTCCTGCTAAACCCCAGGCTCGTCCAGGTCTGTAAGGGTCAAGGAGGGAGAAGAATCATTGTACTCACGGCTGCCAGAGTGTTTAGAAAGAAGCGCAAGTGCCTCGTCTGACTTCCCAGCAGCCTGCAGAACGATGCCACCAAGCACCTGGACGGTCTGGTTGTCGCCGGCAGACTGCGCAAGCTCCTCGATGGCTTGGACAGCTTCGTCGGTCTGGCCCAGGGCGGACTGTGCCAGGGCGGCGACGGCGGCAAACTCGGGCTCCGACGTTTCGCCCTGCACGTCGGCTAGCACGTCCTCGGCCTGGCCCAGGGCAACGCGCGCCCGCTGCACCAGAACCCGCGCGGGCACCTGGTTCTCGGGCGATAGCGACGACGTGTCGAAGTCGACGACCTCCTGGTACTGGCCCTGGTGGAAGTAGTTGTGGATGTTGATCAGCTCGCCTTCAGCCGAGTAGGGGTCCATGGTGGGCGGTCGGGATCTTGATGTTCGGATTGGGAGGTGCAATTGGACGTTGGAGTTTGTGTAAGGTGGCGTGGGAATGGCTTCGTGTACTTTACTTCCAATATAGGCCCTTATGCCACTAGCTTAGGGGGCACTCGCCTGGACGGTGTGCACTAGGTACCTAGCTATCTGTACCTAAGTAAGTAAGTACCTATCAACGTGCAGGAGCATGCTGCCAGCTGTCAATATCCACTCGTCGGACCCGGCTCAACTGACTCTTTTAGAGGTCAATTGTTGCATTTTCTTAGGGTCTCATCTTATCATGCCGCGATCATTAAATTCGAGGAAGCTGCCGTCGTATCTCATACATCATTATCGGACTTACAGCCAAGTACATATACTTAATAGATTGCTCCGAACAGATAGGAGTTATGTATAATCCGTAATTTCCAACTACTCTGTTCCGAATGGTCTGATCCCTCAATTCTGGCAACCTGCCTCGATGCTTTGGCATGCGAACTCGGCTACATAGGCTGACAGTCAGGCGAACTGACGGCATGCAGGCATCCAACTCAGCCAAGACCGCTGCGTTGCGGCTGAGTACTGGGTAAAGAAAAATGTTATAGAGCGATCCCATCTTTGGCTTACTTCTCTTTAGTATAATGTATCTAGGAGATGTTGCCGGTGAAGACTTGGTCAAACTGCTCACTAACCCAGAAAACCCGGGCGGCAGTGAGCATAGACGAGGGCGCGACAAAACATGGACCCCCTCAGCGTCACGGCCGCCGTGGTCGGCCTCCTTACGGCGGCGCACGAGATCATAAAGCTCCTACAGCCGTATGTCTCGGCTACTCAAGAAACACCGCCAATTGCTGCCCATGTGCGTGATGAAGCCGAGAGCACGCGCACCGTGCTAGTTGGATTGCAGGCAATCGTGCAAGGACTTTCTGGGGAAACATCTCGAAGGGGGGCGCTTATTGGCGTTGACCAGGTCGTGGTAATCCTTACTGGAGGGGTCTTGCTGTTTGCCGAGCTTGAGGGCGCCGTACGAGACTTGGTCACAGTGCCTGCATTGCCACATACCGAGGGAGATCCTGGCCCCCTGGCGATGTCATCAACCAAGTATCGGTTGCCGCTGCGGGCAAGGTTGCAGTGGGCTCGCGGTGAAAAGTCGTTGGGGACCCTGTTGACGCGACTTCAGGGGTTCAAGGTGTCTATAACGGCGGTTCTGACGCTGCTGCAGTGGTGCGTTTCTTGTTTTTTTCTCGGAAGACAAAAGCTAATCGCAGCCGGGTTCAAAGTGACTCGGACCTCCGAGCTGAGCAGCTGCAGATGGAGATCGCTGCCAATATCAGTGCTCTTCTAGACAGCAACCGCGATCTATCGCGACGCATGATGCATCTCGAGGATGCCTTTGATGTGCAGACGATTCGGCCGCGAAGCAGGCAAAGTATCACGTCGATTGTGACAGCGACGAGGCAGGGGGCGAAAGGCGAAATTGCCGCTACGGAGGTCCCAGGCGTGACAGAAGGAATCTCTGCGTCGGCAGCCACCAAGGACCCGGACCCATTCGTTATAGCCTCTTCTACGTTCACGCCTCCTCTCAACGATACTGCCGTTTCAGCTTCTATTCCGGTCGTCCGGTCGATATTCGAGTTCGAGACCGACCTTGAGGCTTCGCATGTGTATCGCCGGGCGCAGCGTGATACGATGGACTTTTCATTCCGGAGCTCTGTTGCACGCACACACGCCTGGTCCATGCTGTCAGGACGTAGCCTAGCCGATGTGTCTGAACTCTCAGTCATCGCCCTGCCCCTTGACTTAGAAGACGTGGCCAACAGTCAGCACTACATCGGCACCAACCACCAACAACTAGCCCCAGTGCCTGGGGAAGATCCTTCTTCGCTCTACCCGGAGCCTTTACTCGTGGGGGAGAGGTCAATCTTCTATGATTGCATCAGAATCTACTTCCGGCTCGTCCAGATCAGTGGATTTCAGGAATTGTTTGCTATGCAGTGGCGAGAGCAGGGCGTGGATATAGCCGTGATCAAGCAGTGGGAGGAGGACGGAGAGCCGTCCTACCAACTTGACGTTTTCAGGGCCCTTAAGAGCATCTTTCAGGGGGATACATCCTACCGACTGCTTGCTGACAAGCTCGGCCGGAATATGAACAGAGTAGTAAGCTTCTACGGTGGCCGACCGAGCAAAGCGGTACAGAAGGCCATCTCCCAAATTCATACCATCTGCGCCAACCTTGGCTTCGAGCCTAATGATATTTTCTCCATTAATGACGCATTAGGGGATGACAACGTTTGCTTTCTCAAGGTACGCTCAATAACCCTCCTCCTTCCGATAGCCAAGTCGACCATTCAGACCTTAGGTGGTTGTGGCCCCTTGCTTTTAATTCTTCACTTCATTCACAATTTCTCTTATTTATTTTTTTACTTCCTATGAGTAACTATGTCCTGCTCATCAATTTCTGAAAGTATAGGTGCTAGCCTGGATTAATAAAGTGCTTGACCGTCTTGCCAGTGACGGCACAATCTGCCTTGCGGACGAAGATCACATCGTTTCCCGAGTGTTCATGGTGAGGATATCGATTTTGATTCCGGACTCAACTTACAAGAATTTGCTTGTAAGTTTCTTGGATGCTGAGCGGTCGTTCGTGAGAGATCTCTTGGCTTTGACCAGTGGGTTGGAGAAGTTGGCCCAGCGTTCATCGCTGCTCGGGCAAGACCACCCTCACATCTCATCTGTTTTCTTTTCATCCTACGCAAATTTCGAAATCGATCTTCTACTCACCGTCGAGAAAATGGTGCTCAGCCCATTGCATCGACATCTCTGGTCCAGCGCAGTTCGTCAGTGGTCCGCGATAGCCGAGACGCACCGCACTTTGACAATCATACAAGAGCGAAAAGTCAAACAGGCCCTTCGTGAAATCATAGAACATCAAACACTTCCTGCTGGGTGTCATAATAATCAGCCAATATCAATGAGCCTGAAGCTTATCTCGAGCTGCAGTGAGCTGCTATCAAGACCATCCGCGATGTGTTTTCAAACAATTCATTTTTTTCAAGAGATATTTACCATGCTACTAGGAGACTCCGTGGAAATGAAAACGATCTCACCGGCTCAGAAAGAGGACTTCGAAGAGGGCCGCCGACTCGTGAAGCACACGCACGACTTCATGAACCGGACTATTAGGCTTGACTGGTCATTAGAAAGACTCTTTCAGTGCGTCGAGGACTGGAAATCATGTAGCACCGTAGACTTAGGCCCGCTTATCCAGACTGACGTCTTAAACGCCTTGAACGGAGATCAGGGTCCGATGAAAAAGGTGGGCGTTTTCATTGAATTCCCTCCCAAACAGCGGGATGACGAACTATACACTAATCCCGACGCTTTTACACCCTGCAGTACCACATCTACTTGTTCGAAAATAGAATACTTTTGCTAAGAGAATCTAAGCCTGCCGCCGTGAAAAGGAGGGGATTATTTAGGCTGACTAGGAAAGTGAAAGTGGTTGAACCGCCCAAGCCATCCGGGCTGCGATTAATGGGCAGGATATATCCCAAGCACGTCATGGATATCAAATGCCTAGGCCAACACGGTTCGTAGACATGTATTGATTTATTCGATTCACTAAACGGCCTGCTAACCATAGTGTGTGGGAATTTCATTTAGGATCCTACAAAGTCCAGCTATCGTGGAAGTCAGACTCTTCCTGCGAAAACACCGTAATCGGCTTTATGAGCAAGGAGCAGATGCTGCAGTGGTACGATTCCTTAGTACAGATAACAAATCTCCACCACACGTCATCAACCGTATCCAACATACGTTCAGTGAAATGGCGGCAAGAGGGCACAGTATTGGAGAACCCGACCCCCAGTCAAGATGACGACGATGACCAGGGATACCAAGGCAATGCAAAGTCAGGTGGCCTCTATGTGACCAATGCAGAGACGATCGAGACCATTCCACTCGTTCCGTTACCACCGCAAAGAAATATGCCGCAGTTTCGCTTGCCACTCCCTATCCTCCAACCGCTGCAGAGCTTGGAGACAACATCGAAGCCGACACCTCCGTCTCCTAGCTCGCAGTCGTCGCTCTCGCCGCCTCCTCGCCTTAAAGACCGTCCGCTTCTACAGTTGTCCCCATAGCGGTGCGATAGTGCCTCGACTCCCCGAAGCTACAGGATGACGGGAAAGTGTTTAAAACCGGTATTTTGTCTTACATAGGGAAAAGATGACATTTTGTTAGTCGTTCACTATGCAAAATCAATTGGACACCCCTTATGATCGCGCACTGCGTCTTAAATCCCCGTTTACTAATTCATGGACCTCAATCAGATTGGAAGGGACGATGATTTGTTTAACTTGATTTTGTGGCTAGACTGAGATAAGAACACCGATTCGCCTTTTGAAGAAATGACTGCCTCATAGGTGAACTTTTGTTACGTGCAATGATGGTAATTCGGGAGCTCGTGCGCCCTATACCGAAAGTGAAATGAAAGACTTTCAGCTGATAGCAAATGTGTATAATGCCCATTCCCTCCTTCTCAATGTCCCTTAGGGGATCCGTCACTGTTAACGTGGTCAACCTCAAACTCCATCGTCATCATTCCGAGTTCAACCAATGTCTGTCTCATCGCCGCGAGACTGTAATCACACAAGTCGGAAGTAGACAAGCTACTCATCCTGAACGTGAATTAAAGCTAGAGCCATAGCTCGAGCCACAACCAGACCCTATATTCTGGATTAGCTAGCATGAACGTGAAGAAATACATGCTGACACCCACATTCTGACTGGCGTTTCTTCTGTTCCTGTTTGGGGGGAGTGCTGACTCGTGAATCCTGTCGAGGGGCGACAGACTTGCCACGACTGGAGGAGGACTCGTCCGTCGTAGTGCTGTTGTAACTTCTGCTCTCAACAGCATCGTATTCAGCCTCACGTCTGGCGCGTGCTTCCTCCTGAGCTTCGTGTTCGCGCGCTCTTCGCTCCGATCGGTTTCTGTAGTGTACCTCATCCGCGAGGTCTTCGATCGATCGCGCAGTGCGGGGCGCTTCTGCTCCCGAAAAATAGAGACGGCCATTCTTTTTCCAGATGGGGCGCTGCCTTTCCTTGGCGTTGGGAATTGGGATCGGCTTGCTGACAGCATGGTCTGAGCGGTACACCTCGGGGTGACGGTCAATGGACTCCAAGGATGCTTGGGAGCTGCTGGCCGAAGATTGGCCACGGCGAGTGATGAGGGGAGATCCTAGGCCATCTTCAAACTCACGGTCGCTGAACTTGAAACTTGGGGACGAGCTGTAGTCCATTGGGTTACCAGCATGACGGTTATCAGGCTGCCGAGACATGATGGACTTGTGAGAGGTTGTAGATAAATATGGATGTTGAACTTCGAAAAGAATCAGCACTCCCATCTTGAGGGAAGGTAATGTGATGAAAGGTTCGACATAAGATATAAAGCGCATAACTTACTCAGTGGAAGGATTTGAGTACTTTGAAAGGTTTCGAGATTCTGCAAGGATCATAACAGACGCAATGGAGATGGCGATGCGAATATATTGCGTCTTGCTTTCCCCCCAGAATGAAAATGGTAGATGACAGTGTGCTAGTAGTGAAACATTCAAGGCGGCAAGGCTCTCAGTGAGGGTCTCGCGAAATGGATAGGAATATGAATTTAGAACGCATATACGATGCTCCTGTCTGGTCACACAGATATCTGTGCAGGTAGGTAGTGTTCAGGATGCAAGTCAGAGTTGGAAAAACTGTCCGAGTGTGCTGAAGATGTGAAGTGTAGAATGAAAGCAGGATAGAAAGAGTGATACCACTGCCTAGTCAAGCCAAGCAGGATGGGAGATATTCCATGTGTTAACTCCGGTGTAGAGAGGGGATAGAGAGAGGGAAATATGGGAATCAAGTTAGAGACAGATCTAGGTGGAAAGGGAATGGAAGGTTGTAAGGTGTTGAGAAACAGAAGTACAGGGACCTTGGACTTATTCTCCGCTTTAAAAGACGTGTGTGCCTTCCCTAAAGATGGAAGTTGCAAAACGTACATAGGTACAAATCAAAGCGGCTCAAACTGACAAAACACCATACGTGCGGCTGACGATGCGATCTGCGGCTTGACGATGTCATTGCACCCAAGTACAGGGGCGAGGGGGGGCTGCAGAGCCATGACAAGCAGAACGCATCTCGGCACTACACTCCTGCTTAGGTATGGCTGAAATAGAGTGGTGAAGGATACCACTCTAGCTTCAAGCATACAATGATCACAAGAATCAGAAACAGCATTATCTCTAGGACCAGCATTATGATCTAATGTCTTCTCAAGTGTAAAGTGTGACCCGGTGAAATCTATTAGTAGTCAGCAAACATTCATCACAAGCATTGATGTTGTTGGGCTACAGATATTACTTGCAGACGAGAGTAATGGCCCTGATACAGCTATGAATGCGATGTGTAGCTTGTGTTGTGTGCGGCTGGTGCGCGGCTGGTGTGTTGGTATGCTTTGTGAATGGGGTTGTTGGTGTTGTAGTGAGAACACGGGGATTAAAACTAGCAGTATGGTGCTTAAAGCGTGGATATGAGAACTGTAGGCTTGGGTGGAAGCTATTATAGCACGTGGATGCTTCAACCAAGGAATTAACATTTACTCACGTGATAAATGCAACAACAAACTATAAGGCTGATGACTATAATGCAAAGCAGCTAAATGACTGGCCAGGAATTCTGCAGGTCTAGTTGGGATTATTGTATCCTATGTCCACATACATACCTCTTCTTTATCGGTCTTTAATTCTCATATTCCTTCAACCTTCCCATTGATGGCCTCACTCATGAGCACGGCTGCATTTCTTGTGTATGCTATCTTCTGCAACTTCTCCAAGGGTTTTTAGCAGATTGTTAAATCATAGAAGGTTGAGCTTGGCGTTGCACTTAAATTGAATTTTTTCCAAGTGGAAATCTCAACAAGTTTGATTTTGGTTGCTAATTAACAGTCTATATGTGATGATTTATGGTTTGAGTTTGTGAGCAAATTTAATATTCTTGAAAGTGCATGAACAAGGCCATACTACTCTCTTGTAATTTTCCATTCAATAACCTGTAAAGCGATAGATTGATAGAGCCCTTGTTAGTTCTTACTTGAAACCATTAGTCTCATTTGCAACATAAATGATCTGCCCCGAGAGACAGTAGAACTATAGTACTACACTACAGGCTGGTGATATGTCACAACAGAGCAGGGAGATTCAAAAGCGATGTGATAGTAAGAGTGAACTGCTAGAAACAATATTAAGAGCAACTTTCCCTTTCATTTCTACCCCAACTTGTGAGAAGTTAAATCCTGCTCTATGTGGCTTGGATTTCATAGAAATTCAAGAAACATGTTTACGTGCCATCTCCTTGAGCATAAAGGCAGTCGTCAGGACATACAAGGAACATGGATTATCTAAATTCGTGGGCGCGTCAAGATAAACGGTCTATGGCAACCCTTTTCTCTCAATGCGCTAAAGGCGCGCTAGATTAGGGGCTTAGGGTAGTTGATGATAAGTGCGGAGTTGAGCCCCGATAAACCCGATTGTCTTAATTCCTTATATCCGACAATTCAATCCACCATTCATTCCCGTTCCTCCCTTGTATCAACTTCCAATCAATTACCAACTCGATCTGCAGCTTAGTTATTTGCACCTAGCCTGATGAGTAATACGTGCGGATAAGTACTGATGTCTGGCCACGCTACAGTTGATCGTCGGCCGCAGAGTCCACCGCGCCGCCAAAGGGCCTGTCTGCCGTGCACGAAGGCTAAAGCCCGGTGCCAGTACGAAAACAACGAGATAGGTGACGGCTGCAACCGGTGCGCTTCCCTTCGCCGCGGACATCTCACTCTGCTCGATTGGGCACTGAGACTCTGCCTGATGTAATCAACTCTGACCAAGGCTGCGCAGATGCCAACGATTGCAGATTGCATGCGCCCCCCAGACCACCAAAAGTCTGAGAAAGCCGAGACAAGTCAAGGTCAAAGATAAGATGTGAGCATTATCTTTACCGTTCAGCGACACGGTTTTTTGAAATCAAAGAATGGATATTCTTAACTTCATAAGGTGTATCTGACGAAATATCAGCGATTATGTCAATATCTCAACAACGCCGGCCCAGGGCCATCCTGATATCCCAATTGCGGCTTTCGAAGATGCAGGGGTGGATTCGATACCGCCTCCGCCTCTCTCAAAAACGAACGGTGCATCCAATGCTAGTAATCCCAAGTCGCTGCCATCTCAATCAGCGATCCCCTTTCACCCATCTCCAGGACCCGGTTTTGGCATTCCTTGGGAGCAAGCCGAAAGGGCTGTAGAAGAATTCACCAACCTCTTTACAGCTCACCTTCCCTTCATCATTTTGGATCATGACATTACCGCCCGTCGATTGTTCGTCGAGAAGCCGTTGCTATTCCGAGCAATTCTAATGATCACTATCGATTTTACTGTCGCCAAGAGCCGTGAGATACAAAGGAGTATCGATGCTTGGATTGGGCAGCACCTATTGGTAATGGGAGAACAAAATATAGGGGTTCTTCAGGGGCTTATCGTCTACATTTTCTGGTACGGCCAATAGAGCAGCCATTTGGCCCTTACGCTAATTTGCTGATCAGGGCAAATGCCCATTTCTATTCTGACAACAAGGCAACGCAACTGATCTATCTTGCTGTTGGGCTCGCACACAGCCTCGGTATTACTAGGTATGGCTCTTCTCAACTGATGTTGCTAAGTTGACCGAAATATTGCTAGGGAAACTGTCTCTGAAGATAATCAAGCCAAAAAAGAAAGCCAGATCAACGAAGAACATCGCGCATTCTTAGCTTGCTACTATTTCCTTTCCTTGTAGGTGCCACGCCCATCCCGCATGACCTCAGATTGCTGACTATTTGATTAGCAACTCATTTCAGTTTGGTCGGCCCAATCCTCTTTCAACGAGCTATGTGCAATACTGTGTTGATTCACTTGAACGATCGTCAGAATTCGCGACAGACTTTCTACTAATTAAATTAGTCAAATTTCGACAGTTTATCGGGCGCATTCCCACGGTGTATCAGGGAATTTGTGATACGAGGTGGTATCGAGAAGTCTCGGAAGATGCTTCTGATGAGCTACATCAAATCATGAAAGATCTTGACGATTTTATGAGCGATGTATCCTACAAGCATTCCAAACTCTGTAAGTATGAAACACTTTCACTCCCGCATTGCTCTTGCTCACATGGATCAGTATTACTCTGGACCCTGCACAATAGTGCTATCGCTCAGTTACATCTCCCCATGACATATATCGTTCCAGACAGCGAAGTAGTCTCACGCATACAGCTGGAGAGTCTGCAACACTGCCTTCAAGCATGCCGAACCTTTGTGGGAATGGTGAAGTCTTTTAGTCCTGATGGGTTCTTGCGCGCCCCATTCACTACGGCTGCCGACCTTGTCTCTATGTTCATCGTCATATCGCGTCTACTTGTTTTAAATATAGATGGATGGGATACCAAGAAGGCCCGCCAAAGCATAGGCCTCAAGGCTGTGATAGACGAAGTCATAGCAAAAGTGGAAATAGCAAATGAGGTAAAAGCGGCGAGGGTTGCAGAGGCTGCGGTAACGTATCCGTCTAGTTACAAGCCGGATGGAGCATACGAAGATAAGCATGACCGGATGAACGTCGTCATTGAATTGATTGAGTCTATCAGAGATTGGCTCAATAGTCAGGGCGCTTTTACCACAGACAACGAAGAACCGACCAAAGAAGACAGCTCTGGTGATGTACAACAATTTGCGCATACGTATGCCAATCCACAGAGCCCTCAATGGACCTTCAGCTACTTCTTCGAGTCTATTCTAAAGAAGGACCGGGTTTCAAGTTTGTAGAGTAGCTCCAGTTCGTGCTTTCTCATTATACTACTCTGTGTTCAACAGTATGGCTGTATATCAGGAAAGCTGCAGAAAGGGTACAAGTCCTACACCTCAACACAGAATACAAATTTCAAATGGCCTAGAGGCATAATCCCGGCCTAATATTCTCATAAGAATGTTAGTGTTGGATGGAAGTCTCCAGGGGTTCTGTTGTTGGAAATCTGAGTGTTCTATACCACGTTCGTTTTACAGCCTTCCCCCAACAAAATTTAGACAAGACCATTTCCCAAGTCTCTGATCAAGAGGGCGTTTGTAACAAGCTGCCAGTCAAAAAAATAAGTTAAAATGATCTATTTGGATCAGGTGGTCAGCTTACACTTGAATGGCTCAACACGCAGATTGCTGACGCTGGCCATACGCGTCTGCATATACCTACACACCGTTAGCGAATCCTTCCCTCTTATAAAGCTCATTGGTGGCTAAATCACTATTTCTCTGCGTCATCTGCCCTCCCCCGCCCCGTCTCTGATCCCCAAATATACACATATACCCCCCTATAGCTCGTTCATGGATAGCTACCAGTCAAAAGAAAGCGATATACGTATTATCTTGTCATTTCCGCCAAGCTGGTATCACACCCAGTCCCCAGCATGTAGCCTTTAATAGAAGGGCAACATGCGATCTCGTTTGGCTATTCGCTCGGCATATCCTTTAACCCCTCCATAAACCCCTCCAACCACGCAGTGATGGCTTTCTTCATAATCTCAGTGGAGCTGTAGCCGAGTGGCACGACCGGTTCAGATGCCCTATAATATGCTGAGCGACAGAGAAGTAGGCCGAACTTGATATGGGTCAGGCTTGTGGTAAAAGCTTTTAGGTTACCGGAACATGTGGAAATAATAATTTTGCTGCGAACTTAGGGTTATACTTAATAGTAATAACATTGTAATCGTATGAGAAATAAAGTAAATAAAAAGATATAGAAGTATTTTTTTCAGTGCATTAGTTAATACAGCTATATTGCTATTAACCGCTAGGTCTGCCCATCTCAGCTGTAGGAAACCTTCGTGCTCCTGAGGTTTCTGGGGGAGTGGATTCGGTCCCGATCCTCCCAGTATGTACTGCAGTCTGAGGTGATACAGAAACGCCATAAAAATAGTAGGTAAGCGAAGACCTAGCTGTGGCGGCTCATGGGACTGCTCAGGGCCCATGCTTTCAAATTCCATAATCAATCATACACTGTCCTCGAAATTCAATATATCCGTCCTCAACTGTCGCCATCAATTGACGAGTCATTATTCATGTCAATGGATTTTCATGGCTGCTCTACCAACCTTTGTAGCCGCCTTAGTAATTCTCGTACTGGGGTGGATTTCGGTGGCGCTGCGATTCTATACCCGACTATTTGCCCGCCAAGGCCTCAAATGGGATGACTGGTTACTTCTCCTGGCAGCGATTGCAGGGACGACTGTCATCGCACTTACTGTTTCTGGTGAGCATAACCATATATCAAGAGTTGACTATACATACGGCGAAGAATCTATAGAAAGCTAATTGAATACTTGCACACCAAGCGGCTGTCGTTAATCCAAATGGAAACAACACGACCCAGATCTTTGATCCAAATTACGTCGAAACACCTGAGGACATCTTCTATCTCAAAATAAACCTTGTTACAGCAGTTATCTACTACACAATCAACGCTGCAGTCAAACTGAGTGTCTTATATATGTACTACCGGATCTTTCACGCCAAGTCCGCGCTCAGATACCAGTTATTCATCACAGCTAGCCTAGTCATCGGATGGTGGATTGGAACGACGGTGGCCCAGATCGTCAACTGCATTCCTATCTCGAAATACTGGACGAGCAATATCTTGGACCCGAAATATTGCTTCAACTTGAACACGTTCTTCGTCATTGGGGGGAGCATCGAAGTTTCTCTGGACGTGCTTATCTTGACTCTTCCGATCAGGGCCGTATTAGCGCTACAATTGTCGTGGAGACGGAAAGCTATTATCTCGGGTATCTTTCTTCTTGGCAGCTTGTAAGTTATTACTTCATTAACTCCAGGTCACCAAGATTTGCCCTTCGAGGCTAAGATTTTACTATAGTGTGATAGCCACAGGACTCGTCAGAGTAATTGTCGGTTATGCACCAGGGAGTCAGCGACCATCATCATCGGCTGAGCTGTGGACCGTAGTTCATTCCGGCGTAGGTGTGATTTGCGCCAGCTTGCCGATATTCAACCCCTTACTACAGCGCACACTGAAATCATCCCTGATTACCAACACCATTAACTTTTTCTCGGGATTGAGTGCGAGTAAGGGAGATTCGACGGGAAGAGAGGAGAGCCAACAAATCACCATCCCCTTGGACACAATGACTGACACAGCTCATTCTAACAAAGATAGTATAAAGAAAAGTCCCCGGGTGCCGGAACCAACATATAATAGCTGGGGAGAAAGAGTTGGGCTCTTGACTCCTCAAGATGAGTATGTGTATTGACAAATTGCCAGACGAAGAAGTTCGGAAGCACCAGCTTGGATTGAGAATTTTTCTTTCTATTGATAAATGGGTGCTAGAGTGGTATATCCAATATCATGAGCCGAAAGTGGTTGAAGGTGGGGTAACTGGTTGGACTGCTGCACTGTCACGGCAAGCTAAACATTCTATAGTATTTGCTTAGATGCATTAAAAGCGACCCTCTCGGTCAAGGGATGGACTCTTCACTTAAAGAACAGCTGTGCTGCTACCTGCACTAGTGTTGAAAACATTATTCGCTTCCCTCATGGTACCAATGAAGTTGGCATATTCTCTCCCGTGCGTTCTGACCTTAGTACTACGATCGAGGAGACCACGGGTGAGTTGAAAACTTGTCGATGAGCGGAAAGAGAAAAACGGGGAATGCTATACTCAATATTAATTTCTATACTCATCAAAGGTTCTTTGTGCGTCTCTGCTGCTGTCGCGCGCGTACTGGGTATCAGGGCTTGGAATAATTTCTATTCAGAATACAATAATCTGTTAGGGGGTGCCTAAGACCTTGACCATTCGGATTTCCATCCGTTCAGGTAGGCTTGGCTAGAAGCTATAGACAACTCAGGACCCTTACGTAAACCTTCGTCCACACCGCCTATGTCTCAGTCAAGCGAGAGCTGAATAGCCTCACGTAGGACGTTAGGAATAATATCAGGTTCGAACGGAAAGACGCGTCTCAACGCGTGTAACGCGTATGGGAATGTCTAAGACTTGCAGTCTCGTATTCGCTACGTGTGATATCTGGTCTGACCCTGTATTGCTCCTCACGTCTAACATTGATCGTCATATCCTTAAATTTCTGATGTCAAAGGGTGCGCTGTAAACCTACTGGATGAGATGGACCTGCACATACACTTCTTAAAGTAATCAGCTGTTGGAGAACGAAGTGATCAATGGAAAATTAGCAAAAGTTGAATTTCTAAACGAGTGAATAGAACGCAAAAACTAGTAAACTCCATGTCGCTATCTTCCATATGCCCCTTTTTTTATCCTTGGTTTCAGTATCCTCGGTAAGCCACCTGAGTGGCTGACTCAGCCACTTACTTGGCACTACACTAGCATAACTCTCTTTGCTGTGATAAGGAATGACTAGAAGAGTGTAAGAAGGAAAGTTAAAGCTCCTCCGTATGGGCGTGTGCACAATCTGTCATTAAGATATGTTCAATCTCGAAGCAAAACCCCTACATTTCGTACCTGTGTGTCCTCTCTGGGTTTATCTTCTCAATGTTGGGTCGCTTCTATTAATTTGCATACAAATGTGGAAAAGATTTATACAGGAGTCTCCAGGACTGGAAATCATCATATTTGACATCACCACAGAAGAAAAACCAGATATACTACTAGAGACCAACAGCTATGGGGATGCAATGACTTGGTACTGACTAAACTCAGTACTTAACACACCAGACCGGGCTGTTAAGGACCAGGGCTGTAGGGGCAAGATAATTCGACGTAAATGTAGGCTATTATAATTATTATATAGAGGTCTATTTATTGGCAAATTATGTGACAAGAGACTCGAAAATCAATAAAATCGAGCCTCTTTAAATATATGTCTGTCCGGCTGCTTCCCATTAGCGACCCATATTCACTTCGCTTCCCTATGTTACAAGCCCAGATTGCTAATCCATCATTAAGCTGTGTTGTTATAAGTAATGACCTGTGCCTTCAAGCCCAGTCCCCAGTCGGCAAACTGGTCCCATGACTCGCTAACTTTCAGTCCATCGACGACGACTCCACTTACATGAGCAAGCGTCGACGTTGTCAGCTCTGTAACGTACAGGCTTCCCTTATGAAATATGATACGATGATTCCAGCTTCTTTGTGTAGGCATCATGATGGTGTTTTGTATCGCAATTCTCGGGCTCGCACTACCACCAGTCGAAATATCGTCGATTTTCACGGTATATACAGCATCAGGGCAAGATGCGCAGTCAGTCGACGACCCTAACAGCCAGAATCTCGTTGGGTCTTGGTCGAACGCTAGATGAATTACAGGCGCGGTTTTGCCAATGGTAGAAGACATAGAGAACCAATCAATAGACGCATCTTTGTTAATGCGCCCAAAGGTCCCCGTGCCTGCAGTTGCGTTACCCAGCAGCACGAACCAGGCGTTTCCATCTGCACCGGCAATTAGCCCGACGGGTGTACTGCCTTTCTCTGGAGGGACCGCAATCTCCTCGCCGTTTCCTCCATCGTTCTTGTAGTGCCATATCTTGCTACTCAAGTCCAGTCCAGAGAAAACGTCACCGCTGGTAGGGTGCACGGCAACGAAAATTGGACGTCCGCTCACAGCCCAGATCTGGTGATCACTTGGGTCACTGGCGTTGATTCTGACCACATGTGAACTATCTTTGCAAGCCACCCACAAGCTGCCATTGTGCTCCAGTATGCCATGAGGTCCGAACGCGGGAGAAGGGATGGGGATAGTCTTGATGACTTGCGGCGCTATGTTGATATCGTTGCCTTTCGGGTCAATCTGGAGAATGGCATTATCAAACTGAACAGTGGCCCAGGCGGTTGATGTAGAAGAATTGCTTTTCGATACCGAGGAGAGAGTCAGCCCGTGAAGACCAGACCACTGATTTGTGATGGTCCATTTGCGAGCACTAATCGGCTGTCCATTGTTGTCGAGAGCTACTTTGACCAGACCTCCATCGGTTTGCTGAGAGATTAAAAGCAAATTATCGCTCACGGCGAGAATCTCATGCGTTTCGGCAGCAGCTGGAAGAGGATACTCGACGACGCTTTTGGCAGGTAAGGAACTCGTCGTTGTGGCAACGACATATGAGAACGACAATTGCAACTGCAATACGGAAAAGAGACTGAGAAGACGCATTGTGAGTCTCATGCAGCTATGCAAGGGAAACATAACTGGCCGAGTCAAGAGCTCCTTTGGTCGATATCACCTGGGGCTGAAAACAAAGCGAGTCAACCCCGAGGGAAGCAGAAAGGTTATATCCTAAGGACGCCTGTGATGTGACTCGATATCGGCATAATCAAACCGAAAAAAGGAGAGCTGTGTATATCGCACCCACTCAGTCTTGCAGAGAATGCCTAGTGTATTTTAGTTCAGTAGACTAGATGCATTTCTAGCATGAAGGTTAGCAAAGAAATCTAACAGAGTGAACGGACTGGTGTAGTTTCAGCTACCCACGATGGTGATCGTCGGTTCCTATGCCTATTCTAGATGTGGAGGATCGACTATTGGATCGAGCTTTCACGCCTATGTACATACATAGAAATAACGATGCTTTTGAGATCGCGTATCATTGGGATTTTACATAGTAACGATGAACGGTAGCACGTGGGTAGCTAAGATAAGCAATAGAATCTCTGAAGAGCGCTTTTACTGATCCGACTTTCCAGCGCCCGAATACCAGGTGGCTATACCACTATAACGGAGTCTTCTTTTTGAAGATAGAGCCAGCGAATCTGGTTAAGAAAAGGACGCTAGGTTAGGGTGACGATCTTCCGCCCCTAAAAAGGCTTTAAAAGTATTTCTTATTCACTAGTGCCTTTTCTTGACTAGGCCAACACCAACTCGCTGTCACGCCCCGTCCCGGGCGCTATGGCTTGTTGCGTCATTTGGTAGACGCATAAAGCTGGGTTCAGTTAATTTTCATCAATCCCTCAAACTACAGATAGGTCAACCCCAGATGCTGAAGATTTATACCACACGAATTTGTTTCCTCATGTACCATGTTTCATCAGTGAGTGCTATGAGCGGATAACTTTGAAATTTGAATCCCACCACTTCAGCGATTTGCTTGACCCAGTGCACTACTGATAGAGAAATCAAATTGGCTTATGACAGTTGCGACTGGCCATAGTCACTTTCAGTCTTGGTTTAACAACGAGCCAACGAAGCGACCCAAGCAGAGCCATGACCAATTAACTATTCCCTCTTTTAGCGACAGAAGGATAATGTTTCAAATCCCCAGCTGACCATTACTGAGGTAGTGAGAACCTCCAGCGCACCGGTAACCTGCCCCTTGCTTGATCCATCTGAATCCCGCCGGACAAATTCCCATATCCCTAATCTTTTTCTGAATCATCGCCTCCTGGCGCCTCTTCTCCTCGGCCTCGGCTTGCGCCTTTCTCAATTTCTCTTCAGCCTCTCTCTTTGCGTTCAGGATGGCTTCAATTAGCTCTCTCTCTCTTCGCAGCCGGTTTTCGATCTCTTGGAGGCGTTTTTCATCCGCTTTGCGCTTCTCATCTTCCAGCCGCTGTAGTTCTTTCAGTCTCAGTTCCTCGGCCGCTCTCTGCACCTTAACTTCCCGTTCCTGTGCTGCAATGAACATATCTCGTGCTTGTTCCATAGCTTTAGCCTCTGCAATATTCTTCTGCAAGTGTTGCCACACTTCGTCAGGTACACCAGGATCACGCTTTGGCGATGAGTTGGCAAGTCCCTGCAAATCAGCTTTGCCATGCGACTCCTCTGCTTTCGTTGGGGTGTGTTCCACCACTTGGGCTTTTGACGCAATCGACACGGCGCCTGGAGAGGCACTCGGTGGCTCTTGAGTTCGAATAGGCAAGCTTTTAGATTTGAATGAATTTTTTGAGCTTGTGTAATTCGTTCCGTTCTCATTTCTCGCCTCCTGAGATTTAATCATTTGATTCAGATGTCGTAGAATGTCGGTAACGCTCACTGTTAGTATCGAAGGTGTGTTACTGGCAAATGCATCAGAGCAAATATCTTTGGCGATATTTTTCACGTCCCGGCCGTTTCCCCATGACTGAAACTTCGATAATTTTGCAAAATTATCGAGCATTTTCTGACGTTCGTCAGGTGAGAGGCAGTCCATGGCCGGCTCAATCTCTATTTCTTGGTTTTTGATCTCGCGACCTAAGAGTTCCAGGCATTTCTCCGGGTCCAAATTCTCGAAGATTACTTCGTTGTGAAAGCGACTTGAAAGGCCAGGATTAATTCGTAGTAGTTCGTCCATCTGGTGAGTATAGCCGGCGAGGATAACAACAATCTTCCCCATGTACTTCGGTTTTGTCAGACAATCGACGAGTTCATTGGCGGCCTCTTTGCCAAATTGGCCGTCGCAAAAGCGGTATGCTTCGTCTATGAAAAGAACCCTCCCCAAGCCTTCGGTTAATTTTGCCTGAGTCTTTGGCCCAGTCTGTCCAATATACTGGCCAATAAGGTCAGACGCAGAGCATTCGACATAGTTGTTTGAACCTAGGATTCCCATATCGTAGTACAGTTGGCTGACCTTGCGTGCCACGGTGGTCTTTCCAGTTCCTATTCGATACTAAATTAGTGACTCGTACATTACATCTCAATTGCAGAATTCTCGTCTTACCTGGAGGGCCCTTAAACAAAAAGGTGAACGGAACTTGCGTGCGAGGATCTTTCCCGTGCAACTTCATGTTCTTGGCGATTCGCTGATATTTCTCAAGCTGACCAATAAGTTTCTCGCAACCTACAATGTCGGAGAACAGGCGTCTGCAGCTGAGTTCAGCATCATCTGTCTTGCGATAATCTTCGTCGAAGTCTTGCGGAAGGAAAGTGATGTCTGGGTTAAAGTTGCCTGCTCCAGTGGCGGAGGTTCGTTTCTGTTCCAGTTCTTTTGCGCGTGAGATGATGTTTTCCACCGCTCCGGCATTGCCAAAATGCGGCCGATCTCGTTCGCGGGCTAAGACCTCGATTGCGGCCTGTTTGGCCTCCTCGGTTGCCTTTAATCCTTGTTTTCTTAGCTTAAAGTCAAGAATCCGCTTTAGGTCCTCATTGTTGAAGTCATCGAAATAGAATGCGTCGGAGAGCCTGAACCGCCTGGCGAGGCCAGGGTTTGAATTATTCATCATTTCTTCCATCTGCTCTTGGTACCCCAGCAGAAGAACGCACAGGTCCTCCCCCGGAGTGTTTTGGACCTCTGCCACAATTGTGTCAATGACAGCAGTTTTGAATGGGTCTTTATGACCCGAGCTGCCAACTCTCCCACCAGCATCGAGACCATAAGCTTCGTCGATCACCAGAACCTTTCCTGCTGCCGCCTTCAAGATCTTTTTGGTGTTTTCTTCTGATGCCCCTATTACGGAGCCTATGAAATCGGAAGGGTTTTTGACGACAACTATGATCAGGTGTCAGTATGGAAGAGGCGATACAATTACACTTGAAGAAACTACATAATTACCTTCTCGTTTCGAGAGTAAGCCCAAGTCAGCCAAGATTGAGCCGTATAATTTGGCAATTGTTGTCTTCCCTGTACCGGGCGAACCGAGAAACACGCGGTGCAGCGTAAACCCGAGTGGTTCCAGTTCATCAAGTTCCCTGTGGTAGTTCCGCTGAATGGCATCAACGAGGGCCTTTACTGAAACTTTGACCCTTTCCAATCCTACCAAGGAATGAAGCTCTTTCCATGCATTGCTGTCTTTTATTGCTCCGCTTGGTTCAGGTCCTATGAGGTCTTCTTTCGTGAAGAGCAAGTCGTCCGGCTGCACCCCTGCAGATCGCTGCTTTCTTAAACGGGACGCCTGGCGCTCGGTGACTTGGGCCCAAACGTTCTCTAAAGCGCGTGCATTTCCATATCCTTCGGCACCTCGCTTTCTCCCCAGGCGTTTTATGAGCACTCTCGCATAAAGACCGTATCCGCCACTTTCTACAGTGGCCCGTCCGCTGTATTTTCTCTCGATCATGGCATTCAACATTGTCAATAAGCACTGGTCTGAATAATCAGCGAAGGTAAGCCTGTGAGGCATTCGACTGTCGAATCCTGGGTTGTGTTCGAAGAACTTCTCCATCTCTTTTACGTAGCCCGCAAAGATGAAGGCAACGGTACCTCTTCGGTCTTCAATCTCTGCCAAGATGAAATCGAGTACGTTTTTTCCAGCATAGTTGTTCCCCGACGCAAGTTGATAAGCTTCGTCGACGAAAAAGACGCCGCCGCCGGCCTTCACCAGCCCTTCTATCATCTTCTTGGCGCCAGGGACACCCTCTTTTGCCAGCCCCGAACCTGTGATTTCGACAAAATCTTTTCCAGATAAAGCACCTACGAGAGCGAGAAAGCGCGCATAAATGCGTGCAACCGTGGTCTTGCCTATTGATGGCTGTCAACACCGCAGGCCGGGACACGCACTCCCCGACATATAACATACCTGTACCTGGATTCCCCAGCATAACCATACCCATCCTTTCTTTCTTCATGTCAATGCCTTGTCTTTCCACCGTTTCAATCTTTGCCTTAATGTCAAGAAATTTCTCCTTGACCTCTTCTAACCCAGTAAGGACCATCAGGTCGTCAATAGCAGCATTAGATGCCCCCTCAATCTTCTTTTGTCTCTTCCATTCTAGCTCTGAGGCACTACTGGTAACTGTGGGTTTCAAAGCAGGTGAGTTGGGGGTACTCGCAACGCTCTGACCCTCTATTGCTGAAGACTGAGGTTTTTTCTCCTTATTATTAACATCGGCTGCAAGCTGCGTAGAATTGGGTCCTGATACTTTCGAAGCTGAGGTTCCGGTAGTAGTCTTTGGCCTGATTGTGGATTGATAAGCATTTTCAATGGTCTTTTGAAGCGCTTGTTGTGATGTATGAATAGCCAGACGTTGAGCTGTCTTCAGGTCGCGTTTCTTCTGCTCCAATGCTTGAGCTCTCTCTAGCGCAGTCTTGTCGTCCTCAGCTCTCTCCCTGAGTTTCCGTAATTGTAGATCGAGCTCTGCGATGTCCAAATCGTGCTTCGCTTGCTCTTTCAGCCGTCTGTCCTGAAGCGCCATCTCGCTTTCCAAGATCTTTGTAGTTCGTTTCTCATCTAGGTCGCATTGTTTACATTTTAGTGGCTGCTTTTCGTGGCATTTGCGCTTTTGTACGTGACCATTTTGACACTTGACCTCGGTAATGCTGTTACAATTCATTTTGGAGTGGTCAGAGCGATGGTGACAGCTTCTCGGGCACTTGTGTACACCACATTTCAAAGTTGCGCCACTACATAGGTAGTAAGTTAGTTGAGAAGCTGACCGTAGTTTGGGGAGGCTAACCATTGTTCCTTGCATCCGCCATCTGGGCACTCATTGTCAAAGTCTTCCGGGGAACGCAGAATGGCAACTCGCGAAGGATGCTGTTCGCACTTGACTGGAAGACCGTCGTAGATGTGATTTTGTGCTTTGAGAATGCTCAGGAGTTGTTTCCAAAGCTGCCCGCCCTTTCTTGAATTCATGAATGTATCTGCATTGCCAATAAGAATGAGGCTGTTTCGCGCACGTGAGAGCAGCACGTTGAGCCGTTCGGGGGAATACATAAAACCTATATCACCATTATTGTTACTTCGGGTCAATGACACAATAACAATTTCGCTTTCATCTCCCTGGAAGTTGTCTACAGCTTGTGAGCACATTGATACTAGGTTGCACAGGTTCGAGGGTCTCTCACCTATTGTGGATATCCTAATTCTCGGCTTGTTAACCTGTGCCGTTGCGCGAGGCATTAAGCCCGCTCGAATCAGGTCATGTGAATCGAGGTCGTTCAAAACAGGATCGTTATCTTTGCTAAGTTCATCTCTCAGGAGATGAAGCTGGCCGAGGTAAGGAGTCAAGATGACAATTTTCTCTGTCGGGGTCTTGATTTCCTGCTGGCTCAAATACCGCAAAGTTTTTATTGCCATGTGTATCTCATGCGCGTTTCTCTTCGTAGAGGGTGATGCACCGTCTTTCCAATCACGTACATTGTGCATCTCTTCCTCACTGTGCGAATGATTCAAAAAAATGATATTGTCTTGCAACCCCTTGCAGCTTGGACGGTTCTTCGTACCGGCGGCATCAACAAGATTCGGATACGTCAACTCTCTCACAAATCTGGCTAGTTCAGGTCGCATGCGATGCTGCTGGAGTAAAGTTTGATGAGGATGTCCTCTTAGTATTAGCCGTTCAAAGAGAGAAACATTAAGATCATACCCGTCACCTTTCTCGACGCTAAGAGCGAAGTTCACTTTTGGTCGGAGTTGCTTGTGATCTCCAATGAGAATGAGCTGCTTTGTTTCGGAGCTCAGTGCTGTCAAGATATGACTCTCAAGTATTTCACCCGCTTCTTCTACGAGTACGACCCCAGGACGTTCCGAGTTCAGTATTTGCACGTACTTCGCCGCAGCTGTTGTAGTGCAAGCAATGATGCGTTTTGATCGCAGAACTGTGAGTTCTCTCTCCATGAATACGGATTCGATCTTCTCGATGCCTTTGTTATAGTCGTTACCTGCTGTTTGGACGGCATCCAACCTTTCTCTCAGAATCTCAGCTTTCCATTGCTGTTGCAGTATCATCCGGTCTGGTGCCTTAATGCCCCATACTGCGGGATACTTCTGGGCCATCATCTTGAATGGCCAAGAATCCTTCCCTTGACACCACCGGTCAAGAAGGTGGAAAGTACTATCAATGGCTTTCCCCTTTCTCCCCACATAAGTTGTTCCATCGTCGCCTTTTGGGACTTCAAAAGCTGAGAAAAAGGGGGGACCTTCCGAGAGAAATTCAAGATGCTCGAGAATTTCCTTTTTTGAAGATGTTTGCTGCTCTAAACTTGAGAACGCCTGCTCCAGACTTTCCCCTTCATCCCGAATCTCCGATTTTCTCCAGTCGAGAATATCATGTTGTTCTCTCGTAAATGTTACCAGCCGTGCAGCGTCTCTCATCGAGAGGTTTTGAACAGATGTAGTTGCTTTCTTAGACGATCCCAGACGAACGATGTCGCTTTTTGGAATACCCAGTTTGATTAGATCTTCGATAAACTGATCCAATGCATGGTGTTTGTAGGTCAGAATGAGTATTTTCTCATCAGAGTGCCTAAATATCGCTTTGACAAGCAATGCGCCAATGAATGATTTTCCCGTCCCTGCTCAATATTATTATTAGGTAAAGTTCTCCATCAGCTTTCAGGGCGGGAGGAGGAAGGGGGAGAACTGACCCGGTGGCCCTTGGATTACGCTCAGCCTACTGAGCATCCCGGTAACGAAACATGCAGCTTGCGACTTGTCCAACGTCGTCGGGTTAGGGAGTTGAAGAGCATGCTGAACATCGAGAGAGGAATTACTCAGTAGATCTGCCAATAAACTCGTCATTGTAGGTGGGAGAACATATCCTGGTGGACGAGGTTTTGACTCGACGTCCCAACGAAGAACCTCGTCCTCAAAGGGTAACTCCTTGATTTCGGGTAGCTGTTTTAGAATCGGGGCGTACGAGAATAACGCAGTGTTCAACGGTACCAGTTTGGCAGTCTGCGCTCCATTCATACTACCGAGTGTTCTCTCAATGTTTACCCCGGGAATCTGTAGACAGAGCATGGGTGGCTGCGCGGCGAGAAGATCCTCTTCACGAATTAGTGTTCCCAGTGTGACAACTTGGTCGTTGGCGATTAGACAAGCCAATGACTCGTGCTTCAAATATTTCGGGTTGTCCTTCAAGAATTTCCGTCGCATTGCTTCGCTCTTTTTAGGCATCTGCGGGAGGTCGTTCGCGCACTGGAGCTTCAAGGCCCATGGGTTTCGCCCGTCACAATGCACTCCGGCCACGGAGAGATGATCGACTGAAAATACCCGCCGCTGCTTCTTTTTCATATTCATTGCCATTTGTATCTCCTCCCTCATATCACGAACCATATCTTCTCGGAGTAGGCGAAACTGGCTGTCTAAGTGATAGGAAAGCCCATCTGGTCGTTGTGCAAGAACATTCGTCTCGTGAGCTCGTGGAAGGTAAGGGGTTTTGGCGGAGAGTTCGTCAGCAGTGGGGATAATTGCTATTTTGTTGATCTCGGCGAAGTCGTTATCATGTCGTCCGCCTGGTCCGCTAGATTTAGGTGGGTGCCCTGCAATCAGATTCTCAACAATATGCGTGATTCTATGACCGCGTGAGCGGACATCCAGCTTGGTCGAATTTAGAAGCTTCTTCCCAATATCGGCGTCTCGTCCAAGTGGTATAAACACAGTAGCTTGCTCTTTGGGCAAAGAGAGTAGTTCTAGCAAGAGCCATGAAAACACCTCTTCGCCGTCTCCGTCAAGCTGGCCGGATTTGAAGGCAGCGACGTATGCAGCCCAAGCAACTTCAGCTTCTAAGAAGCTAAGTACGAGTTGTTGTAACACGGTTCCAGCACATAGAGTCTTGAGTTCGGGAGTGGAGAGATATTTAAAGATGGGCGTGACGGACTCCCGGAGGAAGGAAAGCTCAGTACTGGAGCTGAGGGCCGATTGAAAAGCAGTACGGCCGTGCTCACTGGCGTGGAGTCTCTGTATACATACCGCCCTATTGTCTTGATCACAAACTGCTTCGAGAAACAGCTTGGCATTGCTGCTGTCTACAGTCTTGTCGCCTTTGAGCACGCCCGTGAAGAGCGATCTCAATCGGATGCTCCTCTGAGAATTCTTCTGGCCTGACATATTGACCGTTTGAGCGATGTTGTAAGGATCAAACAGAGCGATACAATTCCAAGGCTGCTACAGTCCCAGTTCCCCTCCCTCCAAGGAGATACCGGGTACTGGCAGGGTAAGTGCCTAATCACTACCCCTTTTATCTATTGGCGCAACGACAATATCCAACCATCCAACTATATGCCTAGCAGACTGCGATTGACAACTACATCTTTATTGCATCTCGAGTCACACAACAAGCGGCTTAGAGCTTGTCTTTATAGTAATATATTGGATGCGCTTGAATAACGAGTGCCTCTTTCAAGTTGTCTCAGCTGGACAGATTGAATTACTATATCCAAGAAGACCCCGAAACTAAGAAGTGTATTTATGCGACTCATTAATCGCACTGACAGAGCAATATCACTAAGGAACCTCTTGATACGATGCACGGGATGACAGCGATTGACGTCTGCTTTGACGTATTCTATTTTGGCATCTTAATAGGTTTCAGGATTTATTTCTATCTTACAATTACTAGGATAGGTAACCAACAGATAAGAGCGTCAAAAGGACCATTCGCCCTCTCATAGATATTACTTCCCACCCACATGCAATTTCGCAACATACTTCAGTTCATATGATCTCTCATAAGGGATTGACGGGCAAGCGGACGAGTATAATGAGAGAAAATAATAGGAATGTGGAGAAGTAGAGGCGACAAGGAAAACAAAACCGAAAGCACAATACCACGAACATTCCTAATACCCTTGTTCATCCAATAACCCTAGCAACCAATGCCATGAATGATTCGTCCTTGAGAAGTAACTCCATAGCACCCTCCTCAATCGTGATCATAACCTCTAGCTCGCCAGACCTAGGCTGTGCAGGCAAAAATACCGCTGCCGGCGAGTTCCACTCGCCGCTTGCTCGACGTAGTGCATCGGGATACCCCACGCCATCGATGCCGGTAATGTTCCACTCTTGGCCCACGTTCATACCGAGATATCGCCAGGAGTTGAAAATGAACGCTCGTGTATCATCAGCAGAGTAATCGAAAACGAGCTTCCGCGGATCCGCCACATGCTTGAACAGCATCTGTCGTTCCGCCACGGAATTATGGTCTACCGTCCCAATCGAGTCTTGAACGCTGCGAAGAATAGGCTCGAGGTGTTCCGCTAACGTATCCAAGCATGTTCCAGAAATCGGTCTTTTGCACGTTTTCATCAGATCGGCTATAGGGAATTTCGCAAGGACGACCTCGGCTGCGTTCCCGAAGTAACGGCGTGCCGCATACTTAGAGAACACCCTGCTTCTAGCGTCAACTACTGTCAAAAGCTTTGAGTAGCCCGCGGCACCGTCCATTAGTTTGTCGTGCGTAAGCGTGGCTGCATTAGCCGCCACAGAGTGAGCAGTTCGCGCCTTTACGGTGTGTGCCCACAGCAAGGCAATCAAAATAACCGAGATGCTCGGCCGTCCCACCCCTTCAAGTTTCTGTATATGGCTTCGGATGACGTTCAGAGCGTCAGCGGCAAACACAAAGATCTTGCCTGTCCACTTGCTATCCACATCATTCTGAATAATCGACGACGTAAGTAGCCTCCGCTCTGGAAACTTCTGGCTCACATACTCTGGGTGACTATAGCGATCAAGACTTTGATCATAAGAGTTCTCGCCAGGCAAATAGAGATGCGAGAAGGGGCTTGCAAGGCAGACCGACTCGTCGTCGTATACGCCTCCACGAGTCTCTGCCGAAAGCCAGCTAATGACATTGTCGACGGCTTTGCCATCACCTAAGGAATGATGGAGATGGACCCCCAAAAGTAGGCCGTTGTCGATAGTGTATATGCGTATAACTAGAGCGTGAGCGATATTATCCGCAGGAACATGAAATACCCGATTCACGAAATCCGAAGCAGGAAACCCTGTCCCCTTAAGTTGAGAATACGTCTTTTTCAACGTCTGTCTGATATCGTGTACTTCAACAGGGATGTTGTATCTAACATCGTAGCTCATACAAGCGACGGCGACATCAACCTTGAGAAGTGATTTGAGTACAGGTTTATGTTCTCCAAGCTTCAAAACAGAAGACTTTAGGTGGCTGATGGCGGCCACCTGTCTGTGATTATCGACACTGAAGCATAGTAGGAAACGATTATAGCTTCGAGGCGCGACCTGATTCCATTCGTTCAAAGGAACCCAGTCAATGGACTCCTGGTGTGGCATGGCTTTGGTTGTTGTAGTACTCATTTTGGGTCATCATGAGTAATGAAGTGAAAAGAATAAGAGGAATGGCTTTGGCAGGTTCAAATACTACTGTATAAAGGTACCAGTGAAACGCAAACACGACCTGTGTCACGATCCTCAAAGACGATCCTGGAAGGCACAGGACCTGAAATGTATATAGTTGCAGCCTAGATCACGAAGAAGTCTAGCCTCGTGCAACAACCAGTATTCATGTAACCCCTATACTAAGGCTTCTGGCAGCCTGCCAAACGAGCAATCTTGATTTAAGGTGTTACGGGCGGCCCAAGGGGGACGCTCATGTGGTACCAAGGTCACCAAAGCCAAACAAACAGATAAAATAATATGAAGAGTGTATTGGCCCATTATTTCGATTCCGTGAGTTTGAATCTTCCGCTCACGATTAACCAAACTTGAATTCGGATTCAAGAGAGCCGAGATGTATACCTGACAGTCATGTACTCGAGAGAAGAAAAGAAAAAAAGAGAAGAAAAAAAAGAAAAAAGAAAATAAGCACATTCTGACTTGACCAAATAATAGCGGGAATAAACCCTACTCAGGTCCTTTGCTTATTACTAAGGACACCCATGCAGCTTGTGGGTAGCGGTCAAGCCATATGATTCCTCGGTGAGGACATCCATGCGCTCCACAACTACCGGCTCAGCTGCACGCTGTCACACCGCCACAAGAGGTCGGCAGCGGCTTCTACTACTAAAGTCCGGCTCTGTACGTCTTCAATTAGAACGGAACAATCATGGTTCAGTCATTCAATTTGTAACTCACTCCCTGCCTAGTGAATAAAACACCGCCCATGAAAAGATGGCAGTGGCGTACCTGTCACCCAGGTCTCAAAAACTAACAAGCACCGCCACAGAGTCTCTTTCTTGTATGCTACCTCTTACCTAGACTACAGAGCAAGATACATTCTGGGTGACCAAGCTAATATCCATCGATATAAATAGCGAGTAGGTCCCTATGTAAGGATGTAGATATCAACCGTTCGCTTGCCTAAAGTTACTCCTTTCCACAACTTCAGCTATTTTTAGATTCTATGGATCAGCATGTGTTGCTTTACTAACCCCCTTCGAGCCCTTCACAATTCTTTTAAATAATATTCAGTGCCTGATCAAAGAAACATCTTTCACGAGTATTTTTCTTCAAAGTGCTCTGAGACATGAAAAATTATGCTTGAGGTGGGTGTATTGAGCTACATTTTCAGCGCGGGTCTAAATTGACTGAAAGGTAGTAATGAAATGTAAAGTACGGAAGGACTTGCAATTATGCTGTAACGTAGCTTCCCTAGGAAATATTCTATGTAAGCTGCGCTGCTTGACTTTGCTTTCTTTTTACGCGGACTGTTCATGCATTCTAGTATTTCACATTTACGCCAATAAGACAGTTGTAAATCCATGTGTACTCACAAGCTATTCAGTCTCGCAACTATGTCCATTGTCGGAGTCTCGACTTTTCTTCGTAGTGCCTCCCGTGGTAGAGTTACTTACTTAGCGGAATGTCAGTCTAGAATAACTTATCGCTTGGTGGCTCAATTCTGCCGTGTAATATTAAGAACAGAGAGGCATTTATCTACTACAGCAGAAAGACCAGCACAATATCTCTGCGCATGAAACACTGGTTACAAGACACACCATTGCATCCATTGCAGAGACTAATTGGAGTGAAATAAATAGTTAAAGAACAAAGTAAGAGACTTCCTTGCTGTATAAAGAGTATTGTAGGGCATTGCAGTATATTCTAGCTACAATTTGCTCTACGAGCGTCTCATTCCTTGATGGCGTACATTCTTTTTGCTGACAGACAAACCGAATATGGACACCCCTTTATCTTTATTCGGGGTGTTATGGTGATGTTTATTAGGTGAAACAGCAAGAGTAGCCATACTCTGGTGTTGACTCACGCGTCGTAGTCGACAGGTATCCAGGCAGCGTGCACACCTCACTTTTATACCTGAGGCTTTGAGAATGGTCGGTCTCTATTTCAGGTTCACTCATCCACCAAACCTGAGTTTTCATTCTTGCTCCTGTCCAACCACTGATTACTACTCGCACCATAACCAGTTATCAACATCCTACGTTAAACACTTATTATCAAAAAATAAAGTGTAAGTCGAATGCTTTTCACATTATAATTTCATTCCTCCTGCCTCTTCAGGTTTTCGGGTTGGAAAACACATTTCCAATACTTATAGCTGCTAGCAGTTACAGTGAAGCTTCAAACTTCTTAACAGTCTGGACAACCCTTGTGCATTAAGCGACCTTACTGCGATCTATCATGGAAAACCAAGCCCAACCACCGCGACCGGTGATTCACAGCTTCCCAGTTCCAAACGAGAGCTTTCCACATCCTATCCAAAATTTATGGCTTCAAAATGTCCCTCAAGGACTCAGCCCCGCTCGATCTCAAGGTCCACACTCCATGTCATCACTCGGACTTAGCCACCCGATCAACTTCTTATACGGACACTTGGTATCTCAACAAACTCCATTCCCTCGACTTCCATCTGCCCATCCTATAGTCCCGTTACAAGCAACATCCCCCCAATACCAAGGGAATCACCAATCAGCCTTCATTCCGCCCGAAAATAATACAAGCGTCTGGATCACGAACCTGCCTCCAACCTGCAACTATACAGTCCTCCTCGGCCAGCTGCGCGACATCGGTAAAGTATGCGCAACTGTGATCAACCCGCCGCAGCAGAACCACACAACATCAGCCGCCAAGATCGTCTTCTTTGATGTAGAAGGGAAAAACCGGTTGCTGGCTTCCGCGTTCAACGGCAGTTTCATGGTGGACAATCGCCTGCCATGCGTTGTCCCGAATCGGATCCTGACCGAGGCACGACCAGTCGGCCCGCAGTCCCGCGTGCTGATCATCACTGGCCCTACGACTGTTGTCAACTTGCCTTTTCTGTGTCAGCTATTCCAGCAGTTCTGCATGTTCGATCTCGAGTATGTCAAGGAGCTGCAGCACGGGGATGGGACAGCGACCATGGATTGGGCGTTTGGGAGCTATCGCTGCCAGGCCGAGCGCGTGTATCGGGAGATTCTGCGGCTCAAATGCGTGTCTCTTGTCTTTACCGATGTCGAAGTGTGTTGGGGGCGCGACCCCTGTGATCGACAATAGACGCGTTTATGTTTTCGGGGAAATGGGGGATATTCATTATGAGGCGCTTTTACTGCTTGGAGGTAAAGGGAGCGACTGGAGCGCAGCTGGGTTATGGCACCACACTTGGATGAGCTATAGGTGGTTATTTGGGCCACTGATAGAAGTTATGGTGAGCGCAGTGAGGATATGGCCTCATTGACAGCACTAAATAAAGATGTTGTTTATTAATCACTAGGCACGGACTCAATTAATGTCGAGGGTTGCTGGGCAAGTGAGTTAAACTAGCATTCAGGCACCGTTGCTTTTGCTTCATGAAAAATTGTATATCTCTAAGGCATCTCATCATTAAACCGAACCGTAACTCCCATAAGTGCAATGTAGGTGAACAACACCACAGGCCATTACTCTGTGCAAGATCGTCGTGCAATACGATCTCATTTCGTTCCTCCACACTAGAATGTAAAACAACGCGATGGGCCAATTGGCCCCGCTGCTAATCTTCAAAAATTAAACCGCCGAAAGTAAGGGAGCTGAAGAAAATCAACGCCACGTTCAGTCGCCACGCCCTCGGTAATTGCCCATCTTTTCAATTGAGCTCATGATGCCGCTTCTACCACCCAAACCACTACCAGGGCGAGGGAGGCCACCACCAATCTTGCGTTCGCTTCCAGGGCCACCTATCCTGCTCTCAGTGGGCTTCTTGACGGACGCTGGAGGTCGTAGGCCAGTACCCCGTCCAACACTGCTTCGAAAGTTGTCCGTGGTCGTAGGCTGTGGCTTGACAGCAGAGGGAGGGGGCTTCGGCGCTTCTGTCTGACAAAAGCTCTGCATCGACATCATCTCTTCAGCTAGCTGTACCAGCTCGCCTTTTTCGACGCGCTCCCTTTCTAGGAGCAGTCGAAGCTCTTGGTTGTCAGACTTGACACTAGTGATAACAGCGCCGAGCTTTTGAATCTCAGCGTTGAGCTCTTTGATCTGAGTGGAGTCCTTCACAGCTTGAGCTTTGCGCTCATCGTCAATGATAGACTGGTTCGGGTCGACCTTGGTCATCGTGGCGTCCCGACAGACCCGGAGCTTCTCGTTCTCTTCGAAAAGGTCTTCCACCTTGGCTTCAAGCTCGTTGACCTTCTTAGACCATCTGTTCTCGTAGCTCTTCTTTAGGGCGGTGATCTTGCTCTCATGCTTGCTCTTGTAGAGGGTGTGCAACTCGCGGGACACCTTCTCGACGGCAATCTCGACCTCGCGCGAGCCTGGAGCTTTATTCTTTTCGGGTGATTTGTTGGTAGCATCTGATGCGGCATCCGTGTTCGCCTTACCAGCGCGCATGGCCGCCATCTTGCTTTCCGCCTCCTGAGCCATAATCTCGGCGGCTTCACGACGCTTCTCGCTCTCTTCGAACTTGGATTCAAGCTGGTCTCGCTCACGCTGACTGCGAACAATCTCTTCTTTTACTTTGCGTAGAACAGATTCCATTTCTCTGCCGCGTTGCTCCCAGCTTTCCTGTTGTTCAACCAAAGCCTCCTTAACGCCCTTGACTTCGCGAAGCTCCTCCATACATTCGCCGACACGCTTCTCGGCATCTGCCACGGCCGTCTTAAGTGACAGGACTTCGGCCTCTTTGCCACTCAGAGACGCTTTGAGGCTGCTGATTTCGGATAGAAAGCCTGATTTGAGAGACTCTAGCTCTCTGGGAGTGATTGTAGGGATGCTCCGGGGCGTGGGCAGAGGAGGAATGTCGAAGTCGAGGAGGTCTGTCTGTCGTTTCCTAGGCGTGACAGCAATCGTGTTGGCAGAAGATTTCGCCGGCGACCCTCTTCGAAGGTTTGACATTTGCTGTGCATATCTGGAAGAAAAGCTCTGGATTTGCTCCGTGAAGTCCAAAAGATTAGTAGTGTTTCCCGACTCACGCATGGCAGAAGGCCGGGGCGTTTGCTGCGACACGTCGACATGATTTCGGGCCGTGGGCGTGGCATCAACGTTGGCGAATTTGGTGGGTGTATGGCCGATGCGCGCAAACATGGTCAAGTTGGGCACAGCAGAGAATGTGCTGAATGTGCTGACCATGGTGTCGTCCGGGCCGGCTTGCTCGTCGTCTGGCACCTGATCACGCTCCTGGCCTATGGACATGAATGTGTCGTTGCCATCATCATCCCCATTCTCCATCACAGTATCTTCGTCTTCAAAGATGTCGATGGCCTGTGCGAGGTGCTTATTCTCTGCCATCGCATCTTCCAATGTTATCTCGCGGTGCTGTACCGTTGACTTTTCAGGAGACAAGGAACTGTTGACTTTTACAGGGAATCGCTTGTCGGGACTCCATTTCCTTGGGCTCTTAGCAGGAGATATTCTGTCGGGAGATCGCATGTCTTTATCGGGGACGTCTTTGGAGGCGAGGATCTTGAGAGGAGACAGCCCGTTGCCAGATAAGACACGGCTGTGTCGAGCTTTACTAGGCGAAACGTTTTCCTGGTCATGATCTGTCACGTCTTTCTCGCTGTTCGGGGGAGGGAGCTGAACAGGAGAACAGCTGATGAGATCGCCGTCGGTAGGGTTCGAATTATTGATTTCGATGCTAAAAAAGCGTGGTATCGTGGGTGTGGGTGTTGGAATTGAAACAGCGTTCAAAGCCGCGTTGTCTGTTGCTGAGAACGGTGTATCTGGAGTGGACGCCATTCTGCTCAGAGAATGAGAGGAGATTTGGATTCAAAAGACACTGAGAGATATTTACAAAGTTTCCCAAGCCAGAAGGCACGTTCCATAAGGGCTGGGTTGAAGTGGTGCGAAAATGAATGCAACTGCTTTGGACAAGAAGATATTATAATCCAATACAAACAAAACATACATACCTAAAGTCGGCATTAGAAGCTCTAGGGATCCACTTGCATTGGTTGATCTGGCAACGCACCAGCTCAATGCTGCGCTAAGGAGTCCACCTTTTCCCAATGAAGCTAGAGCAATCTGCAGCAGACTTTACTACCTATGTTGTGCTAGCTTGAGCGTCATTGCTTGTTACTTAATTTCGCCCAGGTCCTCCTTCTCGGCGTCATAGGTAGGATTCGCATGAGATTCGCATGATCCTCGTATCAGTCTTAGATGTGTTCGGAAAATCTTTCAAAACGTCTGTCGATGCGCCGTTCTGTCGCGATTAGACCACTTGATCATTTTCCTTACGAAGACGAGGTTTTCGTTTTCTACAATACAGCAATTGATTGATCTATTGATGACGGGGAGGCAACAGTTCTTCTGGCAGCGATTGCAGTCGAATAAAATCTCCATTCACTTGGGCCTTAGTATCCTCCCATGGCGAGTGTCCTCCATCGGTTTCTATATGCTCCATACTACCACCTCGAATCACACGAGACAATGCGAAGAATAATAGAGAAAAAACAGGGAGACTTGCGCCTAATGATAGGGGATATGGCCCTGTCTACAGGCTCTATACATCTAAATCTCAGAGATCTCAAACACTCTCGCACTTTATCAGTCGTTGACTCTACGATTGACATACCTGACAGACAATGAAACGGTATCCGGTATTTGGGTAAAGTAATTGACTATACGACCTAACGTGACTGCGCATCCACTTGCAAAGCTCATGCCAGCTAAGAGTACGCATATACCCAAGATAGGGTGAAGCAGACGTTTTCAGAATGTTGCAGGCACCTTCACCATGCTGTATTCTTTTAAGATTCCTTTTTCTAATTCCATCAATCCTCATGTCTCTTTCAGTCCCTTCTCTCTCCCTCTTACATTCCCCAAAGCACACAAGTGTGTGAATCTAGTGGCTAGATTCCAAAGTTTCTGTTCTTTAAATCTGACAAGCGACGATAGCTACGAACAATTTTTGGCACACTAGTCACGAGTTCACTCTGGTAGACGTATCTGAAAGAGATCTTCATATATACGTGTTACAAATCACTTTGTACATTGTGCGGTTGTGTACAGGGTCTCTCCATATAAAGTCAGTACATGCAACACTGATCCTTTCAAAATATGTTTCTACAACAGGTCGTTTTCATGATACAAGTGGCAGAGATATTCTTCTGAATTTTTACATGCCTAAAATGTTGAGTTGTCAGGCCAACTAGTCTAGAATAACTCTTTGTTAGGTATGCAGCGGCGCCTCAAATATCCTCACTGTTAAGCTTATTTTACTGGCCAAACGCACACCAGTATATGACTATGAACCTGATTATTTACACACACACCACCTTTTTTCCTAGATGAAATTTAAAGGGGTAGATTGTGTATTACTTAGCTTACTTACCGCAAACGTCCGTCAAAGAATGGTGGCATACCGGGCTCAAAGGGTGTAGATATTGTGTTGTTGTTATGAATACAATGAATCTCTTTGTCTACGAGCCCCTAAATGCCAGCGCAATCGAATATAGCTTGCTCATTAGACTACCGAAAAGATGCAACGACCGAGATGGAGTAGAGAGCCTGGCTGACAACTAAGATCTGCCTTCAATCTTGTTAACATTGTCAGATTATAGTAGAAATTCAAGCGGATAAAATGGACCAAAATACCATTTTAGAACTCTATAAGAATGGGTAAGCCAAATGGCAGTTTCTGCGGGTTTCTCGTCTCATATTGGCCGCTGACGCCTGTTTTTCAAATAATCACTAATCCAAGGTTATAGAAATGATATTGAAGATGTCCTGCGAAACCAGGCACGCCTGGCCCAATATTTTGCACAAGATGAGGGGAATCGTTTCGAGATGGAGGGTGTGATATCTAGTGGATATTATGGTTTGACATGGAAAATTAAATATAGGGCATCTGCCCGTCCTACCAACGACTCCTCAACCCCCCACGCTTCAAAATTACCCGGAACTACAAGATCAGAACGGAGTTTTCGGCGTATTGTCTGTAAGTTGGTTTCGTTTTTCATAGTTATATCTCAGTTATTTAGACGCTTGTTTACTTACATGGTACTCCAGTGAAGACAGATCGTGTATATTCGTTTTTCGGCGAAGACGCTATGGACGTCGACGGCGACGACAACGATGATGACGATCCCAACCCGCAGAGCCAGACGCCGAACGAGAAAATGATGTTAAGGGTATGTAACCTCCCAAAAAGTGTTATATATAGACCCTATGACGCCCTCGAAAGACCAAGTCATACTAATTACTACTTATCCACTCTTACACAGTATCTACGATGGGCGAAGCACGTCGTAACCCCGATAGAAATTCCGAACGACCCTCTAGCTCGAAGATTCAGGGGCATCCCTTCCCATCGCAGTAAGTCAATCACAGCGATATTACCCTACTACAGACAATATCAAGCATACGATATTTGTTACCTGCATTTGTGCTGCGTCTTGAGCCTCTTGTGGTATCTTGGGGAAACTTTTAAACACAGGAACAAAAGCTAATACAATTCCCGTATATTATAGTGAAAGAAGACACTTGGCTATATGTCGAATGGCTGGAAAAGTAATGAGATATCTACTTCTTTAACCTCTAGTAGTGATTGAGGCTGATAAAATGCAGCGGGACCATCTCGAAGCTGATAGACCGAGCAGCGGAAAATGGGTTCCAGTTTCCTAATAGGTTGCTTTGGAGGTTTTTCCTGTGCCGTAAGTCCTTCTATCCATCTCAGTTACAACACCATTCCAGCACCTAACTGAAGTTGTTTATCAGTGCTCAGAATGTGTATCGCAATGGGGTGGCCACCTGTGAAGCCGGAAGGGAAAAATCCCCAGCCGGTGACAGAAGTTGTGAATGGACGACCTTACGGGGGAGTTCTACACCACGATATGCACGAGGGAAACAGTGAGCCAAATTCAGACAAATATGTTCACTATAGCCAAGAGCTCACTCAAGATTAGTAATGATTGGGGATCTGATACTACAGGAATCTGGCTGCGAGCACACACGTAAGTGATCATCGAGAGCATTTTATCCCTTGCTTCAGCAAGCTTTAAAAAACAGCAGAGCTGTCTTTGGACTACGGTGATGGCCTTCAAAGCGCCTGCTATTCACTAACATCCATAATGCGTCCTCAAGTAGCTATTACTAACCAATTGTGTTGCAGTCTCGCCGATTTTGAAGTTGATTGACCTCGGTAGTATGAAGCGAGTCCCAGACACCCCGTAAGCCACAGTATCCGAAAATCTCCTATTTATGGCTGAACTCGCCGGCTGACATGATCTATTCACAGGAAGCACCAGCGCGAGGCTATTCGCGATAATATCTTCGATATAGGAGTTGTGAGTTGACCCGCACTATATGTATTGACCTAGACTAACTTGCTCCTGTCAATGGCCAGATCATGCTTGCTTTCATCGCGCTCGATTGCGATTTGATTGGCAGCGTATACGCATCAGAAGCCGACGCCACGCTATACCAAATAACGGATAGAGGAGATCCCGTTTTCACTAATGGTAGCATACTTCTCATCAACGACGAGGACGGCGGTAGACCGTATCCTTGGCTTGACACGGGCTTGCGTAGACTAGTGTGTGCCTGTCTGGCGACAGACCCTTCACACCGACCCTCGATGGAAGTCTTGGTGAATATAACGACATCTTGCGTTAGTGGTAGGGACGAAGCGTTTTACGCAAGTCGTGGTCGGGACCCTAGAACTGAAAGCGACCAAGCGATAACCACATTTTTATCGGACCTGGTTTTCGATGCTGAATATTAGGATTGAGGGAGTGAGATCATGCAGTTGCGCATGGCTTGCCGAAGAGATACTTTTATTATTATAGACTGATTCCTTTCTCCTGAAGATATCGTAGGGTAAATTTCATTATTTTAAAAAGAATATGACAATAGTATGACAGTGTGTGACTCATGTACCTTAGGTACATGTAGATAATGGCCACGATTTGTGTGCATTTTTGCTCGTCCTAAAAGAGGTGAGTTTCATATGGCTAAGGCGGTTGGTATATAAGACAGTCCGGCTACTTTCTAACACAAACTTACTAAACAGGTACCTAGGTGCACAGTATTTATGAAAGTGTGGACACCATCATTGTCATCGATGCGCAGTTAATGGGAGTTTAATTTTATCCTCGACCTCTCTACAAGTAGCTTGGAGAGCGATAATAATCAAGGCAAATATTTTTCATCGATGTAGTACATATGCTTACCCGTACCTCAGTTTAGCAGTCCAGAGCCATACCAGTCAGTACCTGCCGAGCTGCTTACCTACTCCCAAGGTTGGCACTAACTGCCCACAGAGGCTGGTTGTGGCGGTGGACGGCCTAACGGGAAGTACCTAGGTACCTAAGGCCCTACCTAAAGGCCGTACCTTAGGTAGCTTCCCCAACCAAGCGCGTTTAGGCTTGCTTTAATCGGTTTCGTAGAACTTCGACAAGACGGCGCTTCTCTAAGAAAACATGTTTCGAGCCGGGGTAGGTGTTGCGAGGCTGCCCATGTCCAGACCTAGGCCACTGAAGCGACCATACACTACGCACTATGAGCCAAGAGTACACATTCCCTTGTTGCGCCCTGTGATTTGGAGCGTCGGCGCATGCAGCACCATCTACCTTGCCAGTGCCGCCTACGAAGTCTACCAAGATGCGCAACGCGCCCAAGCCAAGGGATCGCGTTGGGGTCGCAGCAAACCCATTCAAACGTTTGAAGAATTAGAGCATCTCAGCGGTAGAGAGCCCACAAACAGCTTGCTGCATTCCGCCAGGAGACCAGCAGCCTCTGAACGCTCCGAATTCTCCGATTCCGAGAGGCTTACAGTTGGCATCATGGGCGCGGCCGCGGGCGTCCATGTCGCGTACAACATCATGCCGGCCATGAAGCCTCACTTCGTGCACACGCCTGCGCTGTCCAGCAACTACACCCTCCTCACCTCCGTTTTCGGACACGGCGGACTTGTGCATCTCGGCCTCAACTTGTATGGCATGTACCACTTCGTGCCTAGTGCTGCCGACTCTCCCACCTTCAGGGGCAGCAACGCCCATCTCACAGCATTCTACCTCTCCGCTGGTATTCTGAGCTCTCTTGCACAGCACGTTACAGCAATCTGGCCACAGCGCAATGTCACTATGTCGTCTTTAGGCGCCAGCGGTGCACTTTTCGCTCTGTTTGGCATCGTCGGTGTCGCATACCCCAACACACAGATTGGCATAATTTTCCTCCCTGGTTCCTTGCCCATTGGTGAGGCGATGGCTTGCCTTGCTCTTTTCGATGCAGTTGGCATATTCGTGCGTTATCCCGGCGTGCACCTTGGGCACGCGGCGCACCTCGGTGGTCTCGCCTTAGGAGTGGGCTACGCCAAATACGGTGGCGATAAGAGAATATGGCGTCCAGGCCGGAAGCTTATGTTTAACGCCATGCGTTCTCTCAGATTGTTATAATGGATAAGCTGTGTACTGGAGAGGTTTGCCGTACAGCACTTCTCTACAGTACACCCACGTTACTATCTGCGGTGAACTCAGGCTCAGCGACGAATGCCAAACCATCATGCCCATTTCCACAACAGCACCGAAGGTAGTGAAAGACTTATTGCCTAATGTTCGAAGTTTTTTCTTATTCTTCTAGATGGGCCGACTCTTAAGCGCTATAACAATTTTGTCCGGCCAATGAGTCCCTCCCAATCGTCATTATGATAATATACGGCGTTTTACGCTTCTTCCTCCACACTATCCTCAACACTGTCAGACTCGCTGTCGGCGCGACCCTGGCCTTCCTGCTTCAACATCCCTTTTCCCTTCTTCGCCTTGCCTTTGGCACCTTTCCCTCTTAGAGCCTCGGGAATTTCTTTGTGCACCACGCCATCCTCAAACAGGAGCCCGATATCTGGACGCCGAGCAACGGCCCTCTTCCATAGATCCTGGGGCACCTCTTCAGCAGCAGTCACTATTCTACCCGATGTTGTGAATTGCCACTTTAGTTCCGGGGTTTGCTCCATCGCAGTGCGTAGGTGGATCCAAATGCTGACATCCGCCTTGCTGGGGCGACTTGTTGTTGTAGCGGCCGCAATGGGCAAGAATGAGAGATGTGTGGCGCCGTCGGCTCTCTTGATGCTTCCAGAGGAAACCACCAGCGGATAATTCTGGTATGTTGTCTCATAGACAATGTACTCTGGGAGATTTTCAGAGTCGGTCTTCAGTGGCTCGCCTTCTAGAATCAGAGGTGACTGAGACGTGCTGTCGCGCTTCGAGTCCCGTCGCACCTGATATGACTCGGCCTTCTCCGCGTCAGAATCGGGTTGCTGTCGCAGTATGAACCGCGCCTTAGATGAGGATGCGGCATGGCGGATGTCGTTGAGCGTTATTCCAAGATCCTTCATTCTTGTTTGCTCCAACTATGGGATCGTGTTAGTCATCCAATCAACTAGGTACAATGAGGCATATCGAACGTACCAAATGTGCAACTCCCACCCACCCTTCTGCGTCGCAGATCAGGTAATCATCTTCTTCCGCCTCAGAGTCGAGCTCGTCGTGCGTGACCGCGCGCTTCAGCACGAACGCCACCGCCTTGGCAACGGTAGCATCGACATTCTCAACGACGCGATACCCTTTGCCGCCTGCGCTCTTACCATTCACACTCATACCTCTACTCCGCCCATGGCGTGGGTTTTGTTGTGAGAGTGCGCTGGGTGGGAGGACCCCTCCATTCTGGTTGATGACGGAGAGAGGGATGAGGACGGAAGCAGCAGCCATTGTATTTCTAGATGTAATATACAGGCTATACAAGATGTAAAAATTGAGTTTGGGTTGTCGCAGGCGAGTGTTCGTATGTTTTCAAGAATGCCCACTAGAATGGGGCACAACCACCAGTGCAAAAGGTGGTCATCTTATACGTTTACCTCTACTGCTCACTGAGGCGACATATCAAACATCCGAAAGCGGCATCCCTACGTCGACACGGCCCCTCGCAGGTAAGTTGGAGATCGCTGGCTTGACCGCCTTGTGCCAGCTGGTCGTGCAGCATTGCTCGCGGGGATGATGTTCCCTCCTAGCCTGTCATATGTGTGGGCCAATGTCGTGACCCACACGGATAGATCTAGATGCATCAGGCATTCTTGGTCGCGTGTATGCACGACACCCCTATCAGAGGGGAATATCAGTTAACAAACACTGTCGCGTGTCGCAAGAGAAGTGCTTTGTACCCGTATCTTTTGTTGGCTTCCCCTCAATCATCGGTCACCGCTTCGCTTCACCACCACACCTGGCTGACCTTCCCGGCCTCTGTCTCCCACCCCCAGGCATTTACGATCACTCGTGACTTGACTATACTCTTCAAAGTTAGGACATGCTTTGAACGCAAGTCATACTAGCATAGAATCATGTACGTGATTCCAACTTTAGCTTTTGTCCCTGGTTTCCCCGCCGGAAGCGCTTGTGCCATGTTGTGCCTTATCGGTCGAAGTTTGGCATCATTTGCCACCGAACTCCTTAGATGAAAAGCAAAGCCTGGTGACAGAATGCCATGCATTGCTGCCCCATAGAGGGGTCCACGCAGGTGGGGATGTTTTGAACCCCTGAGTCCGTCACGTAGGAGGGGCCGTTAGCCACCGAAGAGCAGACACGATACAGTCATACTCGATCAAGAGACCTATTGCGGCCAGAGGGAAGGTACTTCAACGCGATATTGGCAACGTGTCTATCTTAGGGACATTTAATGTGATATTAGATTCGTTAGAGCTAACAGGATCGAATAGAATGCACTAGCTATTTGAGCTATGCTCACTAAGCTGGCTGAGTTGTAGAAAGACACGTCAAACATCGGAGGTTGGCGTCAAGTAATCAGATCTTAGTACTAGCGATGCGAGCTTAGTGATGAATGAGCTTTGATAAACAGTGTTCGTGAAACGCATTCTCAGCCTACCCAGCCAAAGGTTAATTCTAATTTCTGAGCGGTATCTTACGAGCCTAGGTGCCTGAAGTAATCAACAAGTTGACGGGGCAACAACATAACTACTTCATGTGATTCAACCCACCAGTAAGGTATCCATCCGAAAGCCATTCGTCCACTCACAGATATAACCCTGCTTATCATCTCATCATATCGACTTTGTGAGCACTCCGGCCTCCGCATACGGCGAGGGATTCGTGAGTCACCACAACGATCACACAATAGGCCTTCCCTATAGTTTGACACACTCCCCGCGCCAACCTTGGCGACGATTGCGGATACCATCACTCAAGAGCTTAAAACGCATTAGCGCGTTCTGAGCTACCATATTCATCTATGTTAGCCGCGCTTCTCTACTCTCAGTAAAACCCCAGGCATGAACACATTATATACTAGGCACCGTTTTGCGAGCCTTGTAGGGTTCTTGAACGATATCGTCGTTCACGCCCTAAGGCAAGCCACGTCAGTTTCTCGAGACTAGTATATTCGTGGAAGCCCAAAGAATGCGGGGCGTCGCGTAAGCTGACCCCCCGGCTTACGGCCCCCCCCATCACGGACCACCCAAACTGACGGGTTTTCTTCCAGCCACCTTTTTTTTCGTTTATATAATATCTCAACAATTATTTAACTCCAGAAGGTTTTTTTATTTTTAATTTATTTGTTTTTGACTGCTTTATTTAATAATGTTTTTAATTAACCAGAAAAAACGTGCGCTTGCTGCGATTTGCGACATTAAATTTAAAATGTTTTAATAAGCTGCCGCTAAAAAGTAAGCTATACTTTATAGCTATTTATGCCGCCGTATTAAAAATATTTTAACCTAAAAAAAAGCATATTAATTATTTTAAGCTTTATTTTTTAATTTTAAAAAATAATTAGCTTACTAAGCAATTAAGCAAATTAAATTAAGCTTTATGTTTTTTATCGCTATTTTTAAATAAATAGCTAAACAGTTTTTTTAAGCTACAAATAATTTTTATATATTAAGCAAGTAATAATATAGTTATTTTTTAGCTTAAAATAAAAAAGTTAAGTTTGCTAAAATTAAAATAATTAATTATAAATACGTTAATAGCGCAACAGCTATTAATATTAATATTTTTTTTAATTGCTTTAATATTTTTAAAATTTAAAATATTTTATTAATATGTTTTTTTAATATTAACAAAATAAAAATTATTTAAAATGTTAAAAAAAACTATTAAGCTATTTTTAAAGCTTTTATATATTAAGCTTTAAAATATAACGTTAAAAAAAGCAAATAAATAATTTATATTAAATATATTAACGTTTTTAATAATATTTTTTTGCTATTAATTATTTTAAAAAATATTTATATTTAATAATAATAATATTTTAACGAAAACTAAAGTTTATTTAAAAATTAACGTTTTAACTGTTTAATTAATAAATAAACCAATAATTTTATTGCGTTAAATTAACTTTAAAATATTTTTATATTTTATATTTAAGCGCATTATAGCAATAAATAAATAATTTTAATTTATAATAGCTACAAAAATTATATAAATAATAAATTTTTATTAATTTATTTTTAAAATAAAATATAGCTAATTTTTTATAAATTTTATTGCAATTATATTATTTAAGTTTTAAATATTAAAATTTTTAGCTTATTAAAAAAAAAATTAAAAATATTATTTAAAGTTTTATTAAACGTTTGTTTTAGCATTAAAGTTTTAAAAATAAATATATTAATAATATATTATAAAGTAAAAATTATTATTTTAATTTTAATTATATTAAAATAAATTTAAAAAATAGCTAAAATATAGCCGCATAACTGTTAAAAAACGTTAAAATTAAAATATATTATATTTTACAATAAAAGCATTTTTAATATATATTAATTTAATTTTATAAATATAAACCAGCTAAAAATACCTGATTTTTTAGCTATTATAGCTAAAATAGCTATTTTAACGCTTTTTAAAAGCTAAAATTTATAGCAAACTAATTAAAAATTAGCTATAAAATATAAATTTTTTAAAAATTTTTGTTAAAAATTATTTTTTAAAAAAATTAATAAAACTTTTAATAATTAAGCTATAAAAATAACGTTTTTAAAAATTAAAATTTTTAATTTTAAAACTAAACTTTAAAAATTAATTAAAATATATTGCGCGCATATAAAAAAAAGCTTAAATTAGCGTTTTATTTATATAGCTAATATACAAAAAATTAAATAAAAGCTTAAGCGTTAAACTATATACGCCGACAAAGCACCTAATCAGCAAATGCTTATCAACGAAATTACAAATGTTAAAAATGTTATTAAAGTCGCAATAGCCTAATTATCAAAAAAAACAACAGAAAAAGCCGATATAATTGGTATTGGCTAAGAAAAACGGCTTCGAAGGTAAAGAGTGGTGGTTTCAATAAGTGGTCCGTGATGGGGGGGGCCGTAAGCCGGGGGGTCAGCTTACTCGCTTGAGCCTTGACCCGCAAAGAGAGTAATACCTAATCTATCAACAACAATCGATTTCCTTTCTCAATATAAACTTGCGCCACTGTCGCTGATAAAAGCCGTATAGTGTACTGTCAGCTCGGAACCCCTTTCGTATGTATTACATGCATCTCGCAGTTTCAAAGCATCCGAGACGTGAGAATGTTGATACCGTAGCAACTTGTTTGAGTTCTCCGCAGCTTCATTGCCCTTAAAAGGGTCGGCTGTAAATACAGCTGATTTGAGAATCTTCTTGATCGTCTCAGCTACTGTGGTCTACTACACCTGATAGCTATGAGCCATCCAGGGCGGCATCTCCTAAATGGAGGGCCATAGTTGCCAGAAATTCGCCTGCAGTCAATCTGCAAAATGCACACTCGATATACCGACCTCTGATCAACCGGCCGAGAAATGAGCCCTAGGCAAGTGTCAAGAATAGGGCAGTTAATGCAGACGCCTATCGCAGTGATCTTCCCTTACTTTATAGCTCTTTAGCTTCATCATACTCTTATAAGTACCTAGTGTATCAGAATTTCATCTTCGCTGACAACTGGTTTTCGATACTTAATGGATGACTTGTGAAGACGTCGACTGGATACTGATGGTATCTCAGAAACTGACATCACGGCCTGGCCTTCATTCAGACTTCCGTCGACGACCACCCCAGATTGACAATCATCCATGGATTTGGTGTTGACCTTATATTAGCTAGGCCCAGTCAATTATACAAAATCCAATCTCCGGATGTGGCGCTGAGCGATGTAAGATGAGCTGGAGTTTGACTTTAAAGATAGAGTCCTTACCTATTTCTGTGGCTGATTTCGCGATTCCTTCTGTGAGCGTTTGGGTCCATAAGCGCTGCTAGGAGTTACCGAACATACCACATAGCTTCCATGGCGACATGGGACAGACGATGCGTCATCTATGTAGGTTATATGAGGCATTAGAGCCATCTACTGAATGAGATACGAACTTTTCTTGAGTTGCTTTTCTATCTATAGCCATTAGATATCTAGGCACTTGTTTACTTGCAGGCATGCAATATACGGTAGGGGTTGGAAGGAGTGATGGATTGAGTACCTCCCCACCTCTCCATACTTATATACATGTAGCTTCCAATCTGTTGCACCTTCCCCTAATTATGTACCTTGAACTTTCAAAATGGCTTGGGAACTCCAGGAAGGTACATTACCCTACAATGTCCACCGAGTACTAACACGACAAGTGAGCAAGAGCTGCTGTGGGCAGAATTGTTGTTTCCGCATGCAATGACAATGCCATGCATAGAAAAAGCTAACAAAACCAGGCGGTTCATTCACTTCCTTTCTTGCCCTTCCGACGAGAACACAGATCTGCACAAATAGCGTCCTACCATCTTACAACGTAAACCTGCCGTCTGATATTCCGCGGGAATAGAAAGGAAGCACTATTGGCATTGGTCCTAGCTTTCCCAAGAACACCAATCGGCAATTCCGAAACAGCAGTCACGGCTATCTTTGACTGCCAAGATGACTTCCCATTTCCCTTCCATTCAGTCATTTTACTCGAGGGAGGTGGCCTCAGAAGAACGCGGCACCTCTTCCTCTTACTCCAAAATCGGCGATGGTTTTACTTCTTCTGAGGTAGAAGCTGTCACAAAGCCACTTTCACGACCTTTCCGGCCATCGAGACAATACGATACGTGCTCGATCGCAGAGCTTCAGACAGGCATTCATAACTATCAGTTCTCAGGGAGACTGGTCAATTTCTCTACTACTACAGGCTCTCACGAGACGAAAGGCGGTGCGGGTGGTTACTATTTCCTTGTCGTATCTGATGGTACCGCTGCAATAGCAGTAAGTCTGGCCCGCCCCTTAAGACGGGATTTATTCCGTCCCATACACGTCTTCAACGAATCTCATACTCTTTGCAGATAAAGCTATACTGCAACTCATCTGAGCATCAGCCACTTCTGGGCCAGCGCATCACTGCCTGGGCCACTGCCATTGCTGCCGGTAATCAGGCCGAAATTGGGCACATTCCGTTCTGCTTAGTGGCTACTACGATATACCCCGGCCGTAACGGCGCAACTCACATAGAATCCCATACCGATGACGCCGGATCTGAAGAAGACAGCTCACTACGCTGTCCTATAGAGGCCAACGCCGAACGGGACGACCATCTCCCGGGTCTCATGACACTGAAATCATTCCTCTCAGGGGGGTATGAAATAGGGGCAGGGAAAATCCTGGTCTGTGTGCGGAGTGTTGGGCCGCGGAGAAACGTTGTGTCGAAGAAAAGAGAAGCCAGACTCGATCTGGTCGAAGTGGGGATTTATGATGATACTGCACACAGCGTGTTGAAATTATGGCAAGAGAAGGCCTCATCAGCAAAGTCATGGGTACCGAATCAGACCATTCTACTTATTTCTCAGCCATGGTGCAGCCTCAATGATGGTAGCAATCGCCAAGCTGAGATAGGTATAGGGTATAGTTCCATTGTTGATATCAACCCTGATTTTCCGGAAGCTAAATGGTTGCGTGCGAAGATGCAAGATATGGCTAAGAGGGAAAGCGTCATAACCCCTTATCCTACGGATACCTGGGACTTACACCTAGCTATGAATGGGCCCAACCGGATATTATACACACTTGCCGAGCTCGAAGATCGAGTTCGCAATCAAGATCCAGCAACCAATTTCACAGGGAAACTGAGTGTGATTGTTCATGAGATGAATTTGATGCTTCACTGGCGAAAAGCTACTACCTATTGCACTGAATGGTGAGCTCCTCCGCCAGAATACCGCAATGACGAATCATTACTGAACTGCATACAGTTGTGGGATACCTCTTTATGCCAACAAAGTGATGGCAACTTGCAAAAATTGCGACTCATCAAGAAATCTTTCTCTGAATCCTCGTTTGCTCGGTTCGTTTCTCGATGAAAGCGGTACGATTTGCGGGAATAAACTCGTATGGAACGACGACGCATGGACCCAGTTTCTATTCGGAGCAGGGTCTGAGGAAAATGAGTTGGGCAGCGACATTGAGAAATCGTGGCAGAGCATTGCAGGATTCAGCACGAGTGCACTTCGAGACCTGGAAGCACAATTATTGTACTCCCGAACTACGTTGACGTTTGGATGGTCTGTGGAGCTAGGGAGACTTTGCATTCTCGGTGTTGAGTGGTAAGCGCACGTATCGATAACCTGACTGCGAAAAGCACCCCTGAACTTAGTTTCACCGGAACTTGAACTCCCTTCCGTTTCGACGAATGAGATCGAACACACAAACACATCGTTGCTGCACATGAGAGAACAGGGAGAAGTTGTCGAGGTTAAAAAAAACCAAGGGGTGACGTATTGTGTATCTTCGGGAGACGCCGCTGTGCTCTACATCTAGCGTGCTGAACTGGTATCTATCTAAATCATCATCGTAGCCTCATGGCCACTAGTTTACCCTTCGTCATTAAGCGTGTAATAAAGAGACTACTCCAACCTCGCCCAAATCAGATTTTTCCCTGCCGAGTCATGAAGAGACAAAAGAAATCAAATCATTAAGTCTTGCGGCTAACCCTCCATTTCCTCATCCTCGTCATCGTCTTCGTCGAGCTCAATGTCGCTATCAATGGGGCTACCCATGAAGTAGTCGATGGCATTGGGGAAGATGTCCTCAGCGATGGTGACAGCAACCTCGTGGCCAGCGGGGAATGTCTCGACAGCCTCTTCGGTGAAGTCTTCGTCATCGTCATCGTCGTCATCGTCTTCCTCCATATCTTGGCCGTTCTGAGCGGCCGTGCGCTTGGCGAGCAGCTCGGCCTTGGCCTCGCCGTGCTCAGCGGCGCTGATCCAGCGGCCACGGTAGGAGAAGAAGTTGAAGAAGCTCAGGGCTCCCTCGACGTTGCTCTCGAGCTTCTTGGCGAGAGTCTGGTACTCGGGGATGTTCTTGGCCGCGGCGTCACGGGCGTGGCGGGCGTCGTTGGCAAGCACTTCATTGAGCTTCTGAGAGGGGTTGGCCTTTTGGGCGTTCCAGAATGCCAGGGCGGCGTCCGACAGACCCTGGGTGAGATCCTTCGCGGGGCTCTTCCAGTTGATCTTGATAGGCTCAGAGACAAGGCCGGCAGAGCCGTCCTTACCGTAGCGGAAGTAGAAGATCTTGGTCAGCTCCTTGTCGGAGAACCACTCGTTGTCGGCGAAGCGGAAAGTGAACTGCAGAGAGCGGGGCTCGCCGAACTTGTCGAGGCCCAGGTCGGAGGGCTTAGCTGAGGCCGGAATCTCAGGTCTTGTGACCTCGACGGAGGTGAGGGCAGCGGAAAAGACCTCCAGATCGGAGGGGGTGACGGCAGCCTCGAGTTCAGAGGCGGCGTTGTCGAAGGTGACGGCCCAGAAGCTCGGGATCTTGGCGATGGTCTTCTGACGGGCAGCGAAGATGTCACGGGACATCAAGTACTGCTTCGCCGTCACCTCGGTGTCGACATCTGAGATGGCCGCCTCGAAGAGATGCAGCTCCTTGATGGTCTCAGGGCTGATGACAACGTCGGCCTCGCTGGAAGACATGGTGCGTGAAGAGAACTGGTGAAGCTTTTCTCTGTGTGTATTTTGGTAGAGGGATGGGTGAGTTGAGGGATGAGAAGAGAAAAGGATATGAAAGAATATCAAGATACTCAGACGGAGAAGGGGTATGTTCCTTTATAAAAAGGCCCTGCCAAAGCACGATTCACCTAGGCAACGCTTTCTATTTCACACAACAACAAGAGGGGTCCAGCACCGGGAGAGAAAAAAAAAATCTTTGAGCTATCCAATCTCCATTGGCGGGGTGCTGCTGGTCCCACCTCGATGGGAAAAAAGACGATTGCAACCTTAGCATCCAGTGCAACTAGCCTACCAACCAGATCCCCCTCGCATCTTTCTGTGCTACCTGATTGGGGCAAGCGGACGGCATTATCTTGAAACTGCCACTGCAGTCGACCAGTGACTGACGAGAGAAACGAAAAATTAGCAAAAATTTTCTCGATCCTGTCCCCTCATTGTTGCCCGAGTTGGGGTGTTGTGCGGCTACCTACCTACTTACTTAACCTATCAGTTTCTATACAGATATGTACAAACACAGCTCGGCAATCCACCACCCCTCCTTACGTGGCAACGGTTCAAGGTCGAAGGAGGGGCAGTAGGTAGCTGTATTTGGGAAATTTTGTGTAGAATGGGGGGACGAAAGAAAAAAAAAAGGTTGCATGCATTCAGACCCTGGAATCAATTAATTGGTTGCTAGGGTCCATACCACACTAGCTAGCTGCACCTAATGGAGCTCTCCACCACGCCGTCGTTCATTTTTTTTCTTCTAGTCTAGGGCACTTGTTCTTCTCAAGAGCGGTCAAAGTATTCTGAAACTATGTGTTATAAGCTTAAGGCCCCCATGAGCAGGTGAAGAAGTCCACATGATGGTGTAGTACCTGTGTAGAACTAGATCGTGATTGAATGAACTTTCCTATTGACGAACGCCGACTACCTAGCTAAGGGTATGTTTAACAAACTGAACAAAAGCCTAACAAAGTGACTTCTATGGAGGGGAAAGAAAAACCCAAGCAAACCCCACTCATGTAGTGTAATGTATACACTTCTCTTTAGTGTAGATCTCTCCACCTTTATAGTCTACTGTGTGTATCCCAGTCTACATAGGTTTGTGTACATTCTCCTCTATCCTGTAACTGTCACCGTCTAGTTGACTTGGAGTGAGAAGGACCAGTATATGAGAAATCGCTCCGGAAATTTCTAGCAGAAAATGTGTACGAAAATCAAACAAAAGGAACGAATGGACGAGTTAAAGAGAAAGAAAAAAAGAAAAAAATGCACGTAAACACCCGTCTGGTCTATGCCAACATGATTGTTGTGTAGCTCTCTCGGCGATTTCTGGGTAGCAAACTCCGACAGTGTGCTAATCTTGCGTTGATCGATTTGGCTAGGGTGGTGGTATTGACCGCCTTAGCCGCGACATCGTTGGTCTGGATGAGGTAATCCAATAGCTCCGTGACCTCCTCGTCCGTCCCGAGCTCGTTGAAAAACTCCAACTTCTCCAGATGGGGCGGTACGCCGAAGGAATCGAGCCGGGGCTTCTTGGATTTCCGGCCGAAGAGCTGCCAGTCCCAGTTGATGCGGAAGACCCTCAGGGCGGTGAAGTCGCGCATGCGCAGCGACCGTCTGCTGCCCATGGTGGGGAAATCGATGGTGATTCTCTCGAGGGATTCGCATTGCGACTGCAGCGCCACTATGTAATCCCCCATGTTGTCGGAGCTCTCTTCCAGCTCGGGCGTTGGCGTCGCGCTGTGCGTCATGACGAACTCTTCTAGGGCCTTCGGTAGCTCGAGAACGTCCCCGAGAGCGTCGTCGCTGATGTCGCACTCGATCAGATGTAGCTTCTTCAGGGGAAGCTCGTGAGGACGCTCCATGTAGTCGAAGCCACGGTAGTCCAGCTTCGCCCTCCGAATGTAGAGGTTCTCGAGCGTCGGATGCGCAAAGATGTGGATGTTCTCGCGGAGATCCCAGTAGGCATCGTCCGGGCACTGATAGAACAGGCTGCACGACTTGAGACAGGCCAGGTCAAAGGGGCCGTTGAACAAGGCGCCGATGCCGTGGAGCAGGGTGGCGGGGACGGAGACCTCGAGCTCCTGCAGGTTGGACATGGTGGAAATGGTGCGCACGAGGCTGTCGAAATGGGCGGGCGCATAGTGCGAGTTGGCGATGTGGCCGTTGAGGCTCAGATGCGACAGCTCGCTGGTGGGATACTCAAGGCTGGCGTAGTGGATGGCGGACCCGCGACGTTCGCGGCGTGTCAGCGACTGGCCGAAGACGAGGTGCTGCTCGGGCTTCTCGAAGCGCACGTCCTTGTAAAGGATCGAGTCGGCGACGTCGTGCCACTTCTTGTTGACCCGAGACACACTGCATAGGTCGAGGGGCGAGGAGTCGGCCAGGACCTGGAAGACCTGCACTAGGACGTCCTCAGGTAGGTCTGCGAGGCGGCCACGGCTTGCGCCATTGCTGCACCCGTTACCGTTCTCGTGGTGGGCGCCGTTGGTGTGGGTGTGGGTGTTGGTGTTGGTGTTGGTGTTGGTGTTGGTGGTGCTCATGTTGCTGTTGTTGGCGACAGAACCGCGGCGGCGCTTCACGAGAGCACAGGTCTTAGCCTGAGGGCCCGGTCCACTAGCACCGTCGTCGCGGGACATGCCTCCTAGTACAGGTAGGTGAGCTGAGTCGAATGCGGATGTGGATCTGGGGAAGTTGGTTGACGGTGGGTATCCGTGAGATTTGGCGGGATTACAGGTCCTGCCTGTGCTTTTTGGCTTCTGATTGCGGTGGATCGCCCGGGGCTCGCACCGCCACAACTGGCTTATGCCGCTGACTGGCTTCAGCTACCTAGTGTGTTCAGTAGCAGTTATAAGTTCTGGGTAGGGCTGTGATAAGCGTCTTTGTGTGTGCGGACTTGTCCTAACTCCGGGTTGTACTCTGGGTTGTTGAAGACAAAGAGATGGAAGATTAGCCAGTGGCATATTATACTAAGTTTTTTCAAGTTGATTTTTTTTGAGACGTGTTTCTGGAATGTGGCTGCAAACAAAAGTCAAAGTTCGGTAATTAAAACCTTTTTACTGGACCAGGTACTTATAGTAAATTCAAAAGGGATGATAATTTTGTTCGTGCTGCTGAGAGTAGAGTTTCCGTCTGCATACCTAGGTAGGTAGAGATGCAAACCTAGGTCATGATGCATCACAGGGGGAGCTTCACTAGATGATTTTTTCTTAGGGTGGTGGTCTAATCCGCGTTGCATTGGCATGCGGAAACGGAAGTAATTAATACGACCAACGCATGTCTTACATGCATGTGACGGGACGGTCGCCTAGCGCCTTACCCGGCGCATGGGATAGGCGGCAGCATAGTATAAGCTTCTTACCAAGCCAGCCGAGACGAAAATAGGAAGTAGGCAGGTTAGGTGTAATACCGTCAAGATCGCCTGCATATTGCCCGTGTTTTTGATCGATGAATATCACTCGACTGTGCCAAAGTGAATCCTTTTGAATCTGTCTTATCTAAAGGTCCTGGTAGTGAAACGAGATGGCAAGCTATATGAAACTGGTTTTATTAACGATATGAATTATGAAGCTCTGGTTAGGGGCGACGTTAATGCAGATCGGAAGACAAGCAGCCCAATCTCTACAAAGTACTCAGTGAATTTATCAATATGATATAATTATGGACTATGTACGTATGTAGCGTTGAAGACAAACGCAATGCGAATTATTACCAGCGAAAGAAGCACGGGAAATCTCTTGCGACCCTCAAAGCTGCTATGAAATGGAGAAGTTGATAGGGCGCGCAGCTGTCACGGCAGCCCAAGCATTGTTTGTGAGATACCTAGGTAGAAAGAACATATTCTTCAATCAGCAACTAACTACCCTACTAAGGTAATCAAACATTATGCACATATATACCTTAAGGAATTCCGTAAGTCTGGACTCTCGGCGAAATTCTTGCAATGCTCCAAAGTCAACCATCTGGCCTCTGTGATTATTAATGATACCGCGCCTGGCGTGACTGGGGGAGATAGTGTAGCATATAGCCAGCACGAGAATCACAGTAGTGAAGTGCGTGCTAAGATATCCAATGTTACTGGTGGCTAGTTAAGTTATAGCGACGGCGTTCCTTACTTGTCTACGTGTTATAGGTGCTACTAGCCGGGCCTTGAACCCCGACTTCTGGCCAATCAATGTGCTATGGTGATGCTTAAAACTGCAGGGCGTAAGTAGGTACCTACCTGCGAGGTGAAACATCATGTCATAGAAAAATGTAGGTATCTTGTTGTTTAGAGATAGTAGGTTGAGAAATAACGGGTTAGCAGAATAAGCATAACCGATTAAAAGTCCTAGAATACGAGATGTTTTATTAGCTCTTGAGGCTGTGCCTCAAGATCCATGACTAATCTGTGACTGCTTGAGCATTAGTTTTCCAACAACTCTGGAGACTCGAGAGCGTGCACAGCCCTCCATTTGTGGACCGATGTCGTACATCACAACGCGCCATCTTCTCCATACCTACTCGAGCTACCATCACTGAAAGGAGAATATACATGGATATCTGCTAAGTATTATGCAATCGTAATAGCCTTCAAGACTACTCCAGTAATCTACACGGTCGGTGGAGCTGACATCATCGCCATTGCAAATATTGGTGAGGAACTCACTAACAAAATCTGTCGACTATATACCCAACTGAAGAATTAATTCCTAGCGCCCATATCTTAGATATGAAAAGATGGAGGGCTTTAATCATGAGGTCTGCTCCACGAACTGACACCTGGCCGTAACTGACTCTTTGAGATGCAGACTGGGTAATAATCCATCGTTGACGTCGATATACAATACGAGCTGCTCCCGCCAACATAGATTGTCGGAATAATCTTGAAGTTGTGATCTATCGAGGGCTTTACACAGGTAACCGCTAGGTATGAGTGAGGTATGATTACACGTACTGTAGATAGAGGTCCCTGCGACGAGAATAGGTGTTCGATTAGCGCTGAAGGCTGCCTAAGGACTTACGCGTGCAGGTACAATTTTTACTGATTAAACGTCGGTGCTTGAGAGCCAATCATTAAGGTTAGCTCTCCCTCGCGCTGCCAGGTTCTAGAACAGGCATTATCTAACCCGATCAGACCCCCGGTGCTGGTCCCGATTCACTCCTCCCGGCGAGGACCCGGCTGCTAGCCAGGCGATGTTTAGCCCTGAAGAGGCACTTTATGGGGCGATTGCTGTCTCAGAGAAGGAAGCCGTGGTCCACAGGCATGGCGCGCCCGTCGTCAGCTACGAAGCTACCGGGTTCCCTGTCCCACCCCGTCGGCGTCATCCACCTGCCCCTGACATGCTGCCGGAAAATGCCAACAGCTTTTCCTTTTTTCCTTCTAACGAGCCCGAGCCCTTTCCTGAAATCCGTATGGAAACAAAACACTCTTTTTTTATTCCCTTTTGTGCTGAACCTACTCGCACATTTATTTGTCCATCTTTGTGTTCTCATCGATTATTCACCACCCTATCCACACTCGTTTTCTGATTGATCGCTCTTTTATTTCAAGCTCTTCATTGAGACTTGACGTCATTGGCGACAGCGATCGTCCACCCTGCAAGTCATCTTCCCGCACTGCAGCTTGTCAGCTCTTAGGTGCCCTTACACCTCGTACATTTATAGGAGTTGAGGCAAGATATCTGGGATCTGAATTACCGGCACTACTTGGCTCGGCTCTCTGTCGCTTGACTTGTCCGTTGGGACATTGACATTCGAGCATGTCTCACGCATCGTCCAGCTTGGGCGTGGCACCCCGCAACGACGGGACGGATCAATTTCTCAACCTCATACAAAATCCCTTTAACACATCGGTACGTCATTCATATCAAAATAGCTTTTTGTAACCCATGCCTAATTAAGAAACAGTTAAGTGAAAAGGCGTTCTGGTCATCCTTTGCCTATTCTTTTGGCGCAGCACGTAAGAAATATCCAGTCCCATCTTCTTGTTTCGATAGCCAGACATACTGAGGGCTTCGTACGACGCTAAGATCACACCCTGAACATTGTTGATCATTTGCAAATACTCACACAGTAAGCCAAAGATAACGATTACTGACCCGGAGAGTTCCAGTGCTTTTTGCTCTTCTTTTCTGCATCCTTCGCCCGTACAATGGCACCGTATATGCTCCTCGTCTCAAGCATGCCGATGAGAAACATGCACCGCCCCCGGTCGACAAGGGCGTTTTCAGTTGGATATCGCCTGTAATAAAAACACGCGAGCAAGTTCTCGCTGAGAAAATCGGGGTTGACGCTACTCTTTTCCTGCGATACATTAAGATGTCTCGCAATCTTATGGTTGTCCTTTCCGTGATTGGCTTGGGCGTCTACATTCCTCTCAACATCGTCGAAAACACGCGGAACAATGCGATTGATCACAGCAACATCTTCATTAGTCTCACACCCCTGGGCGTCTGGGGGGCAGCGTGTTGGGCACATGTCATTGTCTCCTATGTATTCGACATAGTCATATGCCTTTTCATCTGGTGGAATTATCGCGCAGTAACTCGCCTACGGCGTGACTATCTTAATAGCCCCGAATATCAGGACAGTCTGCACGCGAGGACTCTGATGGTAAGCGTGACTAGCATCATTTCCCCGGAATGATTTAGATGGGCCAGTGTTGTGCTGCGTACTACGTCTCGCAATTATGACACTTCAACCGTCTTCAAACTTTAGAAATGAGCAACACTGACTTTTCGTTGCAGATTACCGACATCCCTCCAAAATATCGGAGTGACACTGGAGTTGAACAACTTGCAGATGAAGCTGACAACGCAGGCCATCATTCTGGAATCGTTGCGCGCAATGTCAAAGGCCTTCCTGAACTCATAGAGGAACACGACGAGGCTATCAGAGAACTTGAGTTGATCCTTGCCAAGTATTTGAAGAATCCTGATAAATTGCCGGCGAAGCGACCTCAATGCAAAACCCAAAAAGGAGATCCATGTTACAGTCAAGTTACGAAAGTCGATGCCATTGACTATCTCACGGCCCGAATCGAACGACTCAAGGTGGATATCATTGAAAAGCGTAAATCGGTTGACGAGCAGAAGGCGCTTTCATATGGATTCGTAAGCTATCAAAGCATTGAGGAAGCTCATAGCGCCGCATACGCCGCCAGAAAAAAGCATCCACAAGGCACGACCATCAAGCTTGCACCAAAACCGAGTGATTTGATATGGGAGAATCTTCCTCTGGATCGTCATCGCCGCCGCTGGGGTGCCTTCATGAACAATTTCTGGGTTGTTGTTCTCACTGTGGTCTGGACTGTGCCCAATGCTCTAATAGCTGTTTTCCTTGCTAATTTGAGCAATCTCGGATCTGTATGGCCTGCTTTTCAAAACGAGTTACTGAAAAATCCGAAAGCCTGGGGTGCCGTTCAGGGTATTCTTGCACCTCTGGTTACAACGCTCTTCTACTTGGTCCTTCCGGTTATATTTCGTCGACTTGCGGCGTATGCTGGCGATTATTCCAGGACTTCTCGAGAACGACATGTGACCCAAAAGCTCTATGCTTTCTTCATCTTCAACAATCTCATCGTTTTTTCTCTATTCTCTACGGCTTGGAAATACGTCGCTGCAGTGAAGGACGCGGAAGGAGATGGTGACGTCTGGTCGGCTATCGTCAACTCCGATCCATTTGGCAACTTACTTACGGCCTTCTGCGACGTCTCTCCATTCTGGCTTAATTATCTTCTTCAGCGCAATTTTGGTGCTGCACTTGATTTATCACAACTTATCAAGTTAACCAAGGGATATGTAACGCGCAAGCTATTCAGTCCGACTCCGCGAGATCGGATAGAGCTCTCAGCACCACCACCGTTTGAGTACGCTGCCTACTATAACAATTTCCTTTTCTACACCACCATTGCTTTGGTCTTTGCACCTTTCCAACCGTTGGTGCTCCCGGTCACTGCCTTTTATTTCGCCCTTGACACTTTTGCGAAAAACTATCTGCTGCTGTAAGTTGTAAATGAGATCTGTATATCGCTTTTTCTGCTCATAACCTTTTGCTACAGATACGTATTCGTGACGAAACATGAAAGCGGTGGTGCATTTTGGCGAGTGCTCGTTAACAGGTTGTTATTCGCAACATTACTCGCCAATATAGTGACAACGATTTTTATCGTAGCTCGACGTGAGTCAATTACTCAAGTCATACTAATGGTACCGCTCCTTGCTATCATAGCGGGCTTCAAGTGGTATTGCATGCGTGTATTTGACGACAACTTGGATTATTACTCCAAGGGCTTGCACCACGCAGAGCCTGGAAACTTGTCAACGAAGCCAAAAAATGACCGCGTCGCGGTGCGTTTTGGCCATCCAGCCCTATACAAAAAGCTTATGGTTCCATTGGTTCACGAAAAGGCCAATCATATCCTCAATGAGATCATTCGCGACCAATCGGATGCTGATTTCGGCGAGGCAAACCATTACGGCGACACGTACCGAATGCAAAGACTGTCTACTCACCAACCGGGTCAGGCTGATATTTCAGGCGACGCCGCTTTTGAAGTCGTGAATGAGTCTCAGATGAATTTTGAGCATTTCCGCGATCGCGAAGAGTTCCGCGAGTTTGGAGGCGATGGTGACCTCTACAACAACCCGCTCGATCAGTCAAGATCTGGTACGCCTACCTCTTGGCAATATACTCGCTCAAACTCGAACACCTCACTACCATATAACACAAATACCGTAAAAGAGTCGGACTACGAAGGCGCCACGTATCCATCCGGCTATCACCCTCCATCGACGTTTCGACCGAAGCCGCTGACGCGCCAGTTCTCTGAGGCATCCAATGAACAGCACCCCGTCCTAAGTAGGCAAGCGGATTTATCAGATGTGAATCTGCTAGATGACGTGGCGCCTATAGGGAAAACCACCTCTGATCATTCACACATATAGAGTGGGTATAGAGGTCAAATGGGATACAAAATGAGTCATGTTATTTGAGACTGGCGTAAAGGAGCATTTGCATTAGAACGAGGCGCATCATCAGCTCATTCGCCTAATAGCATTATCGATTAATCATATTATTATTATTAGTTCCACGCCATGAGTTCAACTACTCTTATTTCAGTACTAGGTTTGAGGAATACTTGCGATGGATCGTCTGGACTCTTAATGTTGTGCAGGTTATGCCAACGTACATAGGTAACATGAATATTGGCGCATGTGGGGGAAGGCAGGCACTCGAAGTGAAGAGAACTAATGACAGCAGTGTGGCAATACCTATCTCTTCATCAGGTCCGGTGGAAAAAAAGCTCCTGATTGTTTATTCCCCGCTCATCACAAGTGTGATGTGGCGATTAGATCTTTACGTACTAGATAGAGGCACGTGGGACCTAAAACGCCGACCCAATCAACATGATTCGGTACCTAGATCAATGTTTCTAGGAGACTTCTTTCGGTGGCTGCTCGGCTGCTTCGTTTCTTGAGCAACATTAGTCAGTTTAGTGAGACGGCTTCCCCGGTTTATCTGACTCGCAGTGATGCGCCTTGCTGATCCGCTCGAAACCAAAATCCGCTCAAGACATCTTGATAGGCCAATATAGAAGGAGAGTGCGATTGTGATCTGAGATTCTAGAACAATGCGGTTCCCCAGCTATCCCCATATACTGTTGAAACGTGGGCACGAAGATGAGATATTAGCTGCGGACGACTCAGTTGAAACGAGTCGGTCCTCCGGTACCTGATGTCGTGTCTGGCGTGAAACAAGTCAGTTCTGCCGGTCCCGTGGGGGGCCGGGAAGGGGGTTCAAACATAAATAGGAGGTCCTGGAAAAGTAAAATGAGATTTGGTTCTGGAAGTCATCAAGTTCACAAGCCTTGTGCAACATCACATTCACTACACCGAAGCGCAACTCTCGCGGGTCGACTTTCATTCCTTATCTCATTCACTTCGTTATTTCCAGTCCGTTTTAGACAAATAGACGACGGACAGTCAGTCGGACATCGACCGTCTGCACACACAACATTCTCTTGCGCCCATTGCGCCACACATCATTCACATCTATACTCGCGAATAACGTAACCACTGTTTTATACACTCACTAGACCCAACCAATTCCAAATCACCCAAAATGCCTTCCTTCACCAAGTTCCTGTTCGCCCTCGGTGCGGCCAGCAGCGTTCTCGCAGTCCCAGCTCCCCTCACCACCAACAACAACGCCACCTTCGTCACCGAACGTTCACAGACCTTCACAGGCGACATAACCTACTACCAGCCCGGTCTGGGCGCCTGCGGCGAGACAAGCACAGACAGCGAGGCCGTAGTGGCGTTATCGACGTCGCAATACGACGGCAACTGTGGCAAGACGATGACCATCACCAAGGATGGCAAGACGGCCAAGGCCAAGGTCGTCGACAAGTGTGTGTCGTGCGCGAGCGGGTCAATCGATGTCTCGTCTACCGTCTTCCAGTCGCTGGTCGACTTGTCGGTTGGACGGACAACGGTCACCTGGTCGTTCGATTAAACGATTCAGGTTGGAAATTGCAACTGGGAGGCACCCATGTGGGCGCATATCAGAATATGTTGCGTTCGAAAATCTGCGCTGGCGCAAAAAATAGAGCAAAATGGAGGTTGCTTGGCTGTCATGCGGGTCATGACGCTGGCAGTTATGGAGATGGCCTTGGGTTGGAAGGAAAGGGGGGTTTATGCCTACGATCGCTTTGACATTTAGATGATACCTTGAGAGAATAGAGTGCCGCATAGTTGTTTTTCTTGATATAAACCTTGGATTCACATAGCAAGCCGGGCGCTCGCTCACTAAAACATTCATTCGTTGGCACAAACTATCGGACTCCAAATAGACAAATGTCGTTACACAATATTCTTATCCAACGTCAAGTGAACGCAAGCTATTGATTTCTGTTCTAAGTCGTAAAGCATTATAACTGTGCGTGGTTTGATGTTTTCCTCGTATGACAGCCTCAGTGAGGTCGATATCCCGAATGCATGTAACGACAAAGTTTCATTAGTTATGATGAATAGACACCTCTTTAATTGATACTATCTAAAATTACTCTCTCATCTAAGCCCCAGAACTCTTGGAGTTGAGGACTAACTTTTATCCCTGGCCAACCTATATGCATTTCAGCCTTGGAGACGATTTCTAAAAGCTGTACCGTTTCAGACGTTTCTTTGAAAAGCTCGCCGGCCATTCCTATTACCAGGCCAGCAAGTATTCTAGCTGCCGTGTACTCTGGGTTGGAAAGAGAAACTCCACAAACAACTCTCACTGCTTGCCTAATTTTCTCCTCTTGAGTTTGTATTGATCTGGTGCGACCCAGGCCGAGAGTCGGCGTCCGTGGATCGTGTGCTAGAAGCAGGATCTTGCAGAGTTGCAGATATTGATTGCCCGCAACGGGGCAATCGGACACGAAATAGATCTCGGGGAAGATCCGAGCTCCATCAGCTGACTGGTTGTGGTTTTGGGAAGAAAGGGTATCCAAGGCGCTGTCACGATTGAAATCGTTAAGAGGGTTGAAGGAAGATGGCCGTGCTCGATCCCAATCTTCAAGATACTCCCAAAGTTGATCCCAGAGAATCCGGGAACGAGGATCGTTACTATATGCGAAGTTGGTAACCCTTGCGGCGTGGGACATGATTCGAAAGGTCCAGATAAAGTCCGGCGCAGATGTCAGGGAATCATCAATGCCGCAATTACGGCCCTCTAGTTCGATCGGGCGTTTCAACCTGTTTGCGATGTAAATTTCTTGTCGTAGCGCTACAGCCATCGTAGCATCGCTCAACTCGGACGGATCACTGTTATGCTGAGTTATTCGGAGCAGAAGTGACGCAGACACAGTATGCGTCACTGGAGGGCGGTGATCATCGGTACCTTTAAGGAAAAATCAGTAGCTGCTAATAATGACTCTTGGACGATTGATGAAACGAACGTGTCATCTCTTCTAGGCATCTCAAGAGTAATGCCGACACGAGAAGGCCGTCATCTGGCTCTTGCATGTCATTCCTGCCGTTGAACATGGGTATCATTAACCCCAGACACTCGCGCTCGTACTCGTTGGAATTATAGTACTCATCCCCTATAGCTTCAAGATGCCTAGCGGAAACTGCCAAGATGGCAAACAGAATACCGGGCTCTCTGCTCATGGTCGCTTGGATATACGAACGAAAATGGGCTCGGGGATCACAATAATCAAACTGAGCCAAGTTAGTAATGAAACATCCTACAGTGCCTCCTGAATTTCACCTTACCCATGGTAGTAGCACTGCCCAGAAATGCTTCACAAGCTGCGCTTCCTTATTGGCAAGACCAAACCGCGACCGTAGTCTACATTTCGTCACCCTATGCCTGAACTCAGCCGTTGTGTCATGTTCAATAGGGGCGAATTTGTTGCATCCGGATGCGTGCTCATGATGTATACGGTGTTGAGAAGGCGAAGAGAAGTCAGAGGTTGTACATCCGGATTTAGATTGGGCACCTAGTGCCGGAGTTTTAGGTGAATAAACGTAACTCGGTGAATTAGAGCTCAGCGACGGGGCCGGTGATGATGATGATGATGATGATGATGACGACGATGTTTCGGCACCAGATGTGTGGGGTTGCTGTGACACTATGAACACTGGAGACGTGCTATCCAGAAGGGGCGCAGTTCCGATTATATTTTGGCCGTTTCCGGGAGAGCGAGGATTGCTTGGGCCTTGAAGACCATTTTCATCTGGGAGAGGACTGGCAGCCTGTGTCGGACTGGGGAGTCCTTGCTCTGTATCGGGTGCTCTTGACTGTGGGCGCTGGCCGAATCCGCTAAACCGAAATCTCAATTCTTGATTGCCGCCACCTCTGCATGGAGCGCTGGCTCGCTCACAGTTTGAGCAAATGGAGACTTTGGAAGTAATGTCGCCTAAGAGTAGATGATTAGCCTCAGTCGAAGTCCGTGACAATAGGTAGAGAGCAACAACATTTCCTGTGGAGAGATCGACATCTAGAACTATCTGGCTGATTAGCGAGCGGATACCATGGAGCGGCATAGAGTTGGATCCTTACCAAGCACGAGAAGGAATGCGAAGCTTAGGATTCCTCGTGTCCCAGCGACTAGGGGCTGGCTTGAACTGTTTGATCGTGACCATTGTTTTCCCAAGGCGCCAGTCTGCAACGGATCGTGGGCATACTTTCGGGAGGAGATGTCCACTGTTGGACGGAGCGGGCAAATCTTCCTGATGCGGTAACTGGATTACAAAATCGGGTTGAAATAAGCCTAACCGAACCTAGAAAGCGCATCCGCTCGGTCTGTCCGGCTCGATCCGCCTCCCACGCCAATGTCGTATAATGAATGCATGACCTACCCCTCTGTCTCTTGATGAATGGCATGTGTCGACTGCCAGCGAACACGGAGCATTACTTCATCAAATCTACGGCAATCGGATGCTTTAGAGTTACATGCATCCACATATCGGTCACCATCGTATATTGACGATTGGTGTGTGTGGTTTCCGGGACCGCAGGTGAGAGTCGGGTGCGGGATAAGACCGGACGGTCGGGCATTTTGTTGTGATACTAAGCATTAGTTCGAACGGGTGAATGAAGTCTTTCCGCGGCATTGAAATCCCATGTCACCTCGTCTCGCCCTCGGCACTGCAAAAGTGCAGGGCCATCTGTGGAAGATACTAAGAAGCCGGTTCAGGCGTCGCAACATATTGTGCGGATATTCATTTGGAAGCCCTTACAATGAAGCTAGTTTCAATAAAGATGAGAAAGAAATTACTATAATAGCCAGAGACGGCCACATGTTTTGATTAATGAGGGTAAAGGTATATATCAGAGAATCACTAGGTCACTCCGTCGGCTGATGTATCACGATGAGCGGCTGGCTGCATGAAAACAATATTTTCAAATCTTGTCTCTTCAGTTATACTGCATAAGCCCAATTTAAATATGAGATAGTTATTAACATCCTCTTTCAGACGACTATGAGATGAACATGGATCTTTGTCGCCGAGACTAAGTGAAAAAAAAAAAAAAGAAGTCCTATAATGCTGACCGAGAAGTGTGGCATTGCTAAACCTACACTATAGTCAACTTTGCGTACTTAAAGAATGTCGTAACGGAAGTAGCGGGCGGAGGCGGCATGGTCAGATGCGGCAAGATACTATGAAGTAGAGCATGCAATTGGGCGCCTTTTAATACGTTCGCCTCATTGATAACCGGTTTTCCCCGACTAGTATATCTGTAAAACATGAAGATAATAACCGATCGCAGATAGGTTGATAGTAAATTTCTCGACTACCTATTATGAGTAAATCACACTTATCAGAGACTGTTCACTCTAGAGCAGTTGTCTTGTAACATATCTGTCTCAATCAGTTCGGTCGAGTCAATACTACGAATCCGCTCCAACAGAACCCCCTCAATGCTCATCACTGTGCAGAATAGCCTCCATCAACCGGCAGAGATGCGCCTGTGATCCACTGCGCTTCGTCGCTTGCGAGGAACACAGCCGCCCCCGCGAGATCTTTAGGAACGCCGAGGCCCAGGGGATGCCTTGCTTGAAGCTCGTCGAAGCTATCCACATTCTCAATTGTATGTTTGAAAATCGCAGTCTGGGTGTCTAGTATCCCCGTTCATCAGCATCGGTCTTAATTAGCGTAAGATGGCACTTACACCCGGGGCAGATGCAATTGCAATGGATCTTATGTTTCGCATAGTCCAACGCAACCTGTCTAGTCAGATTCACAACAGCTGCTTTGGATGCGGCGTACGATGCTGGGAACGGTCAGTGCATGTCGGTCTTTAAAAGGATATAACAAATAATAAAATAGAACGAGAATCTTACGGATTACTGTGCCTGCTAGAAGCCCATAAATAGAGGCAATGTTGATAATCCATCCACCATGTCCAGACTCGAGCTTATCTTGCTGCAGCATCTGCTTAATCGCATACTTTGAGCCCAGGAATACCGACTTAGCATTCACTGCCATTGTAGTATCCCACACCGACTCGGGTGTCTCATGCACTCCCGCCGGGATACGTTGCGATTCCATGGCGATTCCAGCGTTGTTGACAAGTCTATAATAATAAGCGGGTGAGTAAGAGTGATTAGAGGATCAAATCGGGGCAAAGGTTTGTGATGTAGAGTCCCTTACATATCTAGCCGGCCAAACTCCTTGACGGCTTTCTCTACTAGATTTTCAAAATCTTGAGCAATGCTGACATCTGTTTTTACAAAGATGGCCTGTCCTCCCTGTTGCTTGATCGCTTCATCAGTAGAGAGGTCTACCTCTTCAGCGATCTCGGCTCGAGCTTCTTGCTTCAGATCGGCACACACCACGGCAGCTCCTTCGCGGGCATACGCAAGGGCTATGGCTCGTCCCACGCCGGAAGAGGAACCCGTAACAATTGCCACTTTCTTCGAAAGTCGAGAAGTCATGTTGCGTCGTTTGGGTGTCAGTTGTGTATGAGATTCGCGTTTCGCAACTATCAGGAATGTTAAGTATCACAAAGCTCTAGGAAGAGGCCTCAATCTAATATTAAATCCAGTAGTCATCTACTTGTAGCAACTAGATTTATATGTCCATTCGGAAACCTTCAAAGTTCGTAGGAGTTTCCAGGGCTATATATACACATCTACGGGCATGCGAACCCGATACCGATTGTGAACGTGTCATACAATAGTGAGGGGTAAATGGTTCTGGCGGGGAGAACGCAAAAGTCTGTTTCTTAAACCTGCAATCTAGTGGTTAGAAGCAGTCACATGGTTCGCTCGCCACAGGATTCTATGTACATTTGATAAACATCACGAACCACAGATTCATCTTGAACCAGACTCGGCGTCCACGCGCGCGGACATAATACATGGACTACAATCACAGTGTGGGGGCACATTGCGTCTCTACTTAGCGGAGCGGGAGGTTTTACCGTTTCTAGTAATAATTCCAGCGCGCAATCTTTCTACTTCTGGCATTATAGTGTTGGCATCCTGCAAGATTAGTAATTGATGTCTAACTTGCGCACCACGATAGTGGTGGGCTAGTAGGAGGCTAAGAGCTATTTATGCGAATATCGTCTGCTGGTCTTCATACACCTTCATCCCGTATGATCTCTGAATTTTACCTCCTCACTGCACGCTACATACTTCTCATTCTCATTCATGTCCGACCGAACCCTGGCGCCACAAATCCCCATCAAAATGTCCACAACATCCCAAACCCTTTTAGACCTACTGCGAACCTTTTCAGTGGTCGACTGCGATACACTAGATGTCGAAGGTTTGAATTGCGGCGATTTTTTTTTTTTTTTTTGCGATGCCGTATTGCATAGCTAACTTCTCCAAGTTGCCAGAAAATTGGGCCCATTCGTTGACTGTACCTCAAACCAGGTGAGTGAGCGAGGTTTGCTACTCCTGATAACCCAGCAAAGATAGCCAGGCACTTTGAATGCTAATCTTAGATGAAGGCCATCGCATATGGTGAGCTCACCAAGACTGACGCGGAGGGAAAATTAATACACGACCAACTCATCGCGGACTCAATCGCCTATGCAAAGTCAAAAACGAGTAAATTTGTTGGCGTCAATGTCGAAGAAGTGGCCGTCGAGGCCATGACAGTAAAACTGGCACATGACATTGCCCCTTACTTAACTGGCTATTCACACGTTCAGACAAACCCCAAGTACTCGTTTGACACGCAAAAGACCCTGGATAATGCTCGACGTACGCTGTTCCGGAAAGCCTCTTGAAAATCAGACTGTCCAAGGCTAATCAGCAGCAGGGTTCGTCGAGATATCCAAAGATCTCGATCCAAATTTCGACGTAAAAAAGCTTTGCATCAAAATCCCTACAACATGGGAAGGTGTTCAAGCTTGCAAGGAACTAGAAGACGAGGGGATAACCACTCTTGCGACTGCTGTGAATTCCGTTCCACAGGCTTTATTGGCTTCATATTTCGGGTGCACTTATATCGGCTTATATGTCAATGATCTCAGGGTTCACTTTGATGAATCGTAAGTCCAAACTCTATTCTGTAGGAGTCTTGAATCTGACATCATTTCTTCTCCTTCACAGGTACGTGGATGACAATAAAGGCTTCCAGGTTGGCAGCGTATCTCAAAGGTATGTTACCCTACAAGGTGTACAAAAGTGAAATGTCAAACTAACACGAGTATTCAGTTATTATAAGAATCAGAGGAAACGTACGCAAGTCATGGCAGCCAGTCTTACATCCATCCATGAGGTTATGGTGCTTGCGGGTGTTGCTCATATCACTGTGTCGCCCAAGTTGCTCTATGAGCTTGCCGAGACGCCTGCACATCTCTGGAAAGGAGATGTGGGTTCCGTCTTCAGTGACGCAACTTCAGAATTGAACAATACAGATGATTCCATCGTTGCAGATGAAAATGTCTGGCGTCTGGCTTTCAGTAAGGACCAAGGCGGGAAGAGTCAAGCGAAATTGAACGACGCCATCCAGCTATTCAGTGAGAAACAGGACGCGCTTGAGGGCCTCGCTGGGCTACGTCTCTGAACTCCTTATATGTTTACTTTTAAGACTCATGACAGATTTTCGCATTCGAAAGCTGCGACGCTGAAGCGCAACATTGCAATGATACTCGATAGCTCTACAAGCCGAAGATATCTATATTGGGTTGTCAGCTGAAAACAGTAACGAAAAGAATTTCGGGTATTGAATGAGGGATCTCTTTACTATACTGTTCTGGTATACTGTAATAAACAACACTTATTGAACATATGTATCAAAATACTCATACGGGTATTGTCTTGACGACCAGGGGTCCCCTTGGGAAGATCATTCAATAACCAGGGAAGAGCTCAAGTTTATCTGAAGTAACGGGGTTATCTTATCCCCGACATGGCGAATAAATAACCCGTAACTAGCTTCTTTCTGTTAATACAATGCCATAACCTTCCACACCATATTTCCCATCATTATAAGATTAGTATTCACCTTGCTCTACACATGGTGTATAAGACACAGTAAGATACTTCTGCGCTAATTTATTAGATGTTAAAATATTCATTTGCTGAAAGCCCAGACAGAGCTGATGATTACAGTATTGACACTCGCTGTTTCTATGAATTATAGTCTCATGAAAAACGCACGATAGAGCGTGACCTGAATTTCCAATATGACCTACGACTAGTTAGAGACTATTGTTGATTTAGTAAGCTATTGATACGTATCAAAGATTCTCCGAACCTCGGTGGATTAATAATGAGGGTATATATAAACTGCTCTCATGCATGGCAATAACCAACAACATGTTGGTATGCAGCAGCCCAGAATACTTCTCTGACCACGCCTCCTTGCTCGTGATCTCCTACTCTTTACTGTTTTTATTGATAAATAGCCATTACTTCCAACCCAGGTCTTAAGTTTTATTTCGTCTTCACCCAACCATGACTACAAAAGCCATTATTTTCGTCGAAAAAGGCAAAGCTGCCGTTGAAGACGTTCCGGTCCCCAAGCTCCGTGACGACTATATCCTTGTTAAGGTTAATGCCGTTGGTCTCAATCCCACGGATTGGAAGCATATCGACTATCCTCTTGTTGATGCGGGGGCTAGACTTGGTTGTGACTATGCCGGCATTGTGGAAGCTGTCGGCAACAAGGTTACAAAACCGTTCAAGAAAGGAGACCGAATCAGCGGCGTCGTCCATGGAGGGTGAGAGCATCTTCCACAAGTGTTATTCACTTTTACAATGTCTAACATCCTCTAGTGACATAACTCAGCATGAGAATGGAGCATTCGCCAATTACATCGTCGCAAAAGGTGATGTTCAAATCAAAACTCCCAATAACGTCAGCGACGAAGAGGCTGCTACACTTGGAATCTCCATCGCGACGGTAGTAAGTAGCTAGCTGCCATCAGCCACAGGCTGTTCTTAACATCTGACAACGAGACAGGGTCAAGGCCTATACCTCACTCTTGGTCTGCCACTACCCAACGAAGATACGAAGGACAGTCAGCACATCTTGATCTATGGGGGTAGTACTGCTACTGGGATTTTTGGTATTCAATTTGCCAAACTTTCCGGATTGAAAGTTATCGCGACCGCCTCGCCTCATAACTTTGACTACCTGAAGTCCCTTGGCGCTGATGCAGTTTTCGATTACAAATCGCCAACTGTGGCCAATGATATTCGCAAATACACCGACAACACTTTGAAGCTTGCTTGGGATTGCACCGGTTTCGGCGGGCCTATCATTGCCGGGTCTCTCAGCAGTGACGGTGGAAAGTATGCAACAATCATTCCCGTCGAGAGAGAAGAGGTGGTCGCCATCAACCCTAACATCAACGGGCCACATTTCACTTCTATGTACTCCATATTTGGTGAGCGACATATTAAAGTCAATGAGATTCCGGCCATCCCCCAAGAGTTCGAATTTGCCAAAAAGTTCTGGGAGATTTCTCGGCAACTCCTAGAACAGGGAAAATTGAAGGTGCCACGAACTATTGTGAACAGAGGTGGTGATGGTTTTGAGGGAATCCTGAAGGGACTTGATGAGTTGAGGGCTAACAATGTCAGTGCTGGAAAGCTGGTCTACACATTGTAGCTCGCGCTCGTTACCTTTCGTGAACGGGCGATACACAGGCCCTTGAGAGTTTACGATAAATCGTAAACATTAAAATAGAAAGAGAAACTTACTTGCGGAACGCTAAAGGAGCGAACAAAGCTATGTATAAGTTGAACTAGGGAAGTCTGCTTGCAATTGAAAGAGTCGGGTAATGTACTTTGCAAGGGATATAATCTCCAAACCATGATGCCTATCTATCGAATATACATTCCCTAACATACATTAAGCCCTATCTCTGTAACTAGTCAAATGTGATTATTTCGTACAATATTCATAACTATAGGTACGGTCGATAAAGCTGAACGCCCGCAGCTCTGGACGAGAATACACAGATAATTCTCGAAAGTAGTGCAGATGCGCTACTATACATGTGATTCAATCATGTTGATACGGCTAGCAATTAGCATCTCCCAGCCCGAAGCGTCCTTAACTCAGCCCACCGTCATTTTGCACGGTACTTACACCACCTCTTCGGAGCTCAATATTTCCTCTAACTCCTGATGAGTGTCATATCACGGAAGATGCTTCTACTTAATAATAAAATCGAGATTTAGCGTAGAAAGAAGCTGATAGTAAATTATTAGAAAGTAAAAGTACTTAAGAAGTACAGTGATAATACTTCAACTCAAACTAATCTCGATGACAATACCATAGCTTCAAATAACTCCGTCACCCTTCGGCCATCATACGTCCACTGTCCTAGCAATATTATGAACCAGATGTTTACTGTTCGCCGAGGCCAGCAGGGGTCTCGCAGAGAACGCTCTGGCCAAGCTATATTTGTAGCGGCACATGTCAGTGTACGGATCTTAAGAGACAAGGAATCGAACTTGGAGCGTGGTAGAAGTGACTTACAACGGGGACAACGCAGCAACGGGCGCGTTCGCCACCTGCAGCACAGATGCTCTTGAAGTTGCTGGCGCTGGTAGGGACAGCAGAGGCTGTTTATTTCCAATATTAGCCAAGACTGCTCTTCTTTACAGCTCGAGAGATCAAGTGAGACTTACGAGAGGCGCAGTTAAGGTCAGCGACTCCCAGGACGTCGGTGGCACAGCATTGAGGGACGGAGTAGAGGCCGTCAGGGCAGGCGTCGTAAGGGGGACCTCCGTAGGTAGGGTTCGCAGAAACAGCAGCAGCGAAGACGCCGGCAAGAGCGATCAGAGAGAATTGCATCTTGAAGGATATTGGGCTGTTCTGAAAGAGCAGGAGATTGGTGTATATGGAAACTGTTGGGACTGAGACTTCTTGAGGTTGATGATGGTGACGAAGAAAGAGGACATGTCAAAGGGGACCATCGACCTCTTTATATAGACGACGAGAGACATCTTCAAGCTAGTAAACCTGACTCCAACCCCGGTGTCTTACTCCAATAGTCTGTGTTGAGATGACGATCGGTAACAAGTTTCCCAGTTGTATTCTCATGATGGCGACCTAAGATGAGTCGCATCTACCATACCGTGCCTTGGTTTTGGATGGCGCTACTCTCTTTTCGTAACCCAACAACACACCTTGTTAAAATAAGGATCACTAGAATTCTCGGCCCGTCGTTCGATAGGTACTAGCTTAATTCACCGCTAGATGTGTACATAGATGCTGCGGAGTGTGAAGCAAATTAGGTTCCCAGAAACTTCTGTGACTGAAGCCGACATCTAGATTCCCGGTAGAATACATAGCAACTGTAATCCATTGAATTATGATGCCCGAGACTACACCGAGGTCTTTGATTATACCTTAAGCCGTAATATCTTATGCATAAGAGTTACACTCTTGATCTCGATGGATATGAGATCTCCTTCTACCGCCCCTGACAACCTCTGCAGATCGACGTCAGCTCCATCCATAGTATATGGCAGAGTTGCAAGGCCAGACTTCCAGCCAGACACTAGAAGTTGCAATTGTGTTGTCATCTTTGCTGTGCGGGGTTCCTTGCAGTGTCCACAGCGGATCACAGCGGATCACAGAAGAAATCGAAGTCAACGAGCTTTTCCTGCAACACGAGATGGGACCCAACTGCTTCCTAATGTAGCGTCAGCTTGTTAGCTGTTCCTTTGTGATTGGTAGCCCTCCATAAGCTAAAACCAATTCACGCGCAGCAACGGCTGTTAGTTGTTGAATACTTGGCATATAGCGTGCCAACTCTATGGGCCATGCCTTTTGGGGATTGGTACATGTAGAAGCTGGGATATGAAGGTTACCAAATTGGGGGTTGGTGGTATGCAGTAGATCGATCAACATACGTTTGCTGACAAAACGGAGCACAGTGAAAAGTGAGCGAAGTAATCTGTTGACTTAAAAGGTAACTCGTGGTGCAACTACCGTATTCTGGACCCTCCCGTCGTTAGTTTTACATGCCGGCAACCATAATCGCAGCAGATTTACGAATATAGGTCTGTAATATAACTCTGAACTATTACTTCGATAAATCCGACCGAGACAATTAATTAATTATGGAAATTAAACAAAAAAGCTTCATTCAGATAGCGTTGCGAGGGTTGGAATTAATGATTTGTAACTGTAGCGTTGCTTTTTCCATCCTTCGCGTCTGGTTCCCCTTTGCCAATTAGGAGCGTCTGCAGATGTGCATGTGCATTCACTCGCAGCACCAGAGAACTAATTTGAGGGCTAAATTTCGGACCTGTGCTTACGCAAATTATCTGGTATGTAGAGGCTGATCTGACATCCTCCCTTGTCCGGGGAGCTCGGAATGCTGACCGGGGCTCGGGAAGAGATCCGTTCTAAAAAAGGCTAGGTAACTCGGGAATACGCCATTGAAAAATATTTCAAGATGCAACCAGTCGCCAACGAAACATACCATTCGGGTGTTCTGAAGTTCTAATACCATGAACAATAATTTTTGAATTGTGCATTCCTTCTAACATGTGGTGAATGGTCTAGATCGTGGCCTAGTTGGGGTCTCGAGGGACACGTGTAATTTACTTGAACTCTCAGATTTTAGATACCTCCACCGTCCAACTCCGTCTGATAGATACAAAAGATGCGACATTCGTGTCTCGGTAGATTTCAAGATTTTAGGCCTATGCGGTGAAAATAGTCCGAACGGTCATTGGACATCATGACGAAACAATACCGAAGCGAGTCTCTTAGCTGGGTGCGGCTGAATTCCCCTGCATCAACAAGCTGTACTGAACAAGGAACATCTTGGATACTACACGTGATCGGCAGAATTAAGTGGCAAATAGTTTCCTGATCAAGCGCTTGACTGCCTAAAGCAGGCAATCTGCAGAGGTGAACTTCTTAAGTGGTCAAGTAGTTGATGGCGGGGTGGACATTGATGGTGTAGGAGAGATGGAGACTAGTTGACATTGCATCCACAGTGAAAGATAAGTATGTGCCATAACCACTCAGCGCTGCCATTTCAGGTTCTGTAGCCTATTGAACCTGCTGCTTTAACTACCGGTATTAGGTAGCGGGCAAAATATGACTAAAAATTAGGCCAAGCTAAGCAATAAATAAACTCTGTCGTCATAGTGTATCGATTCCTATCTGTTTTATATTATCTGAAGCATATCAGGACCTGTAAAATAAACGTCTTCGGTGATATTGGCGAATGTCTTATTTGAGGCTATTCAGCCCTCGCTTATAAAAGACAATAGATGGACCTGGATGTTAGTAACATCAACAAGCTGTGTAAGTCTCACATATGAAAAACGACGCTGTTAGACGTGTAAGGTGTAACAGTATATATAAGGCTTGACCTGAGTGCGACAATATGACTCATTAAAGGACACCGAGGGAGAGCTTGAAACTCGAACACACCAGCAAAATACTGGAGTATAATCACAATATATCGAACGACGATGCTTCACGGAGACGGCTGTTGCAGGAAAAGCTGCAAACCATGCATATCCAACTATCACCATTATTGCTCTAGTCTCATCCGTGACGTCAAACCATCGAATGCTCTTTTTTTCTCCCACGAATAAGACAATACATAATTTAAGTTTTACTCACACTCCTACAGATTCTGGTAAGGAATACACGAGGAGAGGATATTGTACCTTAGTGCCGTGATGATGTGGCCCAGAAGTAGAGAAGAATACAGCCGGAAAGGATATAGGTCAGCACAGGTACAATAATGAAGCTTTCCATAAAACCTTTAGGTGTTTCCTTTGTAAGAATGGTAAATTCCAAATAGCCTGCGTGATACCCTCGTCAGCAAAAAACTATTCAGAAGCAGAAGATGGTGGCATAATAATACCGCGGTGAAGCCGAAGGGCGTGAAAACACAGTGACTGTCGTAAAGACCCCAATATATAAGTTGAGAGTCTTTGCCTTCGGAGTCTCCCCAAGTGATGAGGAGCTCGAGAGCTAGTCAAGAGTTTAGTCTTGCTGATTGGCATCAAGCAAGTAATAAGTGATAGAGGAGGCCTCACTGCATCTTGCAAGCTAGTCACTTCATCTTTATTTTTATTCGTTCTCGGATAGGTGAAGCCCGAGTTCCAAAAACGTTCTGAAGACATTCAATATTCTGCCTTAGTTTCATCATGTCTAGAGGCCATTTAGATAAGTCTTTCTGAGCATCTTACGGATCGCCCGAGAGCAGTCTTTGAGAATCGCAAAATATCGAGGCAGTTCCACGCATCTGGTCCGGCCGACGTGATTATATATAATGTTTAAATTATTAAAGTCTAGTTACGACGGCACCAAATTTTATTCGCACCTGCCCGGCGGCCGCCTTTCAAGCTCACTGCAGTAGGTATGATTTGCAACCATACTAGCTAGTCTATGAGGCTATGATAAGGCAGGTAGTGCTTTGGCGTAAAAACGCCTCACGCCACAATAAACACAAGCGTGGAAGGTAGTCTATAGGATGATGCCCTTCTTTCTAGTCTGCTTTTCACCCAACCATCCAATAACGGTAGCTGATAGGGGTCCGGAGCAACAAGTGCCGAGATGGAACCCCCTATACATAGAAAATGATTGGCTTAATGAACGAAAAGAGTGCCAACAAAACAAGGGCAGTGCCGAGCTATCTAGCGCTGCTGAACACAATAGGTATATAGTTTTCTTTCGAATCTTTACCTCAATAATTACTACGTTGGCAAGGCCGGTTTCGCCTTGCGCCACTGGTCTCCTCAGCTCGGTTACTAGAGGCTGCTTTACGCATCATGTTTCCGTGCCGTTATAGAGCTCGCCGATTGGGAGGCACTACCAGTTCGTTAATTGTAGTCGATTCGATTACGCATACGGGTCTTACTCTCATATTTCTTTAGGACGGGATCAGATAGGAAATCGATGTGAATATAAAACAACGGGTAAGGCGGATGGGTAAGGCGGATAACAAATTAGGTATTTGATATCATAAGGAATGGAAAACTACAAGATGTCTACTACCGGCAGCGTTCACCCCTAGTCAAGTCAAAGCTGCTCAGATTATCTGCCGTTAAGTCAAAAGATTTATTGTTTGAATAGTTACTTGCAATTAACTGCAGATAATCTTTTTGATTTTCTTATTTTTTATGAAGTATTTTTAACAAAAACAGTATAAATATATAGCTTGATAATGCTACTTTTAATGGGCTTAGGTCGGATGCGACCGCGTTAACGCGTTCGCGTTGACCTACCCACCTATGCAACTGATCTACCTATACAACTAACTACCGCGATAACCTCACCTAGCCAGACCTACTACGACTGCAATATACCCTATACCTTCCGGCCTAGCCCCGACCGGCCGAACCGACCAAAAAAATGTCGAAATTATCTGATTTATTTGGTCAAGTTACTTGTTTAAGTCAGTCAACAAAGTTTGTCCAGTCAAGTCAAATAAGCCAAAAACAGGCCTCATTCAAGTCAAAACAAGTCAGAAGGTCGTTGTTTGACTTGTTTTGACTGTAGTTAACGCTGACTACCGGTAAGTTCAACCTCCCTATCCTAGAGACAGTACCTAAAGATCTCTAGCTGGCGCTTCTGTGTCTGATCAGCGATTATTGATAGCCTGCCTGTTTGTGTAGCTCAGCTCTGAATTGTAACTGCGCCTCTAACACTGCCATATGCCCCCAATCAGTCGTCAACCTACTACCTGGCTGGATGCACAGTCACCGTGATGCAGTTTCCCTCAAGGTAGGCATAAATCATTTCGTACGTGAGCTTCAATTTTTCTACTGTTTATTCTGGGTTCCATGTATTGGATTCAGCCATAGATTCGCCTAAAGCCGGTGCTCATGACAGAACCTCCTGACGCCCACTGAGGGTGCAACTAAGCACTCATCATACACATGTTTCTGATGGCGCGGTATGCTCAATACACAGTTGGTGGGTTGCTAATAATGTAGTCGTATAGGGAGGTTGTGCCATTTATTTGCGTGTGAATTGCTTGTGCAAAGGCTTCTGCGACGTAAGTAGCACCTGCAGGGCTAGTATGGGTGTGGTCGTTCGGGTAGAGCGCGTTTGTTGCCGCATTTCCAAGCTCGTAGTAGGCTACGAGGCAGAGTTAGAAATTCACTCTCAGATCGCTGAGGTCTAGTCTTGAGGGAGAATCATGAAAAGGGAATAGTGCAGTTAAAGTAGAGGTTCTTCTGCGAGGAAGAAGGGTCTTGTGACATTAGAGTACTTACTGTCGATTACAGCCTGGTAATGGTCAACGAAGTAGACGCCGGTGCCCAAGGCCTTCTGTGCCGTTAATTGATAGGCAACGAACCGCGGAGGGGAGTTGACGAAGACTCCCGTCTCCCAAGGATTGTCTGGAGTTTGAGAGCTTAAAATGACAGTGGCCCCTTTGGCGAGCATGAGCTTGGCTGCCTGGATGACATAGAATACGAAGGTATAGACAGTCTCGCCCGTCGAGTCCGAGATGCACGTTTCAGTGCCGTCGCCCGGGCAGTCCGAACGGCCGTTATCGTCCGACTCGGGCGAGCCTCCATCGTTATGGCCGAATTCAATGACGACGATGTCACCGGATTGAGCCAGATCAGCGACGTCAGCGAATCGCCCCTCATCCCAATACGAACGGGCTGAGCGGCCGCCAATGGCCTTGTTGACCACAGACACAGTGGTGTAGTCACCAAAATACTGACCCCAACCATCCGTGTCACCGTCGTCGGCGCCGTCTTTAGCCATTGTGCTGTCGCCGCATAGGTAGATTGTCGGTGTAGCCCGGGGAGCTAATTCGGGCCTCGTGGGAGAGGCAACGGCCTTTAGTGCACCAAGTGCCAGCACGGTAGAGACTGACGAGAACCTCATTCTGTTTACTGTGGTCGTAGCTAGCCTGAGGTGATTCGGTAAACTTCTCGTCTGTCTAATCAGGTGTCTTACGAACGGAGATGGCGCTCACGCATACATATATGCATACAGCAGTTGGAATCATATCGGAACCATGTCTATACTACAAGCGCAAGTTATTATCACGATGCCGTATCCGCTCCACCTACCGGACCGCAATGCCTAATTCAGAGCCGGAGGCGACGGAGCTAGCGTAAAATTCCACCAGTGAGGTGAGAATTTCAGTTTTGTCAGGGCGGAAAACAGACAGAGCATTGCCACGGCGATGATTGAGGAAATTTCGCCGAACAGCTCACTCGTGAGTATCTAGTCGGCGTGGCTTCAATTAGCTATTGCCTTGTCACGTCCTTGTTTCCGTGCGACCGCGCCCGGGAAAATGGTAGCCCGAAACAATTTACGCGTAACTCGTACTATACGCGCTCGGTCCTCGGTTCGAGAAACACCGTAGGTGCGATCTAGCACCAGACAAGTCCGCCATGAATTCGATACTTGGCACAGAAAAGTAACCTTAGAAGTGTGATTCTCACAGTAAAGTAGTGAATGTTGGACCTTTAGGTATCGTGCACTTATTCGTGAAATCCGTACTGTTTGACGACCCTTGACGGCCCCCACTACTGCTTCTCGAAGACATCGCTGCATTACTGTTAGACTCCTACGCGAGTATCACAACATATAAGGGGGTGAGGAAATTGAGGAATGAGATCATGAGATATTCAACATGTCCTCTTAACGGACGTCTTGGTGATTCACCTACGGTATGAAGTTTTGAATTCACCATAAGCTCAATAATGGCCGCAAGATTGATGTTATCATAGTTCAGCTTGTATTAGTAGCTACCCGATTGTATGGTAACATGCAGATCCAGCACACCAAGCTCCATCCCAGACTAGACTAGTTGCCACAAACATGTTGTAAAGAAGTAGTTCACGTGGGTTTTAACCTTGAATCACACTCGTCCAACTCTTACATTTAGCTGTTGCAGCGATACTGTCCGTTGCTCCCTAAATAGCGGGAGAGCCTATAGGCCTGACTGAAAAAGTGAGGTTTGCTAGACATTTAGAGGAAATACCTAGGTTTCATGGCGTGGGTTGAGTTCGAGCAATTAGAGGGGGGCTAACGAGATGGGAGAACAGTGTAATATAAACGTCAATTTGAAGTTCTCTTTCTTAACAAGTAGTTGACTGAGCCTTGAAAACCAGGCAGCGATAAACACACCCGTATGTTCCGTACTTAACCACTGTAGAGTAGAGCTTCATTCACATGGGATGTTTCACTATGTACAACCTACGAGTACCTAGTACCTAGTCTAGAGCCTAGAGGCAGCAGCATTATGGCACTAGCGCATGGGCCGAAATTCCCTAACGGACTGCCCTAGCTAGGGCTTGCTAGCGAGGGCGGGAGCGGGTCGTGCCGACTTTTAGTATGAGACATCACTAAAGTACCTACAAGTATCTAAGAACGAAGCCGAAATCAGCATTTCGCTCTTCAAACTTTTGAACAGTTGGGCCACCATTCACGTTTCATTATTCCCATCATGACACCGTTTTATTATATTATACATTAGTTTAGCCACCACTCATGAAATCCTGCGATATTCAACTCTGCTCGCTAGTAGAACTCACCAGCGTCCAGGATATCTGTCTCTCCCCCGTTCATATCTTGCCAAACGGCCCGCGGGTCAAGCTCAAAGTCGAGGTCTCTTTCCTCCACCTTGGTTCCGTTGTTTTGTGCGAGCAAGGTGGCTGTTTCCTGGCGGGCCAGAGCGACTGTTCGTAGACACGCTTTGATTAGCCCAAGTTCACGATCCTAGCCCTGCTAAAGGGATACGCTGAATGAGGAATAGCAGAACTTACCATGTAAGAAAACTGCTGCTCGCTTTCCGGAAAACATGGCATGAGGAACGTTGGTGATGTTGTCGGCATTCGCATCACCGATAGCATAGACCCCGGGAATATTAGTCATAAGGCCTTTGGTAGAGTCAGCGGCAAGCCTGCCACCGTCGAGCCTCACACCCATATCGCTGCCGACATTTGAGTGCTGCTTATTAGGAAAGCTCGCGAAAAAGGCCGCACGCTCTACGCTCGGGCCATCTGTAAAGTCGACGCGGAACAGATCGTGTTCAGGGAACGTAGGCGCCCCAGGGGGTGCTTCGGTTGCACCACCATCCGCGAGGCGCACAAGACCAGCAATGGTACGGTTCTCGACGGTGATGTTGCGCAGCTCGAGGTACTGCTCCCAGCCGGGAAATTTCTGATCAGTCGCAGCCCGTATCTCCGGTGTGTCGGTCCCGTTCACGAAGGCTATGATGTTGTCATTTAGCGTTGAGATCTCTTGAACAAGACTGGCAGCCTCGTTCAAGTTGCTGAAAATGCCCAGGGGCTGATCTGCGTGCTCGTTTCCGTCGCACCACTTTCGGTAGCAGCTTGTTAGTACTGTCCATCTTCTTGCACAAGCTAAAAGAGACCAGTCCAGGGTATATCAAAAAGAGTAATCGAATATCTCTACTTACCGGGCACCAAAAAATTCCCTTTCCCCAGTTTTGCTGGATGCCTGGCGTGCCTGGAATGATATCGCTGAGACCTGTTGCTAAGACGATGCTGCGCGCGCCGAATGTCGATTCCTCACCCGTGGCCAACGTCGTCCGGACTGTGAATGATTCACCTTGCGCAGTGGGCGTGTCAATCTTTGATACCGTCCCGTTCATTAACAATGCCGTCGGGTAATACGCGATTTGGCTACGAGCCTTCCAGCGGAAAAAGGCTGGAGCCACACCTATGTAGTTCGTTAGGGCTATGATCTTTTGGCAAGTGTATTTAGATGCCATAGAGGCATCCCAGCTTGCTGTACTGGAGCTCTGTCAACTTACCGTCGGTTCCAATCACATCATGCATGTGTCTCGTGGGGTCATTGCGATACTCGCCGGAATCGAGGAGCAGCACATTCCGACGTACGCGAGCCAAGCCGCTGACTGCACTGAGACCAGCAGGGCCGCCGCCAACTACAATAGCATCGTAGATATTCGAGCTATAGCTGTCTGCCTTTTTTTCAAGCGCGACCAGCCCGGTGGGCACGGCTGTAGATATAGAGGAAAGAAGCAGCTGCAGCGCTACAGCGGCCTTGATAAAACCCATGGTAAGAGCCGGCAGGGAGCTTTTCTGAGGAGAGGGAAAAGTAGCGACGAGTTGAATCTGTCCGTCATCGCCGGTGGCCGCCACGTCAAGTATTTATACTTTCCGTAGCCTGGAAATGGCAGCACAAGGTTCGGCAGTCCGCCGATGATCGCCGCCAGGGGTAGAATACAGCATTAGGCTAGCAGTCAATAGACAGTGTTTCTGTATCATGGTATTATGCAACGTCAGCTGCCATGTTCTGATCCAAAACAATATCTCGTCAACTGACTAGTGACTAAGAAACGCTGTAAACGGGCAATGCCGTGCCGCCAAGAGACGCTTGCAGAACACCACTACCGAACGAGCGGCAGGCATACCCGAGTATTATGCAAGATGATCGCAGAATTGGGACTGCTGTCCACTTGGCGCTAGAACTATTAGCTGAAGCTGGCGACATTAAGACTAGTCGAACTTATTCAAGCTGCGATCCTCAGCTGAATGAACAAAGCTTGAAATGATCTGATTACGAGACCCAACCCAACTGTCTCATAAGGTTGAGTACCTACATCAATACTACGGCCATATGACGACGCCAACCATAGGAACGCCTGCTGAGACATGCATCCTGTGATACCCGGTGCATCTAGTGTCATGACATACAGTAGTAGGTAGTAATGAATACCTCGACCTGACGGGATGACATCATTTTAAATATTTAGACGACTCCAAATACGGTATCACCGGATTTCAACGGCACCATGCACATTGAGCAGCATTCACCCCCACACTCTTTAGATCGATCGGCTAACAACAACTACAGTACATATAACGGCAAAAGAAAGCAGTTTTTGCATCTATGTAGTTCAGTAGTTTAATGCAGGTGAATGACAGCGGTGTGCAGTCTACAGCGAGAAGAACCCGATTGGTAGGTTGATGTCTGAACCTAAGTCCTTGGCAATAGCCACGATTCATGTCTCTGCGACATATTATCAGTAGCAAAGCCTTTATAAGACGAATGAGGTCTCACATACTCTTGTCTAAGAACACCTCCCTTGAGAAGAGTAAGGATACTGATGTTCAGTACCCAACTGCTATGATAAATAGCATCCCCGATATCGCAATGCATATAATAGCTGAAGATGTTGTGCAACAACAAAATTCACACAAAGCCTTACAGATAATGTACGAATGATTCCGCTAGACACATTCCTTGATCGCATGTTCTCTTCATTTTTTTAATTATTCACATTGGATCTCATACGTTCGTAGACGCCAGTTCACATAAACGTAAAGTAGTACAAGAGACTAGGGTGTGGTCGAGCCCATAGCCGATATGATCGGGAGACGAGCCGATGTCAGTTCTGACCAAGACCTCGCAGACAGATGAGTGAGCAGCGTGGGTTGGAGAGCAACAGAGTGGTAACCCTGATGGATGATACTGTGACCGCATTTTCTTCTTTGGAGAAGCAAGATACTACAAGATCCATAGGTCTGGCCAGCTGAAACAGCACTGCCACTTTTCTCATGAAAAAAATATATCTCAGGCTCTCTCTCATCCTTGAATAGTTGCCTCTTTCCTATAGGCCTTTGTGTCTAATTAAAGGTTCATCGATAATGGATTATGATAACCTATAAAAACCGGGATAGGCAGCGAGAAGCAGGCATTCAGCATAGAAGCAGATCATGTACTGCCTTTTGACATCGGTCTATTGTAGTACCTGGTTATACAGTTCTGAAGTACATTAGATGCACAAGAACGAATAAATAGCCGAAGTATATGCATCCTAGAAGCCCACAACTTTAAAATCAAGTGTTATACATTCGAGGCGGCTCAATCAGCATGTAGGTCACTTTAATGGAACTTGATTCAAAAAAGACCCAAAAGCGAACAACCATGCAGCACTGAGAAAATTCGAATCTAGCTCACTATATACATCTGTCACTGCACCCTAACTGATTAATGTAGTTTAGTGCAAATTGATTCAATTGTGCCGAGGTGTCATGAGATTTGGAGTCGCTTTCCAATCGAAGCTATCCTTTATCCAAGTACCTTACCGAAAGCAGAAAATGGTTCAAGACAAATGAAAGATGATTGGTTATGGATCAAAAACTCGCGGCTTTGTTTATAGTTAAATTGTGTAATTGTCTACCTTTGTATGGGAAAAGACTGAGAGAATGAAGAAAAAGGCTAACGTTTTCCCTTTGTGTCCGAAAGCTTATCATGTTCAGCACCGAAAACGGATTCTAGATAGACCTTAGAAGCTTGTTCTATATTCGGCATTGTCACAGTGCATCAAATTCAGTTGCCCACGGCGTTCAACTAGAATATGATATCTCATAGTTCTGAGTTTCTTGTGCTCCCCTCGCAGATCACGCTATCGCTGTAGAGAAGCTACAGTAATGGCAACTCGAGAACAACAAAAAGCACTTGGCCGCGAGGTGGCTCTAAATTTTACCCGCAATCCGGCCATCGAGTTTGTAGGATTTGCTGGTGTAGGTCGTCATGGAGGGGCTTTGATACTCGCGGAGAAAAACGACCAAGGTGGACTGCAGCGGAAACTGGTGGTCAAGTACTCACTTGGCGAGTTGACAGGCGACCCGAATTCAAATGCCGACGAGGATTTACGGAACGAATTTTACTGGTTAGAGAAGCTAAGAGGCGCTGAGCACATCATCCGGCTGGTCCCTTTCGCCGACTGCACCTTGAAGCTCCCAGGGATATCTGACGGAGAAAGGACGTATGAGGATTCGAAAGGTAAAGGAAAGCAGAGAGATGATGTACTGAGGGGGCAGGTTGAAGGTAAAGGCGCCAGTGGTATCAAAGTAGTAACTTCAAGGGCTCGGAAGTGTCCAACATTTGCTCTGGAATACCTGCCACATGGCCAGCTTTCCGATACCATTAAAAAAATCAAACGCGATGGAGATATGATTCCTAACCGGATACTATGGAGGATATGGCTTTGCTGTAGGCTAGTCTATTTTCTCATCTCTAATATTGCTGCTCCCCGAGCGTATTGTTCTCAGACTAATTTGCATCCGGCTGCAGTGGTCCGTCAGTGCGTGGCAATGGCTTTCCCACCATGCTTGCCCTTCGATGGAGTAGACGACGGGCGATCGATACGAGAGCAAATCATTACTGATCAACAATATTGTACATTAACTCAAAATTCGCCGCACCTTGAAAATTGGCTATGGGGATCCGAGCCTTCTCCAGGCGCCCCAGACACGGATCATGATCCAGGTATACCTCTGGTGAAGGTCAGCGGCGCGTTTTCTTTCTTCTTTTCTTTTTCCCTCCGGTAGGAAATGAAAGGGTTTGGAAAAGACTCATCCCGGTGTAGCTATGAGAATGTACGTAAAACCGTTAGCTAACCTGAAAAATAGCTTATTGATTTCGGCCGGGGTAAACTTGAAGATCTTAAAGATTATGTGAACCAAGGGTAAGCGGGATCCTATCACCAAATGAATACTATCACCTTTCGCTCAGCTAAAATATCTCTGCTAGGATGGATGACTACCAACAATGTGGAAGTAGAGTGAACCTCTGGCATGCCGCCGTTGTAAGCTGTCTCCTCAAAATCGCAGAGCTTCATGTTGGTCTCTAATCCTAAGCTAGGTCATGACGGAGATATGTCGCCCCTTTTATGACTATGAAGATCTTGCACCTGATGTTATCCGCTCGTATACATATGTGAAAGATGGCCAAACCCGCAAGGTTTGGACTCAAGCGCCAACTCCACTTAGGAGAGCCGTTTCGATGGACCGGCAGCTACGAGATATCCTTGTGAGGTGCATGGCAGAGGTATACGGAGATATCCCACCTTTGAACGAGGTATTGGAAGAGGCTGAAGCGGCGGTCGCTAGTAAGGGCCCTGACTCCGACCCGGAACTTGCTGCTCGAATGCAGGTTCGCGAGCATGACAACTATCTCCGAGCGTGGGTTCAGAGATACATCTATGATGCACCTTGGGATGACGTCTTTGCTGTTGCTCGGCCAGGACAACCGGTAGAGGCACCGGTAGAGGGGCGGCAATGTCAGGTCACATGAAATCTCAACCATTTACTTGATGTATTGAGCGCCGACTCCGCCGATACGTTATCAACTTCGTAGTTGGAGCCTTCGCTACTCTGTATAGGTAATGAACGAGTACTCTCAGTATATAGTGCTCGTCAATTCATTCAACTGGAGAGAGGAAGAGAAATGTGTGCTAAATCGGAATATAACCCCCTCAAACAAAAGGCAATAGAATGAGGTGAAATACAATTGGTGCGGCCATTTCGATTTTGTACATCTCACTTTTGACGCGTTTGTGGGCGACAAGCGACGATTGAGCTCGAAGGCTTTGGATGACCACCTGCCATTCTCGTGGCAGCTTATACAACCTACCGGGACAAGCGGTCAGATAGGTAGCTAAGACGAGTAACACGTGCTTTTTCTGTCCCGTCTTACAAGTACGTTGTGCAACTCAAGTGCATGTTGAGGCTGAAATATGTTTTCACTCTTACTAAACTATGCGACATCGTACTATTCGCCAAACTACTTTCTTTAGTCTCGCGCTGTAAAAGGAGAGAAGACATATGTCACAGTAAGCTACCAGATCAAAATCGTGCGTCACAGGGCCGATTACTGCTCAATTTTTTGAACGGAGACATCATTAGTTTGAATAAAATACGAAATCAAGTTGTTCGAGTCTTGGAGATTCAGAAGAATCATCGTAACAAGTGTCCTGCCACTGCTGAGCAAGTTATAGTAAGGTACGGACGACAGTGCTACAAGAATACTCCGCACAGTTATGCCTTAAACCCTACTCCAAAACTTTCACAACCGTGCTATTCCACCCAGGTATAACAGGGGCTAAATTTGCGTATTTGATAAATGGGTTAGTCTTGCGTGGGTCGTGCTATTACTGCTATTACTACGCTAATGTAACCCAAGCCTAATTCATTTGCCTCACGACTAGATACTGAAAACTAGATCAGAACTTGATGTGTAGTATCGATGCATAAGTTAAGAATAATTTTCATAAGCTGCCAAAAGTCATTTGACCCTAACAAATACCCTGTGTGTACTGCGCAATACGCATGGATAACATTTCGGCATCTAGCGGGGCGGTTAGCTAACTAGTGTGGTAAAGTTCGAAGTAGGTATATCCGTTCACATATTCATCATATCGGTACTGTAGATGAAGACAGCCCGACTAACCGAGAGGAACGATGTGCCCCTGAGATGCTTGCTTAGTACGATATATGTAATACAGTACTGTACGTATGTAGTGGGGAAACGGACTACCTAGCAGGTTTAAACGATGCTCCGACCCGTTCGCCTCCGCCTATTCCGCTTCCTAGTGCAACAGGGCCAAGGTACATATTCCCCGCTGAACACCTGAGCTATCAAACTACGACTGGTTAGGATGGTCTCGTCAATGCGGGGGAGTAAGTAATACGTACCTACGGAAATCATTCCTTGTCACCGCCGAGCAAGCAGCTTCATTACATATACACGTAGCTCTTGTTGAGTCGAGACCGGTATTGTGGTATTGTGCCCAATCAAAATGCTTTCTTAGCGAATAGGAGGACGGCGCTGCCGTAACGGCATCCCAGATAATGGTGACAGGGGATAAATTGAAGGTGGCTTGTAGCTTGACAATTAAGTGAATGTACACTGGATCTACACCACCATGCCGCCGAATGGGCCATCTCAAGCTTATCTTGAGCACCTCCCGAAGTTGGTAAAGACAGAGAGCCCCGGTCACTCGGCAACCTTATACCTAGGTAATTACTTGGCCCGGGGAACCTTTCCCCTCATTGATATGTACTGTAAATAACTGATGACTTTGACCCACAGGAGTTTGTAGACTTCTAGGCACTACAGTTTCGCTAAGTCTGAGGACGCAAGCCGTTTGTTCATCAAAGTGCATATATCCATCTGAAACATATTCTTTCTTATTCTTTCTGTTCGTCTTGATCCGGCTTCGCTCACCATGGTTATTCATTCCAGATGGGAGACTCCAATTCCAGACTGCTCACTTCCGAAATGGGTGTTCGGGTCTTCATTTGATCCCCTCCCCGAAACACCTCAGTTTATTGACCCTGATAACTCAGAAACTCGGGTCATCACGAGAGCTGGATACCGATTATGGTCGAAGCGGTTAGCATTGGGACTGCAACGGGCAGGTCTGAAGCCGGGGGATCGTGTTCTGCTTTTCTCGGGAAACAATGTGTTCTTCCCCACGATATTTATGGGTACCATCATGGCAGGTGGCATTTTTTCCGGCGCAAATCCCAACTTCGTTCCTCGCGAGCTTGCGTATCAGCTGAAGGACAGTGGCGCATACATCCTCGTTGCTGCCGACGCCAGCATGGAGATTGCCATGGAGGCTGCGGAGCTGGCCGGCCTACCGAAGGACCGTGTGTATAGCTTTGATGCGACGGCGATGGACAAGCAAAAAGGTAGGGCTCGTCTGGGATCTCAGCATTGGACGCGCCTCCTCGCATCTGAAGCCGATGCTGCCAAATTTGATTGGGCTGAGCCGGCAGATCCGAAAACGACTACACTATGCTTGAATTACAGCTCAGGAACGACGGGCGTTCCCAAAGGCGTTGAGCTCAGTCATCATTCATATGTCGCCAATGGCGTACACGTGAAATATGTGGAAGACCTAGACCCCGAGATAACGGAGAAAAGAAAGACTCATCGCCAACTTTGCTTCCTGCCGTGCTATCACGGATACGGGCAGACGTATTTCCTGTCAAATTTCCCTCAGTCAGGAGTCCCGGTATACATAATGACCACGTTCAACTTCGAAAAAATGCTACAACACATCGAGCGCTTCCGGATTTCAAATATTGTCGCAGTCCCTCCTATTATCGTTATGCTCGCTAAGAATCCACTGACGCGCAAATATGACTTGAGCAGTGTACAAACGGTAGGTAGTGGTGCTGCTCCTCTCGGCCTCGAGATCTGCGATGAGCTAGCGAAACTGTGGCCAGCGGGTGCAATGACGGTTCGCCAGGGCTGGGGCATGACTGAGTTGACCTGTACTATTACCAACTGGCATCCTCAGGAATTCCAAAGGACGGCGTCTGTCGGCGAGATAATGCCGAATTGCAAGGCGCGCCTCATGAGGACGGACGGCCCCGGCGAAATCACGAGTCCCAACGAGAGGGGCGAACTATGGATCACGGGCCCAATCGTAATGAAAGGTTACTGGAGGAAACCTGAAGCTACGGCGAATGCCATCGACGTCGATTCTGATGGAACTCGCTGGATGAAAACAGGTGATGTCGCCTATATCGAGGCGTACGAATCGGGCGGGAAACTTCACATTGTTGACCGAATTAAGGAGCTCATCAAGGTCAAGGGCAACCAGGTCGCGCCCGCTGAGCTTGAGGCTCTCTTGCTTGATAACGACGCAGTTGCAGACGTAGGTGTCGTGGGCGTGACCATCAACGGGGAGGAAGTCCCGCGCGCCTATGTTGTTCCCAAACCGGGCGCCAAAGCAACGGAGAAGGATATTGCGAAATGGATGGAGACGCGAGTGATTACCTACAAACGGTTGAAAGGCGGTGTTAAATTTATCGATGCCATCCCAAAGAACCCTGTGAGTCTGCTACTAACATCCAAACGTAAGCTAAGCTAACACGGATGTATAGTCGGGCAAGATCCTGCGGAAGCAGTTGAAAGACCTTGCTGCAAAGGAAGTAGGAGATAGGACACCCAGCGAGTCTAAGTTATGAAGGATGACAGTGGGAAACGATCTTGAGAGTATGATATCGCTGTGGCTTGGTAGTACATGTGCAACGACCCGGAAATGGAAATACGAACATTCTCTATTGGCTTGTGTGTCTGACCCCGCCACTAAACTCCATCTCTACCCCTTAAAGAAGGCATTAGGTAGAGTTAGTCGTGGCATGTAACATTTCCTATGCCACCTATTGTTCTCTACCTACTCAACAGTAAGACCAATGAGCTTGGCACAAATATAAAAATAGAAGAGGTTCCTGATGGCCGTCGTATGTGGATGACTATCATTTCCTTTTCTCGAATCAATACAGCGCCGAATTGCCCGATTGACCTCTTCTCCCCTGAAGCCTTTATTGCCGGGTAATGGGGATGCAACTCTACTTTAACCGAAAGCGTTTCAACACGACAACTGATCACGACTGACCTGGTGATACTACCAAAGAGTTAATATTCGCTTCGCACACATATATCTCGGCAAATCTGATCTCTGGTATATGCCAAACATTTTATCGACGATGACGTTTACTGTTGCGCAAAAGGACCAAAGAAGCATTAATTGGGTAGTTAATTTAAACTGCCGGCCATAGATGCGGATATCACCTTGGCAATATTTAAAGACGGCATTCATCCTTGGCAACTTGAATTCGTGGTTACGATGTCCAGCTCCTTTTGATTTTTCAATAGTTCCGTCACGTGCTGGGGACAGACAAATCTCAACATGCAGCTTCAATTACACCAGGTCGTTGCTGGGTTGGGGCTATTGTCAGTGCCTCATGCCTTTGCTCTCCTTCGCTTTTCATGCTCCCAGCTCGTAGTTGAGCGGCTTGATCCACTGGTCTATCCTGGAGTTACAGGAAGCCCTCATCTTCACCAGGTCATTGGTGGTGTATGTACTATCATGACTGAGATCTCGAGGAGGACTATGTACTAACTAATGTACCTCAAAATAGAATACCTTTAGACCTTCCATGGACCCTTCGACACTCGATATTCCTTCGGCAGCAACTTGCACCTCTTGCACTTTTTCGCAGGACTTTTCAAACTATTGGGTACGATGCCTGAATAGAAAACAAGCTTTCTTAATATATATCGAAGAGGCACTCTGCAAACAAGCGAGACTAACGTAAAACAGACAGCAGTCCTGTACTTCCAAGCCCGCAACGGGACCTTCAAGCGCGTGCCGCAGAAAGGCAACGTCGGATTCGAGGCTTCCAACGGCGGCATGACGGTGTACTACACGCCAGTCATAAGCGGCACAGGAAGCGTGACGGCCTTCAAGCCGGTATGTATTTCCGGTCTCGAAAGATATCCTAGAGCTGACCATGACTGGCGATAGGGATTCCGCATGATCGTCGGCAACCCCGAAAACCGGGATGCGAACAACGTCCCGCGCCAGCTCACGTACACCTGTCTTCAGGACCCGCTGACGCGCACCGGCGAGACGGCCTATTTCCCTAAGCAGCCGTGCCCGGCCGGCATACTGGCCAACGTGCGCTTCCCGACGTGAGTCATTTCCCCAGTCCCCTTTCTCAGTCTCGGTCATATCTTGTGAGTACATTTATTTACAAATGGTTCTCGTAGGTGCTGGGATGGCGTGACTCTCGACCCTCCGGATCACGCAAGTCATGTCGCGTATCCGTCTAGTGGAACTTTTGAAACCAATGGTCCAGTAAGTAGCTCCAGTGTCCAAGTTTTTCTCAAGCCTATTATCTAGTAGAGCGTGAATAAGATGCTTACCGATATTACCGTTCGTAGTGCCCGGCGACTCACCCAGTCAAGATCCCCCAACTATTCTACGAGGTAGTCTGGGACACGACGGCGTTCAACAACCCGGCAGACTGGCCAGAGGATGGTTCGCAGCCCTTCGTCTGGAGCTTTGGCGACAAAACAGGTAGGCTCAGCTAGCGGCTATTTCGTTCCAACTTCCCGTATTCAACTGTCTCCTTACTTGCAGCTCCTTTTATCCTTCCCCTCTCTTCCATTTGTTAACCGAACAATCACTCGTGATAATCAGGCTAACTTCGAGTTCAAGGCTACGGAAACCACGGTGATTACGTTTTCGGATGGCAGGGCAATGCGCTTCAGGAGGCAATGGATTCCAACTGCAACATAGCCTGCCCGGAACTCCAATCGCAGACCATCCAGCAGGGAAACCAGTGCACCGTGAAGGATATTGTTGGCGAACAGATCGATGGCTGTAAGTCTAATCCTAATTGGATCATTAGTCGCGTCTCGAATTGGGTTTGCAATCACTTGTCAGCATTGTACTGACCTTTTCGATTTGCAGGGCTTACAGAACTCCCCGGTGGCATGCCCGTGAGTAAGTAGATTCGTTTGCGAATGCGATTTTGGTAGTATAAGAGGTGTTTGAGCGTGGGGGCGAGATGTGTTGTTTAGAAATAGAACAGAGACGGCATAGCAGAAAGGCGAGAACTAATGATCTTGACTACCTAATCATCAGTTACAATAGCTCTTGTTCATTGTTCCATCGCACTTCATACAGGCTGCTTCGTGACTCATGCAGTTATGTAAAAGACAACGCAATGCAATCTTCTAACCCAGGTCCTTCTGACACTGTACAGTCAGTAGAAAGGCTTGCAGAGCTAAGGGTATTCTTATCCTTAAGACGATACCCAGTAGCTCCACACTAACACACTACTATAACAGAAAACAATGAACACATAAATACGCCTAGAGAAACTAGTTCCCAGAGTCATATTCCAAATTTGTCTTTATGGAATTTCCTGACCTCTGAGTTACCATTGCTAACCGTTAGGCCTTTTGGATCACCTTCGATCTTGAGTCCGGCCAGGCTCGTCGCTCTAGACAGAGCAACGTAGACCTGGCCATCTTCCCAGGCTCTACTCAAATCAACAATGACGCGATCAAGCGTCAGACTTTGGCTTTTGTGGATGGACATAGCCCACGCCGGAGCCAATGGGATTTGAGTCCTGCTCAAGAGACTGAAGGGTTCCTTATTGCCTAAAGGGTGCACCGAGCATTCGGCAAATATCGTTCGAACCTCACCGTTGTGGAACTTGACGACCGGCCAGAATTTCTTGGTGACCTCTTTTCGTTCCATGAACGCCCGGATATACATCTCTCGTAGGTTTCCATAATCGCCATGAATACTGTTTTCAGGCGAGGGGTCCGTTTTACTAGCTACCCGAGGCAACTTTCTGGGATCGTATTCTTCGTAACCACATATGATGCCCTGGCTCCCATTACAGAGTTTCCTACTTAGGTCTAGGTTGGTGAGGAGAACAACCAACATACCCTTTTTGAACTCAACCGTGGCCTCAAAACGATGGTCCTTAAGAGACTCCAATGAGCCGTTGTGCGTGCGTCTTCTATGCTTCTCGAGGTATTGATGGTCAAGGTTCATGTTGAGATTATCAAAGCAGTCAAAAGTGAACTTCTCCGATAAGAGCTTGTCGAAACGTAGCTGATTATATCTACGAACCTCTTCTCTCCTGGCATACAGCTTTGTCGCGTTTCCGCTTCTACACGGGTGGTTCATAAGCATATCCGTATCATCGCCGGTTAGAGGTTGCCCTATTCGACATTTCTGAAGAATCTTGATGAAAGTCTCGTCGCTCTGCCGGTGAATTGTCTTGAGATGGAAATAGACGAAGTCACACAGACCCCAAGCCTTGCTTTTGAACGCCCATTTGTCCTCGTCGTGGAAAATGCCGTGCTTCTTGCAAGAATACGACTCTTGCGACAGATTAGGGACAAGGTCCTCACCACATTGGAGACAGGTTTGAAAGGGTTTCACAGGAGGTAACTGGTGAAAGTCGCCCGTGACAATGACCTGCACGCCGCCAAAGGGTTCGTCGGAGTTGCGAGCTTCTTGCATGACAGCGTTGAGTCGTTCAAAATGAAAGTTCTCCACCACTGCATCATCTGAGTTTAGTATTATCACTTCAGATACCTTTCAAATTGCGATGCATTTTTGCCAGGGTAGATATAGTGTTTGAAAGAGAGGGATAACGGGAACAGAAGTGGAATATCGCTGGTGGCTACTTACTACTAATCTCGTCGATGACCAAGACATCTGTTTTCTTCAAGCGTTTTCGGACAAATTTCCCATGCGCTCCCAGTCGGATGTCCTCCAGGGATCGCTTGAAGCTGCTCAAGCTCCAACCTGCATAAACAAAAGTCGTAGAACCACCGACACCCAGCGCAGAAATACCTGTGGGTGCAATGATATCGACTCGTAGCCCCCTGTCGCGTAAGCGTCTTGTAAATGCTTTCAGGGCTGTAGATTTACCACAGCCTGCGGAGCCGGTATAGAAGACATTTCGGCCAGACAAGATGATATCAATTAACTCGGCCTGCTCCGGGCAGAGCGGAGGTTCCCTCATAGGGATGCGGACCTGATCTTGAGAGTCCTCGCCTTGACCTTTAGGGTATGACTCTGGAATGCTCGAAGCAGGAGTAGCATTTGGAATGGTGAGTGAATGCTCGAGGCCCTTAGGATATGCTTGCTGATCCAGCTCTGGTTTCAAACTCATACCAACCCCTGGTGTACTGTTATCAAACTTGTCTTCGCCAGCACTGAGACTGGGTGTGTTCGAAAAGTGACGGTCTCCACCAATCCTTCCTGAACTGAGACCGTAGCCACCGGCAATGCGAGTGAGGGCACCTCCTGTGAGATTTGGCTGCAGAGTGCTCTCGAATAGAGCACGGCCGGTAATCTGGGAGGCAACTTGACCGGTTTGGGTGTTAAGAAACTTTGAGCGGTCGCTCTGTAGCACTTCACCGAGCCCGTCATGACTTATGGACCGACGTACTGCAGCGTCGATGTTCTTGTATGCTGCACTCGCCGAAAACCAACATTGATTCTTCTGTTGGCGGAGAAAAGCGGCCATATTGTTCATTTGTGTCGCAGTCCTAACTGTACCCTGGGGGTATGATGTTTGTTCCAAGTGAGATGATATGTCATATCCAGGATAAAATATATCCGTATTATTGTCTATGGGGTATTGTAAGTGGTTCTGCAATTGGGTTGTATGTGGATCTTGGTCATTGCTATTGTCCTCTTCGTCTGAGCTTAGTAAACTGATGACCTCAGGTTCGGGAAGCGAGCTATTGCGGACACGAGGTCGTTTATTTCGGAGTTCTTCATGCTCTGATCCGTCGCGCTTTGGGGCAGTAAAAGCTTCGCCACCAAATGGTTGAGGGTGGGTGTTTGTATTTGTGTCTGTTTCTGCTCCTGCTCCTGCTTCTGGCCTTGCAGATGCACTCCCGCGGCCGGGGAACAAATTCGACAGATAGTCTAGCGCAATTGTGCCTGTTAGAATGATGACTATGTACATATGTATGTAGATAAGTAGGTTAGGTAGTTTGCTGAATGATGTACTTGCCTGTGAACGTAGCAGACATTTTAGCTAGTTCTGCTGAGGAGGCAGGAAGTCATGTGTACCTTCCCCCTTTACAGTATTGATCTTAAACAGGTGCGCGTTAGAAGGCGCGTTTGCTTAGTGGGGTCGAGTATCAGCATCGCTGAAGCAACCACTAATTGATCACATAATCAGCTGGTAGACAGCTGGAGCCCCCAAAGACCATCATGTTGCTGTTAGTACTCAGAACGCCCTGATTTGAGTTCTTAAAGCAATATCACGGCTGGTAAACTCAATTTTCTCTTATTCTAAGAGAATAGGCTGTGCCATACAAATTCCCAGACAGTAGCTCTCCGCTAGTGGACATTGTTAGCCCGAGAGCTGCACGACGTCTTTACACCCCAGTCGAGCTTCTGCCTCGACCTCCACAAGGAATTCCGATCCCACTAGGTCGGCTACGATTAATGTATTGGATGGCCGAACACCTTCACACAGGAATATCCACCCGTGCGCTCGGCTGACCTCTTCGCAATCTGCTTCATTCCTGACAATGATCCGCGTGCGCACGACGTCTGCGAGCGAGCCACCCAGAGCCTTGACTGCCCGGCTGATGATATCAAAGATGGCAACTGCCTGGCTTCGAGCCGAGCGGCCGCCAAGAACCGGGATGTTTAAGCTACCTGGACTGTTCGCTGTTGTTCCCGAGATGTAGATGTTGTCACCGGTACGAACTGCCCTGCAGTAGCCTGCAATAGGCTCCCATGGACTGCTTGTAGAGTACTCAATCCTCTTTCCTGCGGTAATAGCCATACTTAGCTCATTGTTCCGGGCATCCTGTAGGTGATGAGAGAGATCCCCGGATGCTGTCAAATAGGGTGGCCGCCGATACTCATCGCCACAGTCTCCAGGGATGTCTAACAGAGCCTGCTGTGCCTCCAGGATGAGAGCGTGGTCGTCTTCAGTCAGTTTGAATGAAAACACCTTGAGACTTTTCTCAGCATACTTGGACGATTCTGCTGACAGTCGACAGCCAAGGATGACTGAGCTCACGACTGGTATGTCGAGGACATATCTTGTTGCAACCGCAGCAATAGAGACGCCATGTCGATGAGCAATCGTCGACAGAGCCTGTAACAAGCCCTGAAAGGGCTGCCAACCCCCTGCGGCTTGGATGAACCGAAAATACTTTGCAAGACTCCAGTTTAACGTATCTATATCTTCGGGCTCGGGCTGGCCAAGCCATTTCTCGCTGAGGAAGCCCCCGAGAAGCGTGCCGTAGGCAAGCACGTCTACTTTGTGCTTCTCACATACCGATGCCAATCTTCCTTGTCCGAGGCGTCGGTCTAATACGGAACAAGAGACCTGATTTGTAGTGATCTTGAACCCGGTTTCGATCAGCAATTCGAGGTGTGCAGCGTCGACGTTTGTGACACCGATGTGCTTTATCTTTCCATGCTGCTGGAGTGTGCGAAGATGTGCGAGATTATGCCAATATGTGTCGTCTGAATAGTTCCATATGTGGTCTGCACGGTGTATCAGCTACGACTCGTCAAGAGCTATTACATGCTACAGTGAGAATATGTGTGCATCCATCGTCAAGGTAGGGTACGAGTGAGACCGACATTGCATCAGCGTAATCTGCTGTTGCCCCATTCTCTGGAGCGCACGATCGACTGCCTGCTCAGCGGCTTCGAACGACTTGATCCCAGTCTCAGGCGGACACCACTTCGTAAACGCCAGCATATGTCGAGAGGAAGCAGCGCGAAATTTGCCCACTACGAGTTCTACATAACTGATGTCAGCGGCCAGTCGGGATGCGATCACTCGACTAGAACTACCCTACCAGCATCCCCATAGTGATCAGCCATATCAAAGCAGTCGAGCCCCAAGTCAATCAGCGGCTCCATCGCGCGAGCAGCCTCGTCAATGCCGACGTTCTCGCCCTGGCCCCCAGCAAGCTGCCATAGCCCCGAGATTATTCTGGGGATGGAGGTAGCTCCCCCGATTATGATGCGCTCAGGCTTAACTGTAGGTGATGAAATTTCCTCCATTTTTTTCTTCTAAATTGAGAATAGCAGCTAGCTAAGAAGGTAAGCTCCTGGAAGTCAAGATGGTCGAGAGTTGCTATTCCGCATTAATTGCCTATCTTATCAAGAATAGTATCTACTTGTAACCTTTTAAGGTGACATTGGATGCGCTGCCGCGATAGGATTCGGGACTGCCGGTGGGTAGCATTTGCGGGGTTATACTGTTACACTATAGTGAAGCGTCGTATAGGTATCAGTAGAGTTCGCGCTCAAGTAATACCGATAGTATTTGTAGAAAGAGATCTAATAAGGCGACCAGATGAGCGGGATTCTACTTGATGGCCACTAGTTTTCACATCAGCCTTACAACTGCCATTTCAATCCATCATTACAGTTCCGTCTGTATAAACCGAGTCATGATACCGCCAAATTTAGTACAGGGTGCCTCCCGTCTTCAGTACCTAACACATACTTGATTGCTTTCCAGGTATTTGGGACAAAATGCCTGTAGACAGACTGCTGCACCATGGCACAATCATCTAACAGTCTAACAGAAAATACACCGCCATAATGGTTTATTTAGTTGACGCCGCCTGGATAATGTACGAGGCTGGGGTGCAAGCTGAGAGATGTTCATTGCTGTTTACCTTTCATCTACCTAATTCATATACGGGGTAAAGGTGTAACCGCCCACCCAGACTTCTTTCTCCAAACTATGCGACGGTAGACACGTCGCTTATGATTTGTCTCTTCATTTATTGGAAGTACTAATAATATGACGGCTTTTGAGAAATCTATCAATGAGAGGTAGCATGACTTAAGTGGTACCTAGATACATCTTTGTTTGTGTATCGTACCTATTGTCTGTTAGTACCAGGTAGCCTTATCTAGTCTAGGTAGTCAACGTTATTATTGGAAATTCCCATCCCGAGCGGCTGCTGTGAGCGCTAGAAGTAAGTTGTTAGTGGCAGTGCCTAACCGCTTGAATAATGCCATGTACATCATCATATCTTAGATACTTGCCTCAAGCTTCGCTAATACGATGCGTAATTGGTATTCAGGCGGACATTTGACAAACGAAATCCGACAGGTAGTAGTTGCATATGATATACTTCAAAGAGCAGCAGGTCACTTATCGCGCGGGCGCGCAAACTCCCCACGGAATCAGGCCGTGCAACAAACAGACCAGCCAACATATTTCACAATGTCACTCTCGGAGACACCTGCCGGCGTTGTGGCCCGAGACAGCAAACACAGAGGAAGATAGAATACATGTCACACGGCTATAAATTAAGCGCTTCTTGTTGGAAACATGTCTTCTTAGCTGGTTAAGTCCGGAAAACCAACATCTTGTTGAACCAAGCGACCTGCGCCACCGCCCTTGTCAGCAGTGGACGCTCCACAGCGAGAACACAACCAACAACACACTCGTACAAGAGGCGGTTCTCCGATGCATATATGGAACTCTATGTTGGTTGAGACCAAATATATTATTAACGAGGACATCCGGGGCCTGCACCCTCTGGAATTACTTCTTTCTGGCACCGTTCTTCTGTCCTCCGGTTTCCTGTCCCACCCTTCTCTAGTCTTTAAGACAACCAACTACCCACGGACTTGGGGATTATCGTCATCTAAAAAGCCAGCTTCGAGATACTGACCATCGGGCTGATGAAGGTCTGAGACACAAGGACATGGACTCGACACGCCCCCAACATGACGGGGATGGCCACCTGGTACCGGCTACCTTCTCGCCGTGGCGAGGAGAAAGGCAAGCCAACCCAGCAAATGACGGCATAAGCCCTATATCTCCAGATACAGCAAGGCCCAGCTCAGAATCTACATACAGTGCAGCTCACTCCCTAGCACCAAGTGATTTGTCGAGCTCTACTATGGCACGGCGAGGCTCGTCGGCCTTTTATTCACCCCAGTCACTCGTAACACCGCATAGTCCAATGAAAGAGCCGCCACCTTACACGATGTCACCGCAAATCATCCTGTCTCACTCTCAAAGTATGAGGTCATCCGCCACGGCGCAGACTGTTACCAGCATAAGCCCATCTGAAATGGAGGAGCAACCTAGCCTACGCTCAGCCGAAGGCGCTTCAGAGCCGAGTCTTCTCGCAGTCTCTAACGTCAATGCCATGAGAAGTGCTTCCATAATGCCACAACACCCGGGAGCCGAGTCTGTTCCCATGTCGGCCATGTACAATCCGACACCCTCACCCACAACTATGGTCAGCGAAGACCAAGGCGACGCGGGAAACTCATCCCCGAGGCATGGTACGTAGCCATCGGCTAATAGCCTTTCTCTCATTGCTGTCTAATACTAACCGAGACTGTAGCAAACTCATACCTCGAATGTCATTCCAGGCAGGATGTTTACATCCAACGTTGGAGTTGGTTATACGCAACACTTATTTTCTTGTCTCTCTACTCTACCGTGTTTAGTGGGATCTGGCTTGGTGCCTCGATTTTCCAACCGCGGTACGGAAGAAGTATCTCGACTGGAGATGGATGGCAGATATCACCTTCAACTGCAGCTCTTCTTGCCGCCCTCGGCGCTAAGACTATCGAGCTGTCTTTCGTCACGGTGTTCGTGGCAGTCCTTGGCCAGGTACTGACTAGGAGAGCCTTCAGTAGGCTTTCCAGAGGAGTAACTCTGGCCGAGATGACGATGCGAAATTGGGTGATTGTAAGCTATACACTACGGCCAGCTTAGATAACCGACTTTTGATAGGTACTAACCGATTCGCACATAGCAACCTGGCTCACTCCTCACGCACTGGAATGGCGTGTCATACGCCGCGACTACATTTCTTGGTGCGCTGGCGTTGACTGCCACCATATGTGCTCTGTTCTACACCACGGCATCAGATGCTAGTAAGTGACTTTCAGAGACTTTTCCTCTTGTATTGGTCACGTACCGAATCCCAGATGCTCCAGTGCACAGTGAACACCATGTGTTAAGGCCTACGACGCATATCAAATCACATGTGTGTTTCCCGCTCAAGATGATTTCTAATTCCAATATTACAGTGGTTACCCCAAAGATATCGCGTCATCCATGGGAAATGCGAGATTTGCAAGGTTTTGTGAAGGTATCTTACGCCAATCCAGAATATGTAAATGTTACTTGCCAGAATCCCCTTGACCAACCTCTGGCCTGTCTAGATGTTCTGTATTCCGGCCAATGTGAGTTGACTGTATATGACTGTTACTAGATTATAGAATGAGAGGATCGCTAATGCCCGCGCAGCATATACCAGCCTCCGCACCTTCTTGTACGCACTTGTCCAATCCACCAACTTGAAACCAACTAACACCGTTGTATTACAACAGGGCGGAATGGGATCAAATACACAAAAGCAAAAATTCGACTATGCGTCAGCTCTCTGAGAGGCCCACCGGGAAGCATATCCTTTATGACAACACAACAATGGACTCCTCATGGATCGAGACCGAGAACGGGGACATAGCAGCCAGTTTCAATGCCCATAAGCGAATTATCAATAACGTGACTCTTGCCATGCCGCATGCTGGAGTTTACGCAGCAGCGACTGACCCTATCAACGGTATTCTACAGCCGAGCGAATTATTGGGCGTTGGAGAATATTCTATCCGGGCAAGTGTTGTCTCTCCAGTCGTGAACGTGCTCTGCGTCAATATGAATGCGGACGAATTAAAGCCCCTCGTATATACAGAGTGGCCGAATGCACGCAAGGAGCAGACGGGGTATCCTGGCCAGTGGGCAGGAGTGGGTAATTGGCAGTCTGATATACCCTCTACCAACTCCTCTACCCCATGGCTGAACCGCACAGCAGTCGACGACATATTCAAATGGGGCGGAAAGTATGGTCGTCGGCAGCCGGTTTTTCAGCTGGTATGTGTCAGCTTTTTATGTTCTGCCCCAAGCGCTCATTCACCCGATCATTTAGCACCCAAAACACCCTTTAAAATGACACTTACGCTGATCATTCCCTCAGTATCCCATCGATTATAACATGGTAACTTACCACCCGCCTGGTTACTTCGACGCATTCTATCTTCTCGCCAAGCCGCCCCTAAATACTCAGAATAACTACACAGTATGCGAACTGCGCTCTTGGGTGACGCCAAAATGCTCCACGGCTTTCAACTTATCGGGAACGTCAGGCGGACACATGAAAGCACGCTGTGAGGACCCTAGCGACAAGAACGCCTACGAGCAAGCGTATCCAGAGGCCAAGAACTTGGCACCAATTCCATCAAAAGATTGGTGGAATCTTATGAATGAGTGGCAGTTGGCTATTGACTTGAATGGTGTGTAATCCTCCTGTGCTTCCTCATCTTCGTCTGTAGTGACCTGACACATTTTCAACTCAACCCAACTGACACTGTCCTACCTATACAGGAGGGTCAACAAATAGCAACGCATCTAATGCTCTAGTGCTATCGAGTCTGGTTCCCGGTAAGCCGGAGCTCAACCCACTTCTGCCGTCTATGGCAGAGGCTCTCGCGGTCCTCGCTACGAGCACGCTTGTAACAGGCTCCATCAACAGCACATTCATGCCCGAATGGACACATTGGGTAGAGGGCGGCACGAATAACACAATACCCAATGGCCTCTACGAAACATTCCGGGCCGAAGTGCAGACGCAACAATATGCCTCGTCCCACACAGCCTCATGGCAAGCAATCTTCTACCCGGTCCTCTTCCTCGTCTTCGTGCTCAACGTCCTCTGCCTTCTCTACCTCGCCTTCGGCACGACATTCACCTCGTTTTCCGCAGCGAAGTCGTCGTCATCCAATAACAAAAAGAACCCATTTTCTTTCCCCTCTCCGTCGTCCCTCCCTTTCCCCATCTCCTTCAAGCGCAACACCAGGTCCCGTGGCAAAACGCACTCACCCCACGGAAGCGACAGCGAGAACCTCGTCTTCGCGACCTCTGAATCCACCCACGACCAATATACAAATAAAGCCGAGAAGAACAAGGCTGCCAAGGGCCTCGTGACGGATTACACGGAGCCCCAGAACCTGTTCGCGCTGGCCATCAATTCGGCATCCGCTCCCGCGCTCGCAGGCTCCTGCGGCCGCGGCCCCAACGCCGCTGAGATGCGCGTGCCGTGGCGCGTGGGCTATGCCGCGGGTGCGAACCATTACTTCTTCGAGGAGGGCGGCCGCGACGACGCCCTCGGGAAAGACAGTGGCAACGGCAGCGCCAACGTCAAGGCTCACGCCAGCGACGCTGATCTGCTCCGTGTCGGCAGCAATAGTGACGAGGACGGGCCTTATGGGAAGAGCTATAATCGGCTTAGCTCACGGCAAGCTTGGCTGTAGATATATGCATGAATATACAAAACGAATGAGAGTTCATTATGTATAAATTTGTGTCGCGAGACTCGGAGGCGTTTTATAGCACGACACGACGATACGTTAAAAGGTCAATATGGCGATGCTTTTGAGTTACGGGGTCCGTGGAGTTTGGTACGGTGTATCATTGGGGTTACAAAGCGCAGCCCATCATGATTTGGCGAGGATCGAATTCACATGCTAAATAGACGAGGTCAATAGATCATGAATATATACCATAACTTCTTCGAAATTTTCAATACTTTTAATTGCATCACGTGGGTAGTAATATTTTCAGATAGATTGAGTGACCAATTGAATATTGAAGATTTGCTATGGAAATCTCAGAAAGTACTAGGATGTTGAAGTCTCTGGTAGCGAAATAATGTGGTTGAATAATCTGCCGCGGCAGCCAAAATTTTATCGAACGAAACATAGTGGCGATTCACTGTATCAGCATCACCACACATTCTAAGCTTCCGAGCCCAAATGATGCCATGCCGACATCAGGCCAAGGGGTGAGTTGGGTGTCCTAGAACAACTTGTGCTCAAGCGTCATGTCTGACTCGGGCTCCAAGCCGACACAAGCACGCAGGATGTTCGTCAAAGCGGCGCGCTGTTTGGCCAGGGCGTTGATGACGGGTGTACCTGGCGGCGTAAGCGGCGCCTTGAGCATGTAAGACAGGATGCTGAGGACGCTGTGGAAGCCCTTGAACTCGTCGTCGGTGTGCGCCCGCCACTGGATGCGCGTCATAATCTCGGTCACGAGGACCAGGTCGATGATGAGAGGCGAGGCCAGCAAAGAGTCTTCGCAGACGTTGAAGATGCTACATCGCACAATCACATTAATATAGAGCAATTTTTAACCCGAGGGGAAGGATTGTCCGGACTTACGAAATAGTCTGGTGCCCGCCAAGGAAGATCTCGGCATAGTACTCGTCGAGCGCGCGCTTGTTGTCGCCGACGGCCGGCATGTACTTGATGACGACGGTGTGGTCCGGGTGTTCGCCCTTCTCGTACAGGACGCTGTTGGCCTCAACCATGTCGTCAACGACATTGGACTTGGAAATCTCCTTGGAGCGGAACTGGCGCTGCGAGCTCAGGTTCTTGCCGTCGTTGTTGCCGAGGTGGTTGTAGCTCGCGATTGAAGTCAGCTTGATGCCCGCGTTGATCAGGAAGTCGACGAGCGCCGATTTCATCTTGGTCTGGCCGGACTTGAAGTCGTCGCCGCCGATGAAGGCGTTGTGCTTGGAAGCTAGCTCGATAGCTCCAGGGACGAAGGTGTTCTGGGGTGAGCCGTTGATGAAGGGGGCGTTCTCGAGGATACAAGCCACGGCGAAGACGGTTGAAGGCGATACCTCTTCATGGCCGTTCTCGATTGCTTTGAACAGATTATCCGCGGTGTCATTCACTCCCGGAAGGATATCGGCGTATCGTTCGGTGTTGGCGGTCCATTGAACGATAACCTTGTCTAGGTTGTTCTGCGCCTTGAAATCACTATATCAAAGAGTGAGAAAATGTTGGTAATAGGAGAGAATTGGCCATACCGAATATCCTGGCGAATCTTGTCGACATGGGCCATGGAAGCTTTGTCACCAGCGATCAAGTTATCTGCTCGATCTTCCTGGTTGGCAGCAATGAAGTCGGGGTAGTAGATACTCGGAAGAGGGACCATTTGACTCATTTCCTTCTTAACCAGTGCCTTAAGCGTGGGCTCGAGCACGGCAGCGCGATCCATGGCTGCAGCAAGGTCCATGCGGCTGATGTCCCATCCGCCAATGACAAGGTCATTGGGATGGACAATAGGCAGAACGTCATGGAAAGGAATATTGACATCTTGGTTAGTATGAGCATCAGTGCCGAGCTTCATAGTGGAACCCATCAGGACAGAGCCGTAGTAATTGGCAGCGCGCGGCCCCTCGCGAGTCTCCCACACCAACCCTCGACGGTTGGCAATAATACCAGCGGTCACGGTGGTGCCATTGTTGCCACCCCATCCCACCAGCATCATTCCCGTCTTGGGGATTTTGCGGTCGACCTTGAAGTTGTATAGCGTCTCCTTGGGCGTGGCCACATACTTGCCATCGGCGCCCCGGGTCACGCTCGTGGTCCGATAAGTATACTTGGACCGGATCTCGCTGTCAGTGTAAGTCACGTTAGGGGATTCTACTACGAAAACATCCTCCTTCTGCACGGGCACAGTTGTCGTGAGATCATGGGCATGTCCGTCCCCGTACGCAGTGCCGTTGTCTAGCTCGGCGTGTGGTGCCATCTTGGTAGTTGGCAAATGGCTGGCTTTTAGCTAGTTAATCTGTCCCTTTAGGGAGTGTAGGGCGAGTCCGATGCGCTTCCGCCTGGAGAAGAGCAACGGGCTCCTGCGTACGGGTGATGGACGCTGAAAAGGGGATCAGTCTAGTCATTATGGCAGTAAAAGTTGGGAGGATTCGTACGAGTTGAGGAGATTAGAAAACGTCTTGACGGTGTTGTGTGACCGCGGCCCGGGAGCGCGATCGACTTGAGACAGAGTCTACGGAGATGGACGTAAACAACGGAGGGTTGAACTCTACAGTTTGAGGGTGAAATCGAGAAAAAGGAAAATAAAGTTGGGAGGGGGAGGATAGGTAGGTTTAGTATATGTAGGTTTATTCAGGTCCGGCAGACCGAGTCTGTCGGTGTAAGTAGCCCGTAAGTAGGTAGTGCTCGGTAGTCTACTGTAGGTAGTCTATCTACAACAAAATGAGGGGCAATTGTCCTTATCGCACGAGTTGCCGGCCGCTAGTGGATGCGGTGAGTTGTTCCAAGGTGGCGCCACGAATAACTTCTTCCCAACATGCAGTGAAATTTGTGAGGGGAGTGGAAACACTAAGAAAGGCTTCTATCGAGCGAATCGTTTGCATATATCACAATCAGGGTTGACCTCTTATTTCATGGCATAGAGGGGTTAAAAACGGTGAAGATATATTTGAGCGTGTGCGACATGAAAGACCCCTGGTTCGGACATGCAAGACGATGGAGGGGTCAGGGTTCTAAAGACCCTGATTGGCCGTCTAATTAGATAATCACTTGGCGCAGACATTTAGTGCGCGCCAGTTAGCCTGCCTCTACCTATGTCTCCATTCTCGTGCGCTGCCACGTACCTTGCTGTCGCTGCAGTTCTGGCCACAGGAGTAGAGTGGTAGTATAAGGTTTTATGTTAGTTAATTCCCAGCAACTCTCCAGTAGGTGTATTACCTCGCTTGCGGAGAGTTCCGCGATATTGTCTGCAGCCTATGGGTCGTGCCCGTCCACTTGGGACTTTTCGAGGTTCCGGAACAGCAAGGCCTGCCTATTGCAGCCTACTAAAAAGTATTTGTTTGCACATGCCCCTTTCATCTTGACCAACCGAATCTGCTTGATCTAGACTTCAAATATTTGTGAGATATAGATTGCCCAATGACGCCGACTACTCGCGGCCCGAAATGGACACGTCTCTTGCAAGCACGGCAACATATCAATCGACTCTCAACCCTCACGAGCTATGGAATATCATTCAAGGTCGACTGTGACATCAAACCCTTTTGCGCATGGTATATTTACAAGTAGGATTTGGGTCTGCTCTTACGTATATAGTACTACATGCAGATCCAGGTAACGTTTTCAAATACAGTATTTGGCATGAAATATTAAGAATGTTAGGGTGCATATATATAGTATACTGCCAAAACAAGGCGTAAAGCATTCCAAAGCAGCCGAGACTCTACCTTAAAGTATACACCATGGAGCACGTACTATACGAATAAATAGACAGGAGAAGGATCTGTGTCCGTCCCTGAATTTCGCCGTCCCGAGACAGTCCCCACAGTCCACCGCAAGCATCCATCATAGGGAAGGATGCCGATATCCTACGGACCCTCATTGCATCTGCCGTTACGTATACAGATAAATGGTGTAAGTAATGTTTTCTTGATATCACTTTCAACCTCTACTACGTTGCACTACGGTCCTCAGATTCTAGACTGAAAGTCCACTACTTTCGTATACTGAACCGTCACCGGACATATCTTCTATACACAGGTACGGGACAACAGTAACAGTAGGCACACACAGAGTCCGATATTTACAAGATATCCGCTCGTCTACTCCACAGCATTTCCACACTCAAGAACTGCCAGAGGCACGAGGCTAGCTAACTGGCTAGCATCTTACGCTGAGTGCTATAAGTAAACACCTAATCTAGTGGAGTTCAGCGATCGCCGAATCGACGCTATCGTTAGATAGATCCTATTACCCTCTTTTGGAAAGGGATATGGCTATCGTCATCGCATCCTGTTTAGCATTGCTATATGTAGCGTAGTGACACTCGGGCAGTATCGGGGTTTTTAATCATGGGACTTTGAATCCGCTCCGGAATCCGCTCTGGACTTGCTGATTGTACAGTAGTCTTATGTATGAAGGCGATGGATTCGACCGATCGACTACGGAAGATCGCCATGACGGAGCTACATATTAAGGTCGGCAATTAGTTTGCTCACGTACGTACACTATCTTAATCATCGCCGAATCCCCCTTACACGTAAGTTTCTTGCGTAAGAAGGCATGTCGACAGTCAGTCATTTCACAACAGTTGTAGGCCGGCTTACCCTGAAGTTTGTGGCTTCTTTGCTTGGTTAGGCAAGCCAACCGAGCGTTCCTTCAATGCAGCATTGAGGCGACGCATCGATTATATTAAGCCGAGAGGCCAAGAGGACTAGGGTCATTACGAAAGGCTATACTAAGATCGCTCTGGTGGAGAATGGGTCAGGGGACCTGATCGCCAGGGGTCTCGCTCGGCAGCAGAAATGGCCTGACGAAACGAGCTGGAGAACCGTTAGACCACTGTCTCGCCGAGAGACGTGTGCCTCGTACCGCGCGGGAATGTCCAATGCACATGCACGCAATCGCAATGCAGCTTGCCTTGAAACATGCCCTGTTGCTCGGGACACCATACAGGACGCGGCCGGGCCACGAGACACACATCCGGATCGGATACATTGGTGTTTTGATCTCATCGCTCATCGCGATGTAACCGACGAATGCGGGCGTTGCTGCTCTCGTAGGCATCCTCTCCTCCACTTCTCCTCCACTTCTCCTCCACCCCCTCCATTTTGCCCACCAGCGGCCATCCTGGGCTGGCGATCATTAGTGTACATAGTGTGCACTAGCTAGCTGTGCAGCGTAGCAGTGGAATGGTGCAAAACATCCACCGTCGTTGGAAGCGGACCCATAAAGTGCTTGAATTGGGTACTATCTCTCGGCTTTACATACGAAACGAGAAAACCATGGGCTGCAGAAATGACGATTAATTTGCCGAACGACCTATCACAGGGATTTGGGGGAGCCTCTCCACGGCTGGCTACCCAGTCTGGACAAGGGCGATTATGAGCAGAGCGGATCAATACTGCTATCGTCCTCTTCTGCCGTGACAACGTTACCGTAGTGAAGTACATAGTGATGCAGAATGTTGTTATGTATGGCTGCATCAATACTGCATGCACCTTGATTGATGTGTGTACACAGGTAGGTTATGTATACGAGCTTTCGGCCTAATCAAGTAATGGCCGCAAGCATTCCTCCAACCTGCATCAATGGCTAACACTATCGGCGAGCAGCAGTCTCCCTAGTGTAGGTGCTTGGTAGTGTAGTGTAGTGTAGTGTAGAGCTGGCGTTGAAATTGGGGAATGACAGCCGTGCTGAACCCCCCCAACTTAAGGTTTCATGCCAGAGGCGGCGGCAGCCATTCGACGCAGAGCAACGAGACTCTCGATTTAGGCAAAGGGGAGAGAGGTAGGGCCAAAGTTCCCCCCTTTGTTTCAACCAGCTCTGCAGCGGGTGACAATTGGCTGAAGCAAGCTCGGAGCTGTAAGGTACCCGTGCCAGCCCTGAGGCCTCGGATTGCGCTAGACCAATATGGTGTAGCGTGGTTTCTTAGTCCAGCAGGTTAGCGGATTATACTTGGACAAAGGCGGCTCATCTTACAGCACGCTAAGCTCGCAGCAACAATAGTGGCGTTCTTCATTCATTTCCAGCGCCCTAGGCGGTTACTGTACCACCAACTCGCATGTCTCTCTCGGCGCTCCTTTGCTTCTCGAAAGGGGAGGTACATGGCCAGAGACTGGAATTATTCTCGAATTGTCAGTGTGCTAGCGGACAATGACATAATAATACATGGCCCAGTTGCCTCTTGCGGAAGCCGGATTGCTGAATACATCGTGCTTCGTCTGTCGTTGGCCCCGTTTGGGAACAACAGCCTGACACGCAAGACAAAGCAAGGGACCCAGGTGATTGGCTGCCCGTTCTGCTCGCCGCTGTTCTTTCTGACCACGAGACGACTCAAGGATTGTCAGAAGGCAGAGAGAGAGAGATTGACTCCCAGTCTCACCGTTCTTATATTTACCTTTTACTTTTTATAATTCTCTGGCCCCCCTCCCCCCCTTCCGGTCTCACCCTTCATACCCTCTTCCTCTGTCATATCGAGGAACGCTACTGTGTGTGTATGGAGAACCCCTCTGTCGCTCGCCCACAACGAAACCCAGAGTGCTAGTCCTATTCCACCCAAGTCGCCAAGCGAGACAAGGGTTGAGGCCGTCCCTGTCGTGTACTATACACACTAAACAACTGTGCATATCAAATCGTTACCAGGGGCCCCCATGGGACGGCCAGGGGTAGTTGTGCAGGGATATTCAAGACGCATTCTTGATACAACAGGAATAACCGCCCTCACCGATCTTTACACAATTCGATTGCCCTCAGACTTGTCCTCCTTTTCACCAACGCGTTGTTGAGCGTAGATCTGGAGGCTGTACTCACCGAAACCCCATCTCAAACAGTGCCTCCCCAAGGGCAAATTCTCAGAAACACCCTGCCAATTAAGTTACTGGTCGCACAGCCCTCGTAGCACTCAACGCGGATCAGTTTGCGGGAGCAGTACAGCAGGAGATCTTCGATCGTCTATGCGGCCCCCAGTCTCTTAGATCCCCATGACCTTGTCCACACAGCGCCTACATCGAACAGTTGTCGACATCATTTACTTACTTGGCCAATACGACTATTGGGATCATCTTGACAGCTGGATATACGAGTAAAGAGCAGACCGGATTACAACTCGACGAACAGCGAAGAGGCTATCGACTATCAACCGATAACGAACGAATGATTACAAGCGCACATGATACGGATATTGAATAAGGAGTTTGGAATTTGTGGTCACAATGACGGACTTATCACGACAGTCGGCTTTCATGCCGACAATAAAATGCTCAAATTGTGGCAATCAAGTTGAGATATCTATGATGGGGGACCATGTCTGTGGAGTTGGCAGCGAATCCACAACATCAGAACGTACGTGAACTTCTCTGTCCTGATGGTTTCCAGGATATACCTTCTAATGCCCATACAGCAGAACCACCAATGCCAGATCTTCTTGGTGGTGCCTTCTCTTCATTTAAGCAAAATGTATTCGATAAATTCACTCGCGTACCGCCGACAGTAGACACGTCGGCAGCCAGTGAGTATACCGCTCGTGACTGTGTACTGTAGGCATCATCTGTTCTAACTTTTCTTCTTAGACCGAACAATCTCAAGGCAAGATCAATTAACGCCAATCAGTGCCTCGACGGGATCACAAGCGATCTCGCCCAAGACACCAATGAACGGGCGCCTTGGCGTCGGATCTACTAATGATGACTATTTCTCTCCGGCTATCGCGGGGTCTCCACGCCGGCTGGGCGGCTTTGGTGAGGCAGACGGAGATGAAGGAGAAGCAGCATATGACACCAGTCCTAATAAGCAGACGTCAAATCTCTTAACAAGAATGAACAGTATCGCACCCGGGCCGTTTGAGGTCAGTCGAGCTCGCTCAGCTAAAAACGCATTTCCCAGGACTGCCAGTAGAGATGACACTACAGACTCCGGCGACGATGTTTCACGGTTAGGATCATCAATCGACCGACCAGGCACGGCAGCTTCGAGCTCATCGGGGAGGAGTGGGAGCATAGCATTACCAAAAATGCCACGGAAGAATGGGTACGGTGGTTTTGGACCACCGCAGAGGGAAGGGGAAGACGCCGGTCCGCAGCCGCTTGCCTTTGGCAAACGGTCAGAAACATTTCCCGATCAACTCCTAAAATCCGGTGAGAATGCGTCGCACACTGATGGCCCTATCCGAGCGCCGTCTGCACCTGGTTTGCGACCAGATAGGTTAAGCAGGCCATCGAATGGCGACAGACCGGTAATGACCAGCGACCGTAAACATCGGCCATCTTATGGAATAAAAGATACTTCGCGTCCGCCACCGCCGCGTAAAAGCCTGATACGGCCAACGACAAGAGATGGCAGCCTTTCGATAAATCTCGCCGATGAATTCGGAGCCGGAAATCCTTATCACTCGCCATCAATATCACAGTCTTCCAGCAATTCTGGATATAGCCATGAGTCTTCCGTAAGCCATCCAAGCTCAAACACTAGCCCAGCTCGGTCGATCGCATCACGCTCCGAGCCACGGCGACCGTCTAACGCTGGAGATATGGATGCTCTTATGAACGATTTACAAAATTCTATGGATGAGTTACAGCCGGGGTCGTCAACAGCAAAACCTATATCAATACCTATAAGCGATAAGCCATCTACACCTAAACCAGACCCGTTACAAAGCCTACGACCAGATCCAGCTCCTCTGGTGGGACGAGATGTGGTGTCCGAGTCTCCAATTTCGCCTAGGAGTATTCCCAACCCGGATATGCTCGCCGCTTCTCTCCCCGAATCCCAAACCCGGGCACGATCACAGACGACGTCGACTCAAGGCTCAAGCTCCCACAACCGGCAACCATCGAGGAATCCGCGACCCCGTGGTAACTGCAAGGCGTGCCAGGAGCCAATAACAGGGAAGTCGATCTCCTCGGCAGACGGCCGTCTGACGGGGCGGTACCACAAAGCCTGTTTCGTGTGCGCTACGTGCAAGGAACCCTTCAGCTCCGCGACGTTCTACGTGCATGCGGACCGACCGTACTGTGAGCAGCACTACCACAAGCTCAATGGCAGTCTATGCGGGTCCTGCAACCGCGGCATCGAGGGCCAGTACCTCGAGGATGAGGTTCCGCAGAAGTATCACCCGGGTTGCTTCCGCTGCGGTGACTGCGGCGTCGTGCTGCGTGACGGCTACTTCGACGTCAACGGGCGGTCGTACTGCGAGCGGGATGCGTGGAGGCGGATGCAGTCGGCTGCCCGCGCCCAGCAAATGATGGGACCACCACCGCCTCCGCAACGGCAGGGCTCGGCTTCTGGTCCAAGCATGCGGGGGCCTCCGCCTAAAGGCATCCCGAGCATACGTGAGCCACCCAGGGGCCTACCCGCGGGCCCGTCGTCGAACCTCCATCGTCCTTTCGGACTACCCACCGGCCAGAGGCTGATGCCTGGCCAAGCGCTCGGCCGCGGCGGCTTAGGCCCCATGCAAAAGATGGAGAAGCGCATGACGAGGCTGGGAATGATGTAACTGGACGAGTTTCTCCAGTGATCTGACACTATATATCCACCGATCTATGCATTTGTGCCGTGTTTCACTACGACAGAGACTTGCTAGGTGTTTGAGTTTAACTCCATCTACCATGACACAAGGAATCACGCCACTCTATCCAACTCGTTTCCTCTAATCGATGTCTACTTTCATCGATTGACATCCATATATCTATCTGTCACTATCATCACAGCATTTAGCAGAGGCGTTCCGTGAGAATCTTTCGTTAACCACCCGAATTAATGGGAATATCTCTCATTCTCTTTTTGAAATTGGTTTCGTCGCACATCATATATATCTTTATATATGTAGTATACCCTGTTGCCGTTCTTTTTAGCCCCTAATACCAACATTGGGTTGATACCAAACTCCTGTTATACATGTATATATACCCTATAGCCCTTCGTTGGAGGAGGCTGGTTCCAGTCTATTTCTTGAGTAAGCGAAGGAAATGGTTCGATTCGGAGGACGAGAAGTTGCCTGGATTGCATCATGGCAACCCGATATCTGTTGTACTTTGTATCATCTCTTTCCGGAAAGGAATGAATGGGATGTCCCAAATCAAGGGGGCTTGTGCCATGCAGGAGCACGAGGTGGAATAGACAGGTATTGCATTGGCTGACGCATGACGAGTGCAACGCCTGCCGTAGTGAAGGGAGAAAGAGAATAGCATAATGCAATAATACGTTAAAGACTACCAAGCTCTCTACCTGTACGCATTTCCTCTGTGCACGAATTTCATATATGGATGTTTGTTTGCGTGGCAAACTTGATGATTGGCGAAACGGGGTATGGAAACCTGCAGGTGGAAATGCTTTGTTGAAAGCTAGCCGCCACTATAACCAAGTGGCACATATGCATTGCATACACTTGCGTCGTACATCAGTCAGATGCTCGTTCGTATTAGATAGTTCCAGAACTGGTCTGACCAGCGTAACGCAAACGTAACCAGTGTCGCGGTTCGCATGTCGCACGCAAGCGCCACCCCCATACATTCCGTCCGCCCATGCCGCATAAATTTTCTATGCGATTACTGTTACTGGATTTGACTACCTATGAATTAGTGCTTGGGTCTCAGCCAGCCAGCTCGTGGTGGCGCCCGACCCGGTGTTGCACAACAGTTCGTCGGCGTGTTTGTCTGCCCGTCTGTGTGACGCGCTTGAAACAAAGCTCTCGGTAAAGTCGAGCTTTCCTGCAGAGAACTACGGTATACGCGGCATTCTGGAATCCTTCCCGCTACTTTACTTTATATAAATAGTCTATCGACCACCACATCGGGCATTATTAATTACATCAGCTTACCTTATCGACTGCACAGGTCAAGGGCTGAGCAGATGCATGAGACTACATCTATGTATATAAGCTTATTCTCTGCTGTCTTGTCCTCTCTCCAGGAATTTCATATGGATAAGGTAGAAAGAGGCCAAAAATTCAGAAACAAAAAAGAGGGCAGATGCTGCTTTCCGAGGCAAACAACTCAGAGCTAAATGATGTTTAGTAGTACGGCGCCGAGTCGGTGAAATCGCCCCTAGTCCTACCACAAACAGCGGCGCTGAAGTGTTGATTGATTGAAATCTAAATAGCCACGGTACACTAGTGTGATATCACATCACGCAAGTCCGTGACACAGTCCGTGGGATGGGGGGTTAAGACATCAGCACATTCTCCCGTAGTAGGTATCTGTCCAGGAATCTGTGATTTGCCGAATCCGGCATTTTGTGTGGCGGTGACACTGTGTCGTAAGCGTTGTACAGGGTGTACAGTAGGCACTCACTGATGGTGTCCTCAGCCACCATTACGAGTAAGTATGAATGAGAGGAGATATTGTCGACTGAATTTTGCATATCTCACCTGTTCCTTTGTGTGTGATTTACATGGTACAGGGTCAACCCCGTTCTGCCCGTGGGTATTAGGCCAGAAGATCATAATGCGGCCTGTATCATGAAACGACAGCAAGAAACGCGGACCCAGTGTTCTGCCACGGCACTCTCGCCCCGGGCAGATCCCGAATAAAGCTAGCAAGCATCAATTCATTCACCTGCTGCAGGTTGGCGAGTTGGGTCATCGCATCGGCTGTTGTCCCTTTCCCCGTGAAGGACTTGCTTTGGCTTAAATACTTGCCGACGCTGGATGACCTATCAGTAGCTTGTGCAACGGAATGAATATTTCTTGGCCAATCTATCAGAGCTAGTAATAGTGTTCTATGCTAAAATGACGTCAAGTATGGGGTGTACGGCCGATCATCTTGGCGGAAATCTTGGCATACATGGTAAATGTTTCGTAGTCCACACCATGGTGCATGGAGCAAAGCCGCAAGACTCCATCGAGAGCCCCGTCTCGAACCTCATGTATAAGTATAGCTGGCATGATATTTTCGGCATGTTTTCGCATGGCGACATGGTATTAAGATTTTGCGACATCGTGGATCGATATAAAATATCAGTAAATAAAGCTTACGTGTATATATATATATGTACATATAAGTAGGAGAGACCCGCGGCTGTTGCATACGTGTAAGCTTTAATGGGAACTTTGAAGATCGTTGTTCGATTTCGGTTCAGATCTACTTGCGCCGCTGATACAATACAGTTAGCAGCTCGTCTCATCAGCCGCCATGTATGTATGGAGAAAAAACACTGGCCATGGGCAAAATGTGAAAGCAGGGATCTCAACGTCTACTGTATTGAGCCGCAACCAGTACTGCGCAAACTGTATATTACCTACATCCAGAGCGAAGAGTAGCAAACCAAAGGTTGCAACACAGACCGCTTATTTCTTATACACGCCGTTGGAGCATTTAGGCGAATGAATGAACGGCTAACGAGAGATGATCGAGGTGCGAGAAACAGTCTAACTCCACAAAACTGTGACAGACAGTGTAGCAGCTTGCAATGATAAAAAAAAATCTTGGAAATGATTTACACATTTCCCTGCTGCGACAGCTGTTCCGAGAGAGCGCTTGAAGAAATGGTTGGCTGTGAAGAACCATGCAGGGCTTGCCGCAAACATATATCGATATGCATCATATGGAACATAAGGAGCAAAGGAAGCATAATCTTAGAAGATGTACTGGTGGTGTAAGTAAGCTAACCGCGCGCTGCCTACTGCACGCACAGAAATGCTAAACAGTGCCGGTAACCAGTTGGAAGTGCCGACACTAGTCCGCTATGTAAGCTGCAGATCTTGTCAATACGAGCTTCCATGTCATGAAGAGGCTGTGTCATCCCGAGGTACCGGCTTGTGGAGCAAGTAAAACTAATAAACTACAGAATGCAAACTAGCACCATATATGGAGATTTAGTAAGTATCCCGTCGTTCTTTGTAGGTATGTATGTATGGAGATGCGGTCAATTTTGCGCCAAAGTAACAAATTTCGGTCATGTCTATCACGCCATAGTAGTGCACATCTTAGACGTGTTGTAGTTTCAAGGTTCTTAGCTAAGCACTGTCTAAGTATGACTTGGCGAACTTGGGAAGTACTCCTTGGGGCATACAGACTTGACAAGTATCTATGAGAGTTTTGAGCCTCAACTTTCAATGAGTTACTTATAAGCATTTGATCTGCAACCCTACCGAAAGATGAATTTTATACACTTACTCAGTACACTAGTTCCTATCTGCCCCTGACAATCTTTAACGGGTTTTGTGGTTGATTCTCAAACACTAGCGTACAACTCTGTCTGGTAGGCGTTAGCAGGTGGAGTACTGTTATGTGTACAGTGCGGTGAGCAGATACTGTATCGGCTCATTGTCCTGGCAGTGTTGTCCAGGCTTCAAAGTCCTATTCTCCCCCTAATATCCCCTCTGCACTTAGGTTGGCAGTATTATCGCCGCTTGTCCCCTTAGGAGACAAAAAGAATAGGGGTCTTCTACTGTACCTAATTTAAAAGCCTCAGAACGAGCACCCCACGCTGTCCCTAAAAGCGTTACTGCACTTCTCGCTACACATTTGTACCGTGTCTAGTGTATACATTACTAAGTACAGGTAGGTGCACACTTCTATGTACTAAAATGACCCCCCAGTTAGCGCCCCGGTCCAGATCACCAACGCTGTCATCCATGCCTGTCATCCCTTCCACTACCTACGCAGTCCTGTTTTCCGTTGCCAATCCTGCTAGCTTAGCCATCCATCCATGCCTTTCCTGTAATTTTTGGAACCACCATACCTGTACTGTACAGTCTGTACTATACTTTCCTAAGCATTGAACAGTAACAAGTTTAGGTATTTTTCCGTCGTCGCCTGTATCTCACCTACACACACCTACCAACCAACCTTCGTGAAGCGCCTGCATACTATATGCGACTTTCTGTCTTTTCACCCTCCTGGTCCTTCTCCTTTCTCCTCCTCTTCTTTGGTCTGTCTCCTGCCAGTCAGCAGCCGATCCGATCGCAGGCAACGTCGCCCTGGTCTTCCCTAGCGTAGCTCTTGTGTGCGACTGTACGACGACGTGTTCGCGACATCCTTTTGTGTTGTCTCGTCTTTGTCCCACCGACGACTTCTACACCAGCGGCAGCACAGCACAGCACACCTCCCCGCCTCCTGGGCCCTTCGGCCGCCCGCCGCTTTCTCACGGATGTTACCGTCTTGGTAAAAAAAAAAAAAAAAACAAGAACCTCTCGCCTAGACGGAGATTAGCCTCGACATCCTTTGACAGGAGTCCTTACGTTCATTACACTGTCTCGATTTCAGCGCATACAGTCTTACAAGAATTGCCGTGACTTGACCCGTCTCGGTGTCTTGAATTCCTGAACCGTCGCATCTCCGAACTACTTCGAATTCCTCCAGCGATGTTGACATTCTGCTTATATTGCTGATTCATCGCGACGCAACTTGGTTATCTGACCTAATTAGACGCTTGGTCTGGCGCCTCTGATCATCAACTATGTTGGCAGTGCAGCCCCGCCGATGGTTGACAAGGCCCAAAGGCCTCATCGTCTTCGCGGTCACCGTCGCTACACTTTACTGGATTCTGTTGCATACTTCTGGACACTATGCTGCACAAAACCCGGCTGAGGTTTCAAGCGACACCCCCAATCAGTCGAAATCAGACGAAGGAACCGACGACGAGGGTAATGCCAATCATGTGCCTACTTTTGAAGACAAGATGAAAGAGGCACAAGACGAGCAACAAGAGGCTATTCGGCAACAGTTTAGACTCGAATATGACCAGCTTGGCCGGTAAGCGTCTTAGCACCCCGTTATTTGTCACATACAATGGATTCATCTAATTCAACTACAGTCAATTCGGAGCGGATGCAATATATGGCAAGACATTAAACGCATTAGTCACTAGCAAGACCCGATCGTCCAGCTTCGAAGCCCAGCTGGCTCCCGCCGCCACCAAGAGCTACTTCACTTCTCACAAGCCTTATATCTATGACCCATACCCCAATTACAAACAAGGCGCGAAGGAGGGGTTATATGTCCCTTGTGAGGGCCCTGGCGGTAAGATGGTATCTGATATAATGGTATTCAAAGGAACCCCCAAGAACTTCCCCGAACCCCTCATCGGCAGCTATGATGTTTTAGGCATGGATGGTGATTTGTGCTTCGAACGCGAAACACGGCTTGGCATGTACGGATTTCAGAATGCCAACGACACTTCGGATCCATCAGTAGACTGGGACAAAGTCCATTGGGGCGAACTACAAGAGAAATGCGTTATGAAGAACGAAGCCCGGTTCGATTTGCAAGGACAAGCAAATCCCTACGTCAATACAGTGTATTCGACGAAAAAGACAGTTCCATTCGTTGGTGCAGATAGCGACCATGATCTAGAAAATACCCCCAAAAGTCGCTATCATAATGATGATCTCAGAAGAGGATTTACGACTGCCAACAACAAACAGCCATCAAAAGGGGCAGCCTCTGGTTCGAAGAATGTCGAATCGCGGACAGCGATCCTTTTGCGGACATACACCGGGAAAGATTACAACGAAAACGACAAGCAAGTGATTCGTGCGCTCATCACCGAACTGTCGTTACGAACAGGTGGCCTCTATCAAGTGTTTCTCTTTGTCCACGTCAAAGATAACGCCTATGCGATCTGGGATGATGAAGGGACTTACCAATACGTGCTCCAGCAGAGTGTCCCCGCCGAGTTCAAGGATATTGCTGTACTTTGGAACGATGAAGCCGTACAGGCTATGTATCCGAAACTAGACTCCGACAGATCGTCAGTACATGTGTCTCAATGGCTGTCCGTTCAGAAATTCATTCAAGAATTCCCGGAATTTGACTATGTTTGGAATTGGGAGATGGATGCCAGAATCACTGGCCACCATTATGATTTTCTGGAAAAGCTGGCAGCTTTTGCGAAGCGGCAACCGCGACGTGGTCTTTGGGAGCGAAGCGAGCGGTACTACATCCCTTCCGTGCACGGCGATTATGATACGGACTTCCGAAAGGAAGTTGAAGGCCTTGTAGGGGAAGACACTATTTGGGGGCCTCCCGATTTCCCCTTCATTACTCCCGTTGGACCGAAGCCTCCTGTGGAGAAACCCGAAGAAGACGATTATAAATGGGGGGTTGGAGAAGAGGCTGATCTGATAACGGTGGCTCCGATCATTAATACCAATTACAGTGGTTGGGTCGGCGCCAACGACGTATGGGGATTCAACGATTCATCACACGCAACTCAACAGCTGCCACGACGTGTGACTATTGTTACACATTCGAGAATCTCGAAGAGGCTACTTGACATCATGCATGTTGAGAATCTCCGTGGGAATGTCATCGCGTCGGAGATGACGTGTCAGACCATTTCCCTTTTGCATGGTCTCAAGGCCGTATATGCACCAATGCCGATATTCTTTGATAGGCCATGGAAAGGAAAAGATGTCGCTCGATGGTTCAACTCTGGTGAAAAGGGTGACAGTGGAGGTGACAACTCCGCCATCGGCTGGGGACGCGAGGCCAGGTATGGAGGGGTTACCTGGTACTACAGAGCGAGTCCGCCTCAACGACTTTATAACAACCTCATGGGTTACGAAGACACCAAGATAGGCGGCGAGGAATGGGAAGAAATACATGGCCGCACATGTCTGCCCCCTATATTGATGCATCCAATCAAAGATGTGGCCCCAACGGAAAGTGGCTACGAGAGTGAGTCTAGGCTACCGTTTGGCTGAGGTGCCTCCAAGCGACAGCTTGTTGTATTCTCGAGAATTGAGTGGGGAACATACCGAGCGATCGCGTGCGGCGATTTGACCTCGAAGGAATCATGAAATTTCATTGGCATTGCTTGGCGTTTACGTTCTGTACTTTCACGTGTACTACATTTATAGTCACGACGCATTGTCTGGGTGTCGTCGACGTAGTTTTTGGGAGGATATACCTTTGCAGTGCAGGGGTGCACTCATGGATGGACGACTAATCATAGATTATAGATAAGTGACTCAGTCGGGAAAGGACAAAGTCTAATACATACGGCAAACTACCTGTACGATACATCTTATTTGTTTGGTCACTATGAGACTTGTGTTTGTCTTCATATTACGCGCCTTACACCGCCTTAACACAGTCTCGCAGCCCCTTTCAAAGGGCTTCTCCTAACGTATCAGGCAGCGATGTAATCGCCGTCGCCTTTTGGTGGATCTAGTACTGCGAGACGTCGTCCGACCGTGCGGGTCAGGTTGAGCGTGAACGCCATACTCGAGCTAAGAAGGCGTCTACCATTCCACGAAGCGTCATTTTCCTCCAAAGATGGCACAGCATGGTATAAATTGATCTGGTCAGCTCTGGCACCATACCTCTGTAGCTCACTGCGTGTATCTAGATCTATACCAGCTTGCTTATAGCAACAAGCACTGCTTGTTCTGTTCAACTATTAGATATTCCACAGAATTGGCTGCATAGGTGAGTGTACACTAATTGGCTGAACTGGGCGACGATACTCCATGGTGCTGCGATCGTACCAAGTCCATTGAGATGCCGGATGCAAGATGCAACGTGGGTGCGTGCCGGACAGCAGCTGAGCGGCATCAGCCCGTCACCGTCTCAACCGTACAGCCCTACATCCAATTAGTCCTACCTATCAAATCGTCCAAGAGGGGCTGTAGCTGCCTGCTCAAGACTCAAAAAGCTAGACATGCCTCGCTGCGAGAGGAGATAAGATGCTTTACTTCTATAAAATTAACTGCTACAATAATACAGTAGCACTCGGAAATGTTGTACTCACCAACCAAAAGTTCAGGAGTCTCCTCCGCAGAGCCCTGCATTATTCGCGGGAGAGATTGTTCTAGGGGTGAAAGCAAGTTGGGTAATAAGAATCGAAATCAAGGGTCATTACAGGTGACCTGGGCCTCAGCGCCTCGCCCATCTTCCGCTGTACGGATAGAGGATCCAAATGGCACCCCTGAAGTACCGCTTAACTAGTCGAATAAGCTACTTACATCGTCATTTCAGTGTTGTGGTCGTCCACGGACTCTATCATACACCTCTGAAGTGGCTTTACGACCACCTTGATCGACCTGAAGCAGATTCCCGCGTCTTGGAATTCAAATATCATCCCAGACAGAGCCATTATGGTATCACCAATATAGCAGAGCGTCTGCTTGACCAGCTTGCAAAGTTAAGAGATAGAGACGTCGTATGTACTAGCAATAAGAGCCGAGAGAATTCAGCAGCTCATATATATCTTTCTATAATCGTCGAGCCATCTTCCTCGCCTTCGATATCGGATGTATCATTGCCAAAAAGGCTGGCATATTTATCTAGATCTGCCTGGAATCAGTCTAACATTCGAGGCTAGGCACTCATACTTGCGTCGAAGACCAAGAGTCCTCATGGCGGGATTTTCGATGCCTGCTGGACACTTGTAATTCTCCATCGCCTCGTCCGACATATCATTGTTGCTTATGTTGAAAGGTTTTTTTCGACTGTCCACATCGATGTAGTGAGTATTTTTCAAATATCCTCTTTTCCCATGATGCCAAATTCCGTTATTTGAGTTATCCATATACGGTGGTCTTGTATTATGAGCACTGCACATTGCTGTTACATATATCAAGTTCCAATTGGGCGGAAATTGCTGACTTGAAGCCGAAGCAAATGCTCTTGACATGGAAGATAAGTTGGCTCGTATATTGTACAGTAGCGAAAGAGCGGAGAGCCCATCACGCAAAATCTGGCCCAATGTTTCTACTCTCCCCGGATTTGCTACATCCGTTTGCGAAATTAACCACTCTTTCATTTCATCGAAATTTCTTGTTCGGAGTTATATTGTTAACGTCCATAACGAGGTTGCGCTGGGGTTTGAGGCTTGGAAGGTTTGTAGTATCATCCGCCTTCGGCGCATCTACCATTTGGTCTAACGTACGGTAGATGATCGAAGACCATATTGGACCTTTGGTATGTGATCTTGATTCAATTTTATGTTCAGTAATCTCTTCATGATCCCATATATGTCGAAACTCTATCATGCGTTGTAAATACTGACACTCGGGCTTCAATAGGGGACGCCATTTGAGTGGCGACTGTTCTGTCACCGAATCAATCCACTCTTCTTGGCTGACCTTACCGGAGTGCTCCGTGAGCTTGAGGAACAGCTAGTACTTGAAAGTGAAGATTTGCCTGACCCGCGATTCCCAAGATTACCATTTAACGGAGAGCGGGCTCTCCTTAGCCTAGCTACACCTACGGAGCCTTTCATCGTCGCCGGCTACGAAGAGGCCCCAATCAGGCGATCCAGCGTATACCAGAAGTGGCTGGAATTCATGGGAACTCCGGTCTTTACGTTTACTCAAGTAAAGACAGAGATTGTCTTATTCGCCAAACTTCTGAACATGCCTTTGGCCACCTTGCATCCATTCAGACCTCCGGCGAAAGGCTACTGTTACAGCTTTACTATTCCTTGGACGCCGCTGATGTCAGATCTCGTTCCCTTTCTAGCATGATTTGGACGTTTCTAACACATATTGTCTCTCGTTGCCCTGATATAAGGTATCTTATCCCATACTTGTTATATCGTCTCTATGAAGAGCAAGGATGTACCGAAGCAGCTTTACTCAATTGGTTTGAGTTTTTCATACCTCACTTCGACAATATCCTTATCGTCATCAATCACTTCGAGATTGTCCTACATCATCGCGCTACACTTTCCTACAGCTCGTAAAGCGAATCCAATTGAAGCATGACAGGCCGCTTAAAGTTTTTATAACCAGCAAAGAGCCTGCTAAATTACAGACCGAGCTCTCGAAGTGGCCAAGAGTTGACATTCATACAGGTATTGATCTTCCCGAAGAGCCAAGCAGCGGACAGCCGCGCAATATTGTACGAGAGCAGAAAATCCTTGTAGTGCCAGAGTCGCGAACACAAGGGAACACTGAGGCGTCCTTGGTAGTATCTGATGATATCAAAGGTCTCGATGACCTAGCGATGTCCATACTAGCAGAGCAACAGCTCAAACGGAGTCTAACTGCACAAGAAATACTGCAAGAAGCCACCCTCGGCACTTTAGTGGCCCACACTCTCGAAGCGGTTCTTGATCGCGTATTTCGGAGCATTCCGGATCAAAAGCAGGTATGGCTAGTCGTTGCCTTTCTGCTGTTGGCAACGCGGCCGTTATCGACCAAGGAGTTCGCAACAGTCATGTTTCTAGGAAGCGTCCTCGATGATGGAGAGTCTGTTTCGCCACCTTGGGATCTTTTCGAGCGACTTGAGAGACAAAGAGCTGCCTGGTTCTCCGGTATTACCGTGAATAAACATAGCGGAATTCATCTCGCTCATCCACTCCTAGAAGATGTGCTCCGAAATCCAGAAAAGCCGGGCTCCCCGCGCTATTATTGGCATGAAATTGTAGATACTGCGCATCATGACATTGCTCATATCTGCTTGAGCTACCTCGCCCGAAATAAAAAGGAAGAGCAACAGGACCTATTCTCTGAAGAACCATTTGCTGTCGACAGCGATCTAGGGTTTGTTAGCTATGCGGCGAAATTCTGGCCCTACCATTTGTCGCTCGCTCAATCAACTGCCACGGAGGAAGCGATCAAATCTCTCCTCCAGGAAATAGCTGGTATTGATCTCGAGCGCTGGTCGAGAACTGTGGTAAGTAGCTTGGCTAAAAAAAATACTAAGGTGTATGTCGCTGATCGTTTAACAGTGGTTGCTGTCAAACCCATTCTCCCGAAGTAGGACACCTTGGAATTCGCCTATTCCAGCTCTGATCAGTCTTGGCCATCCTAGCATTCTCCAACCACGCAGTACCTTTGATATTGCACTGGGAGTAGAGGAAGCGGCTCGAGCTGGTGACGCTGATCTAGTTAATGCGCTCCTTGGAATGAAAGCAGGGCAAAATCAACAATCTACCCTTGTTGAAGCCGTTAGAGCTGCAACCTCAAGCGGAAACGAGTCCCTTTCTTTGAAGCTACTTGATCGTCTTTCCGATGAGGGCAAAATGAAATATCAAAGTATGGGACAATCTTCTCTTCCGGGCGGCAAGGTTTAGGCTCGCTCGCTTAGCGAGGAAACTTCTTAAGCTAGGTATTCCAGTCGACCCAGAGATTCCTTACTCTGATGACGGTATAGCAACACCTCTCTGCGTGGCGACCGTTGCAGGGGACACCTCAACCGTGGAAGTTCTACTAGAGTACGGAGCCAATGTTGAATTCAGGCCTCATCTTGGGAGAACTCCGCTCTCTCTTGCAGCAGCACAGGGAAATGCCGATATTATTGAATGTCTCATAAGGCAAGGGAGAGCAGACACTGAACCCGTCGATGATGACTGTCAGAAACAGAACTCGTGCTTCATTGCCTCCGAATGGGGGAACCCTCCAGCAGTCAAGAATTTTATTGAGCTAGGAGTAGACCCTAACAAGTTAGACCATGCTGGGGTTTCCCCGATCATCCAAGCTGCGAGCTTTGGACATTGGAGAACTGTACAGGCTCTTTTGGATCATGGCGTCGATATTGAGACGGCGGGGCCCGGCGGGAAGGGACACCTCTACGATACGCGCTCGCTAATGGGTTCCTCGAAGTCTTCCGGCTGCTGCTTGAAAGAGGCGCAAATCTATCCAGTCCATTACTCCTCGTCCCGCTGCTTTACGAGGTAGCAAACTACAAAGTACCGATTTTAATCGAAGACAGGATCGCTCTAGCCAAACTTCTTCTCGAGCAGCACAACGCCGATATCAACGCAACAAATAAGAGTGGAAGGATAGTGCTAATGAGAGCTTACACCAATATTCTATCCAAACTCGCCGAATTTCTCCTTGGGTACGATCCAGATGTCAATCTAGCTGACAAGGTGGGTTGTGCTGCTCTACATGAGGCTACCCGTACGGGAAACCTTCCACTAGTGAAACTACTTTTAAGCAAAGGCGCAGATGCAAATGCGCAGAATTCTGAGGGCAACCTCCCTTTACATATGTGTGGCTTTTCGCTCCCGTTGACGCGGCTGTTGGCAGAGAACACAGAGGATATTGATCACCCAAATGCACAAGGTGTCAATCAGCTAAGTACGATCTCCAAGCTTTGAAAATGACTTCTTATAAATAGCAACAGCTAGCCGTTGGCCGTGGACAGTGTTTGCCGTTTCAAAGGGATGGACAGAAACTGTGAAGGTTTTACTCGAGCATAAAGCCGACGTCAACGCCGTAGTGCCCGTAGGAAACGAACGGGCCGGCTGGACAGCAGTTATGTTTGCCGCTTACTTCCGCTTTGCTAATATCATTTTGATGCTAGCGGCAAAGGGGGCAGACCTGAAGAGAACAAACGCTAACGGAGCCAGCGCTCTTCATTTGATATTTAAAAGACCTATTTCGAAAGGAAGAGACGAACTCGACTGTCTGAGCGCTTTCTTGGAATTCCACACGCGTATCGACCTTGATCAAATCTGTGAACATGGCGAAACAGTCCTTACTCGCTGTGCACCGCTTGCTAATTTGAGTGCCGTTCAGAAGCTCGTCAGGGCTGATGCCAGCTTAAATCTATAGGATAGGTTAGGGTTTACTCCGTTGGGCTAAGCGGTCTGGAGTATCGGGTGCGATGACATTATTTCATACCTCCTCGAACACGACGCCGACCCGAACATAGCTGGGCCAAACGTTGAATATAGAGAGGGGCCGCTGCTTCGCGCTTGTCAAAGGTCGAACTACACTATAGCCAAGATGCTGATCGATCACGGCGCAGACGTCAACTGTGACTCTGTCTCTGGCTTTGGGACACCTTTGATGGCAGTTTGCCTACCATATTCTAAATACCTGGAGGACGCCGACAAACTCATCCAGTACCTTTTGAAGCTTGGAGCCGATGTTAATGCCAAAAGTGCCTACGTAGGTAGTCCCCTAGCCGCAGCTGCGTTGTCATCTCGTCCCAACATTGTTCGCGTCTTGATAGTCAAAGGAGCAAGACATGACATAAAAGACTATATGAAAAGAAGGCCTATCCACTTTGCAGCACTAAATGGTGAGGGGAATTTCTGGATCATTCAGAGGGCGGGTGGGAAAGTTGAAGCCATCGATATCCTCGGACGCTCCGTACTCCATTACGCCGCACAAGGGGGTCGTTTGCGGGTGATCAAACGAATCTTTGATCTATTGCCGGATCTGGACGTCGATATACGCGACATTGATGGCTGGACTCCGTTGTGCTGGGCCGCTAGGGGAACGACTAGCTGGGTTCCCGAGGACCGCGCAAGCGAATCTACCGACCCGATCGGCGTCGTTCAATATCTACTTGAGCGAGGTGCAGATCGATCTGTCAAGTGCAAGATTGGAGACGAAGTATGGAAGCCTCTTCAACTGGCTCATTATACAGGAGCGCCGGATGAGGTTGTCGCTCTTTTAGAACAGGAACGTGAGACGGACCTTCAGAGCGATGACGCAGGTAAAACTACAGACGACCTGAATGACCTCAGCAAACAGAAGGGGAAAGTGATAGAGGGAGTAACCTGCGGTGCTTGTCTCTGGATAAGTTCAGGCAATCTGATTACATGATAACGAGCTAACAGGCAAAAGGAAATCCGCGGCAACTTCCAGCAGTGTAGAGGCTGTTGCGACTACGTATTGTGTACGAAATGCTGGCCTCATCGCGACCTGGTTCGCCGTTTTACACCACCCCACAAGTTCGAGATTATAGATTCGAACTCGGACCATCCCCGTCGCTGTTATATACCAGACGAAGTGTCTGACCACGATGTTCACACCGTTTTGTCAAATGCTCTCGATTCAGACGAAGATGACTATGATGATGTTGAAGACATGATGAGTATGACGGACGACAAAGCCGACGAGGCGAGTGACGCGTCCGAAAGCACTGTGAAACCTATTAAAAAGGCGTAATAGTACATTTTTCAGTTAGACGGAACCCTACAAGTTGGATGATTGAGCATTTATACCTAGCCAGGCGTAAAAGAGGTAAACTGTTTTCTGGTTTATGTGGCGCATACGATTTCTAGTAGATTGACAAAAAGAATTTATCATGCGAACTTCATCAGTAACGTAATGTCTTGCGATTATCGAATTTTCTTCGACAGTTCTCTCCTTGATCCCATGACTTGTTCATTGTTTTGAGTAAAAGTCGAGTATTCTCCGAGATTAATTATGCCACTCCTGTCTTGAATTGCATACCCGACTTCGTTTTAACGAGCCATGTAATACATACCTGACGTACAATACATTGTACGTAACCCAATGTCACTTAACAAGAGGCAAACAATGACCTTTATTGAATCCTTTGTGCATGGCTCGGCCTTGTTACTCATACGACTTCTTGGTTGTCTGAATTGTGGCAGGACAATATATACAAAAGCAAGAAACTCAAACTAAGAAGTATCAGCAAACTATCAAAGCCAATAAATATACATTGCAATTGTCTCCTAAGAAAGTAATCTGTGAATAAGGTTGAATAGATAGAATCGATGGTATATTAAGAGGACGTCCTCCTCCTGTCTTAAAGACGCGCCAAATCTGTTCCATTTGCTACTATCAAGAATACCGCATTTGAAGCTCCTCGAATCATCATGTCTGGATACACCCCAATTACTCTTCCCTTCTTCGCCCCCTCTCATAAACTTCCGGGGTGTCCTGTACCGACACTTACAGAGGTCCTCGCGTCCACTGACTTTTTGGTTCCACCTCCAAATGATACAGATAAACAGATGTGTTGTGCCCGTGTCGGGGCGCACTTCATGGCGAAGTACGGTAAAGACGTACGGAGCATTGAGGGTGAGACAATGCTTTTCGTACAGCAGCACACTACGATCCCGGTACCTGAGGTATACGCTATATACACTTTCGGCGAAGGTAAGAATACCAAGACCATGATTATCATGGAATTTGTTCAAGGGATTACTCTTGAGAAATTCTTGGACGCGATGATGCCGCATCATGTAGACATGATCAAAGAGGCGCTTAGAGAACAGGTAGACCAGCTACGACGAATTCCAGCCCCCAACTACTACGGTACTATAGGATACCGACCGTTTTACGACTGGTACCAGGGTTATCAGTACGGCCCTTTCGACAACCTCACTGACTACATTAGTGAAGCTTTTGACGTTATCTTCCCTCCCTATGATGCTCAGCCCTTCGATGATCTCAAGGCTTATGGAATGGCAGATTTCGAGAGTGCTGTCAATGCCCACGACCACGGCCACCCGGTCTTCTCTCACGGTGACTTGCATGAGCTGAATGTCATAATTCGCTATGATGATGGAAAGCCTGTGATAATCGATTGGGAAGACGCAGGCTTTTACCCGGCTTACCATGAGTTTCTCAGGTCCAAGTTACTAGGTTGTCCGTTGGACTTTCTGGGCGAGAAATTTCCTATCGAGACCACAATTTATTTTGAGACCCGAGAAGCCTAGGAAGACGCTGAGCATGAGAAGGATGTCGAAGAACTGGGTTCAAGTCCCGAATAGAGCAAGAGCAGAGAATGCGAAGACTTTGGACCGAGACTTAGTTAAAATATAAGAGTCTAAAATATAAAAAAAATAATCTAGATTTACAAAACATTTTATACCAGCAGGAACTTGCTTATCCTCAAATGTGCCAGCGTGCATCACTAGCTCAGTCGTCTCTTGGGAGACTCCCTGTCCTGTCAAGCAGACACTTATCTAATCCGTGAGAATTATTTTATACGATATCGAATATAGTATGATGAATTAATCTAGAGCATAACACTTTTCAACACTTACTGGGTCATTACCCCACCAGTTTGGCATCGTGATGACCTTTCCACTTCCAAAGAATAAGAAAATGAGCAACAAGTTCAGATTAAAACCGGCATCAAATGCCGCCGCGAGAATAAAGTTATACCGAGCCCACTGCGTATACAATGATGTTTCAGTCAGGATCTATAAAGTGTGCTGTATAGATCTTGCTTGATCGTACAAGAAGGGGGCGGGGGCGGAGGGGTAGAGAACAGGGGAAAGGGGGTTTTAGATACGTACTAGTTGATAACGGTACCGATACGCCCAGTACATGACAACAAAGCCGCCGATAAAGCGAGAGAAATAGCCCGTGGAGACGTTTCCGTAAAAGATCGAGGCACCACTACAGAAGATTGTAGTGTTCCATAAATTGAACTTGGCTCGTGGGAACAAACGATGGAGCAGGTAGATCACAGCGGGAGCTCCCGCGCCGAAGAGGAAAGCATATGGTATAGGCTTCCATTGCTGTAGCTGGAAGAGCTTTGTAGGTCCCTTTTTGGAAGAAACCAATTAGCATCTTCATTCATCTCGACCTCCTTAGAAATGCAGACTATTGACTTTACTCACTATCAAGACGTATTGTACTCCGATTGTCAGAGAGCCGGACAGAGACTGGCCTGTCCAGATATGAGCTGGATCCTCGATTGCGCCCGTCAAGTAATCCCGCTTGGTGTTTAACACCCATCGCATCGCGGCATAGTTGATTGGTACACCGAGCGTGATGCCAATGACTTGCGAGAAAAAGATTGCGCGCTGAGGGACGTGCATATAATGTCCTATCTTTTGGTCTTGGAGCATATATTGCGCTCTATACCAGGCATCGCCAGCTATCGAACCGTATACCTAGGAAAGTATTAATTTCATGATTGAAACATGAAAATGGCATTGGTCTGAAGCTTACACTTGCACCTATGGGGTTCCTGTGGTTGCTAAGATTGTGGACCATAGTGCCGTATAATAGCTCGTTGAAAGTGCCGATCGGTAGTTGAAAGTTACTAACGGCATAAAGCCATCCCAAAGGTACGACAACTACAGCCCCCGTTGCTAAGGCTACAAAGTAGGTCCACCAAGGTATGAATACTAAATCTTTCGCAACGATTGTGATAATCGAGCTAAAAATACGGTAAGTCAGTTATTATGTGACTGCCAAGCGCTTCAGAATGCAGCAGTACTTGGCTCGAAAAAATGATCAAGAAGGGCTATTGATCCTCAAAGTGATAAGAACTAAAGGAAAAGAATTACTCACACGAACGATATCAAGAAGAGGATCAAATACCACCAGAAAGGGACTTCTTGATATGATCGCATCAACACATTGAGCCTATCGGTATACTGATGGTTTATACCCTGACCGGGGTTATTTCTCCGAGCTCGAAACTTTTTATAAGCCGTCCTAATGTTCGAAAAGCCAAAGAAGGCGATCCAGCTATAGGCCGAGACATATGAGGCATAGTCGAAGAAGATAGTCCAGAGATTGTGAACGCCGAGATACATGGGGCCGAGCTCTTCATATGCAGTCTGATTGAAGGCATTCGAAGCCGTGACAAGGCTGGCAACCGGATAGGTCGTGCCATTGGCGGTACAAGCTCGATTTGACATTAAACAATGGCTGTAACCCCCCAAACCACCATATTTAGCCGCGGGGAGTAGGATCCAAGCGCTGACGACGAAGGAAGCGAACAATACGACTTGCGACCACCATGGACTCAAGAAAAGGGGCACACCGGCGTTGTAGTTCGATATGTTGGCCCAGTCAAAGCTTAGATTGAGAAAACCCATGCCACCAAGCCCAGAGCCGACGAAGTTGGCAACAGAATTGTGAGGCGCAACCCAGCATAAGAAAGCAAGGGAGCTGAGAAAGGGAAACACAAATTCGGGTAGGAACTGCCAGAGAGTGACTCCAAGCAGTACGAACCAGAACACCTTGAATTGCTTTCGAGCCGCAGGCGATGGGTTCTTGTTCTGCTTGGCTTGGGTCTCGAACAAGGCGGTCTGACACAATGCCTGCCACCATTGATACCCAGGATCGTACAGAAGCAGCTGTCGCGCTATAGCTGCGAATGCATACCCTGTCGCATCGATGGACCACATGAAGAATATGGCGGCAGCGGGGTGGAGACGCTCGTTGAAGTAGAGCTCCCCGACGGCGATTGGGGTCGTTGCGAGGTTGCTAGTCGCACCCGACGCCGCCGTGACCGTCACCAGGACGTGTTCCTTAACGGACCATGGCCCCGGGTTCAGATTAAAAGACCATTTAGTAAATGGGATGCTGATCTTGCGATCAGGCAGTACGCGAGCGAGCCATAAGCCAACATAGTTGGACGCGATCTGGACAAAGAACACCGAGTAGGGCGCATATGTCGTTCGAAAGGTGTTGATCTGAGATAGAAATGCACCTGGGACGACAAAGATGATGGCTAAAACAAAATATCTAAATGTGATTGTCGGCAAAGTTGCTATTCCGATGTTAGAAACCATTTGGGAGTGAAGATATGGCCTATTCTAGGTCCGGCAGCATCTAGAAGCCAAGTCATGCTAACCGAACATGACGGACTTGGAGAAGTCAAGGAGAATGAATACGCACTGTCATCGTGAAGACTAACAACGCGCCTGACCTCGGCAGGAATCTGGCTTATTTCAGGATCATCTTCAGGCTCGAGGTCCGCGTCTACCTCGACGGTACTCTCCACGCCGAGTTTCCCATCGTCTCTATCGCTGCCCTGCTTCGTCTGAGAATCGTCGTCGGAAGGGCGTTTACGGAGAGCGTCTAACGGCTCCACGTGTGGTTGGACGCTAGTAGATTTGGCTTCGGTTGCCCTGAAGCTTGGCGCACTACTGTCGGCAGTCATCGTCTTGGGACAACCTGACTCCTTGCAAAACGTTTCATATAGCAAGATATTTTCACTCTGAGCAACATCACCAAGACTGACAGAGAAGGACGGGGAAATTATTTAAATCCATTTTGACTTGAAAATTTGCTCCGTTAAACTTTGCTCCCAACAACGAAAAAAAAAACTTCAAAACGGCGTGCACATGAAGTCAAATGGCGCCATCACGCCATCGCGCGATCGCTTCAATGAGACAAAGCATGGCCGAGATACCGGTTAAACAAACGTAATAGCGCAGTCGGCGGGGGATTCACGTCTAGATTAGCTTGATTGGCCTATATTGAGTATGAACTGAAAACTCCTCTTTTTCCAAGACAAGCCTCATGTAATGTTACATGGTGTTTCCGATATTGTTGATGTGGTTGGGCATATTGCCACCTCTTGTGATACCATGGCCACCAGGTCCTGCAGGCAGAGAGTTTGCTCCGCATAGATGACACTAAGTAAGCATGCTAGCTGCGACCCAAGGCATTGGAGACGCCAACATGTAATGCTTGATATAGGCGGTGACTGACGCGGATATTAGGACATTTGCTCGTTGTATGTCGTCCTCGCTTGATAGCTTTTCATAGAGAGCAGATAGGTGCCCATCCAATGTTGAGTGAGTATAAGAGCAACACAGATTAATCCAAACTGCTAAAATTAGCTAAAGAAGATGTCCTCCAAAGCACTCAGCTTAACAAATTGTCAATGACTTGACCGTTTAACTTTCTCTACTCTCTCAGACAGGTATGAGTTGCTGCTATTAACTCTATTAGTAGAGCTAACCTCCTCATGCTGAGATCTCCACCAATAGCAGCATCACGGCATTCTCCGCGAAGCTTACTTATAGCTTCGAGGCCTTCTTCGGCGTGATTACCAGCAAAGATAACCTTTTGGAAAATATGGATTGACAGCCGCGCACCATATCCTACCTCTCATACAGCTTCCTTGTATATTTAACTACTTACGCAAACTCAGCGGGACGGGCCGCTCATTCAACTGCGTGCTGATAAGAGGCGCGTCGAGACTGGTAAAGAAAGTATTCGTCAAGTGTCATAGTCAGACCTACCTAGCCAAGTGTGTATAGCAAGTTGGTCTCGACTCCTAACAGTGCTGTTGGTATTCGCTTTTGCTCTTTGTCACATTCCTGAATGCACGCAAGCTACCGCCGGTCTCGGACATGTTGAATAACGCCTTCCATAGATAAGGAGTCAAGCTCGTCGAGTCTCTTGTCAACTTCTAGACTATAGACAAAATGAGGATTATGTTGTGAGATTGCAATCTCTGTTGTGGCCGTGGGCTGGTCTACTATGCAAGACACATCATGTGATAGGCATTCCTATCCACCGACGGAGCCTTGGTAAGCGTACGAAACTAAGAAAAAAAAGTATCCAAACAGTAGTTTTTGTCGCAAAATTGCGTATTGGACAGAATTATTTTATGTAGCGGGGATGCCCAATAGGAGCTTCAACGGAGACAACAGAGTCCTTCAGCTATCAGTCGGATACCGAGTATTCAAGTTCAGGGGAGCACCATTTCGCCCGGTCAAAAAAAAAAGAAAAAGAAAAAGAAAACAATTCATCTATTGAGTCAGCTGGACTGAAAGTAGCCATGAAGTAACAATGATGGAAACGAAGAACGACGAGGCGTTGAATTGTCTAGTTTACTTAGATATCTAGATCTATCGTGGGACCATCCTATCTATAGAGGCAATAAATCGTTCAAACCTAACCCATCAGCTCTTCTTTCTCAAGGAATTATAATGCTCACCAAGGCCGTATCCATGGCGATAATATGCTAGCCATATTGTCCTATCGGCATCCTTCTCCGCCCCATCCTCTCCAAGCCCACCGCTGGGCTCTATCGTCTCAGTGCGACCGCTCTGCACCACCTTGATCTCGACGCGGTACGCGCTGGCGAGCGCAAGCAGCTCGAGCTGCCCGCCCCACTCAGCCGTGTCCCTGATCTTCGGGACGTAGCTCTCGAGCGGCTCCTCGAGGAACGGCGCGAAGCCGTCAGGGTTATGCTCCATGTACTCCGTGGCGACCCTGCGCACGACCCGATACGGTGGTGCCTCGTCATCTCCGCCTGCGGCACCTTGGCTTCCCGAGATAGGGATTTCCCGCTGCGCAAGCTGGTCTGCCACGGCCGAGAATAGACAGTGTCCGTCTGGCCGTATTTCGTGCTCGACGAGCCCGTGGGTGTTGAACGTGCGCTGGAGTGAGGACTGCTCCAGGCCCCGATGGTCCGTCATGCCCTGCGCCTCCTGCTCCGCCGCTTCGGCCTCTATCTCTCGCTCGGCGGCGCGTCGCGCCAAGCGATCCTTTTGGCGATTCCGCTTCTTCCCTCCTCCTTGTTCCTGGGTCGGGGTCTGGGTTTGCGCAGCGGGTTCAGAGGAGGGGGGGTGTGAGGATTGTTTCGACGCGGGTATATCGAACGATACAGTCTTGTATTTTAACCGATCCGTGATGTGATTTGTGTCTGATGCTGTGTCGCCTCTGCTTTCAGTGCCGTTTGTCTTCGTCTCTTGGTCGACGCCATTGCGTTCTTTGTCTTCGCCCTCGTCCTCGTCCTCGTCCTGCTCGTCAACTCCTCCATCTCCATTCAACGCGTCGAGCTCTATCGCCTGGCGTTCCTTGAGATCCCGCTCGAGCGCGGCACATTCATCGTTGACGCCCTTCCGTGTCTTCTTGGTCGCATTCTTCTTCTTGCTGGTGATGCGCGACTGTAGGTCCCGCTGTTCTTTGCGATGGCGCGCCTGGATTGCCTCTAGCGTGCCCATGGGTGTGACAGTCGTCGTAATATACTAGTCTGCCCGGCGAAATATGTGATTGTTTTTTGGACTGGAGTAGCTTGTTTCCTTTGTGGACCACAGGACTGAAAAGAATTCGCTTGAGTTTAAGAAATTACAGTTAAGCTACAGCTCCCCCAGACCAGACGTGGGTTTTTGACGTGGGGTTGGAAAATGATAGTGGGGCAAGTAAAGCTAAGTACGTACCACTTTGCGTACCGATCATGAATGCTCGACAATAGATGCCGTGAAGGTTTTTTATAGGTAAGTACGGATATCAATTTTGACCATAACACCAGGATACGCAAACCCCTTGGCTGGTAATAAGTCAAATTAGGCCGGGTAGTACGGTATTCAATGTAGGACTCTGATGAAAATATGTGAAATAAATAAATTGATCGTTCATTTGGGCCTATTAATAGCATATAAAACATTCGAGAACTCTTCTGAGCAGAATCGGTCAGACTCTCGAGGCAGCCTGTGGTCATTATGCTGCAACTACAAATTTTAGGGACGAGGTTCTGACCCGCACCGAACCACGCTCTTCCATCTATCCAGTACAGAAAAGGGAGAAAGCAGACAAACTTATGACGCCGGGTCCTATAGATGGTCGCCTTTTTATACAGAAACTGCCTGGCGGAGTGAAACGCGCCTTGGCGCAAACACTGCACCTGTCTACCGTCTCGAGAAGCAGCACATGATTCCGGTCTTACCCAGGAACCACAAGCAGCCAATAAAACGGACAGCCGAGAGAACGGCTGTAGCAATGAGAAGGAATTTGAAATAGTAGGCGCTTCTGTCCGAGGCTTTGGTCTGTTCCATGTTAGTATGCTGATACATCCAAAGTCACTCGTATAATCCCAACTTACAACAATGCCGAAAACAGAAATGCTGTCGCTCGTCACACCGATAATGAGGATCAGGTTCGTAAATAGCCAGGTAATGACCAAAGATGTACGGAAGGACTTGTAAGAGTCTTCTAGGTCGGGCTTGTCGTCCTCAGGTACGGACTTAAACGGAGCCAGAGCACGCTTCACAGTCTGTTCAAACTGGCTGTCGATATCCTCCTGTGGCTTCTCTACTTCTTCTATTGCTGCCTCACCCTTCTCGTCCTTCACAACTTGCGCGGTGGGTAAAGCCTCCGACTTGTCCGAGCCCTTGGTACCCCACGAGACATCGTGCCAGTTGTTGAAGGAGTAGACGTTGAGGATGTTGATGTAGGTCGAAGCCAGAATCAAGTATTGACCGAACGAGTGGAACATGTGCCAGGGATCCAGGTAGAGGAAAGAGGCAATGTAATACAAACCAAAAGTAGCGAGCAAGGCAACAATGATGATACCAACTTCAGCATTCGACGTGAACAGAGACTTCAGCGCATCACCGGTATCATCACCTGCGAACTTGTCTCCTGAATTTGTAAAGGCATTGACGACGAGATAGATCGACAGGATGATGATGTAGAACTGAATTAAGCCGAACAGACCAAACGAGCTGATATATTGCCATTTTGAACCTTTGGGACGGTTACCGAGAGCGAGAACGAACTGGAGCACGACGAATGCGACGTATAGATATTGGAGAATGAGGTTGATGATAGGTGTAGCCGTGTTTCCAAACGGCCAGCCATAATTCCCATTGGAATTAGAAGGTGTGCCAACTAGATCCATGATAACGAACGTGGTCAAATAGTATGATGCCAAGCTGAACCAAGTGAACAAAACATTTGCGATGTTGTAGATGAGCTGAAGATGGAAGAAGAACATGCGGATGATATTGTGGCCGCTCTTGTACATTCGGCCGAAATGCATTAGAGAATAGAGCGAGGCAGCGAAAGAACCGTTTAACCATCGGCGACGCTGGCTGATGAATTCTGGCGCACCCTCGGGCACATCAGTCTCACCCTTAGCCGCCTTAATATACGTGAGATGCCATTTAGAGCCAGCTTTGGCGACCAGTTCGAAGCATAGAATACGATCTTCGGCCAAGAACATGTTCTTCTTGAAGATATTCATGCCTTCGATACCTTTCTTGCCTAGGATCTTTGAAAGGGTGTGGTCGCCATGGAAATATTGCTCTAAGGGTCGACCCATGATTGCTCGGAAGCGGTAGGCGGAAAAGGCACCAGGAAGCACAGAAACATAACCGAAAGAGCTTTCCAGAGGTTTATCCAGAATGTTGGAAATCTTATACTCGAAATTCTGGACCGCAACTAGAGGATTGAGCAGCTTCTTGCCACCCTTACCTAACATGGCGTGAATTTCACCACAAGCACCACCTAGATCCTTGTCGTTGTAGAAGCCTTCCCACAATGCCAAAAGCGACTTAGCTCCTGGCTTGGTACCGGCATCAAGAAGAATGCAAACTTCAGGGTTCAAGATACGGCCAAACGCGTTGAAGAGCCAACGATGCGAGTTGATCTTCTTGCTGTTCTTCTGCTTGAGACAGAAAATCATCTGAACAGGAGGCAGGGTCTGAGGAGTGTCTTCTGTTGGGGATGGTCGAATAAGCTGTTGGTTTGGCGTCACGGAAAGCTGAGTAGTGTATTCGAAAATGTGAGCCACAGTCTCTTTGCCGTTAACCTCCTTCTTCACAATACCATCTTGGAACACGCCAATAGTTGCGAGAACATCCAGCGTTGCCTTGTCCGCTTTCTCTATTCCATCGAAGACAAAGCAGACAACGATCTTCTGCCAGGCGGGACCGCCCTTGTTCCAGAATGTAGATTTCTTCAAGTTGACGATATCGCGAATATTTTGCATGACACCATGCAACGTTCGGGCAAATAGAACCTTATCTTCATTGTAGTAAGTGATGGCGATGAGAAGCTCAGTGTGCCTGTTATACATCCGAGGGCGAAGATCGTATCCATTTTTAAGGGTGAAATCGTTAGGATCACAAGTGGCGGCAGTATAGCGCATGTTCACGAACTCTCCGGTGCCACTCTCAGTGTCACTGTACTTTGGCTGAACCGAGTTTTTGATAGCACTGGGGACCGGATAGTCGACGCTGAGAACGGAACCCTGGACAAGTTTGACTTTTCGCGTGGCATAGCGCTTCAGACCGCCAGGTGCGCCACCCGGCTGCTGACGCCGCAACCAGCTTTCTTCAGAATCCACGGTAGAGGCCGGGCGAGGAGTGCCGAAGCCAAAGCCGGTGTCCTCTAGCTGATGCCCGCCATATGCCCCTGTGTACTCGCCGCCGTAAGGCTGCGGGGTCTGGGTCATGGGAGGAGCACTCGTTGTATACGACTCGGTGAGACTGTACGCGGAGACAGGGCGAACAGGGGGTGTATGTGCGCCCAGACGGTCTTGCTCGTAGTGGCCTGGCGTTTGGCCGAGTAGGTGTCGTTGCGATTCTTCGTCATCTTGATCAGCGGGCGGTAGATGGTACTGCGAGCAAGTCAGCTACATAACCTTAAAACTAGGCCTGAAAACTAGGCCTGAACCCACCGAGGTGGTTAAGGTTAACTCGTGCGCTTACCGTGCTGCCTGCAGGAAGGTCCTGGAGGTGGTGCCCGTCGTACTCGTTGTTTCCCGGAGGGTTATACGCCATGGTTGCGATAGGCTCAACGGGCCGTTATGCGCAGATACCCAGGATGATTCTCTACCCGCAATGCAAAACGTGCAAACCGATCCAAAACGTTAAACGGGGATGGTTATCTTGATGGCAGCGATTAGACGGGAGCCTAAATCGCTGGATGGGATGATGCTAGGGGCAGAAGCTCTCAGATGCACGATGTCCCCCCACAGATGAACAAAGAGCTTCGGGGTGAAAAGCGAAAGGACTGTTTGCAGGAGGGGAAGAACTACACTGCAAGATGGTGGTAAATGGAAAGAAAAGAATGAAGATGCGAAGTACAGTATAATGCGATGGATCACCTGGCGGTTGGGAGGTGAGTAGGGAAAATCTCTTCGCCGTGGTAAATTGTTTCAGAAGGAGAATAGGGAGACCGTGCATGGGACAGTGACGCCTTTGAATAAACTCGTGTTTTTTCAGGCTGGGATCTACGCCATTGATGGGCTGGGAGTACAGCTGTACATTTGTAGTCTAGTACTGTATACATGGCCCTACAGCTGGTGTATACCCGCAACGCCAGGTACTTAGAAGCACCTCACTACCTTAGTACCGATGTATTTGCGTAACACACCAGACGGAACTAGCCCAGAGTTAGCCACCCTAACGAAATGGACCAACTAGAAGATCTGAGATGGAACTCCTTCCTCCAATTATGCAGCCAGCCAGTGTGGCTTAGCTGCGAGAACAGCCTACAACTTTAGGGGATTGGCTATGCTGAGGAGCGACGACGACGTAAAGTGAGTTGTACCTACACCTACCGTAAACCCTCCACTACCAGGTAGAATCTGGTTATCACTAGGCTTCTTTCAAGCAAAGGCCAGCGTACATACAAATCTCTGCTTACCTTTGAAAAGCCGTGCTTATTTAGCAGTATATAGTACAAACGCTAACATAAGCTTAGCGAATCTGTTGCTAACGAGTCGCAGCAGCATATCTATGCTTACTTGGTATTTATGCTGTAGACAGATGGTGTATATCGAGAATACCTAATAAACTCAACCCTGTAGCGCCAAGAGCGGATCTGAGCGGAATAGTTGCTACCGGTATATTTACAAGTAGGTAGCTGCAATGCGTATGGATGCCCTCAAATGCAACGTCTCAATGCAGATGGCTCGGGCCAATCTACTACCATGTACGTCATTTGTTTGAGAGTCCTCGAAAACTAAATAGTATAATTAGGAGAGGAAGTATTAATACAAGTCCTTTTCATGACGCGTTCAGTAACAGGATTATACTTGATAGTGTAAGCATTGCTAGAACAATGGTTAGAAAGGGTCTTATTCATGTACCATCTCTGAGTCGCAAGAGTTAAGCAAAGTTAAGCAGATTTCAAACAAGATACCTAGGTGTTTTACCCTATGTAGCTAGTTCAGCTGACGAGGTCTAGCTTGGCCACAGCCTTAAAGTTAATTACCTCCAGCCGTATGTAGTGCAAAGCTTTATAATGCCTACACTATTTAGATATTTGCTGACTTAGAGGTAACCACCCAAGTACCTAGGACGGGGCAGCCCCCTAGACGCTACCTATTACAAGACACGCAATCATCTCTCAGGACTTAAGGGCAAGCGGATACCATCATGCTGCGCCTACGCGGATGTACCACGCAACAAACAAAAACCTGCTTGCGTTCATAGCCAAGATTCACCGTCAAAGTGTTCCTTTGATGCTGCGAGTTCTATCATTTCTCCAAGCAATAAGTCGATTGTCGGCATTGCTTTTCGGACCATCACCTGCATGAGTGAAGACACGGGTGGTCTAGTGTAGGTATACGGCATCCCTCTGTCTACACTTCTAGCCATCCTATTAGTGTTTCTCAAAACTCGTATCATCAGGGGCTACTAAAATGAATCTCCTGAATGAGCAAGTAAGAATACATGTTACTTATAGCCAGGTATTAGACTAGGCGCAAGGTACCTACCATAAGTGGACGGAGGTACACGACACTGTGGCTAATGGTGGACTAGCGTACAAGACCCATATATACGCTGCTACCGCACATTCGGCTTGTTAGATTATGAGCATGAAACGAACTGCCCCATGTCCAACGCCAACTGCAGCTCATACCCTGCATACGTGTCGGCCCTGTAATTTCTACCTGTAGTGTACTTATATGTTAGGTAAAGAGCACTGACCTGCAATCATTAGGATCCCTACTGCCAATGCGAAGTATGGTTTACCTATCGTCTTAATTACGGTCTTCATCGCTATATAAGTAGAAATCTACATGAAGAATATTATTTAGGTACAGCGACTGTGGGTGTTAATTAACTTAAAATATGTACGTAGAAGGACTTACGCAGACGTGATTAAGAAAGAGGCAGGGCACAGTAGTGCAATGGGGATCCCGGTGGAAAAGTGTTCTGGGGCTGGGACAAAAATAGCATCCGGTCAGCGTAGTGTATAGTGTGTATTTCTGTATATACTGTGCAATCTCTACTGCTTGGGCGAAGAAAAGGGGTCCCTAAAGCCCACGTTGGGCGAACTCCATATATGCATCGACTCCAGACTCGATCATGCCATTACCTACATACAGTAGGCAAACTTGTTACTCAGCGATGCAGGCATACTTAATACATTCCGAAATCAGATATTGTCTGACTCTTCAATGTTGGCTGGAATAAATAAGCCACTGCTATATGCCTACTACCTCTTGTAGGCCGGACGTTCCTAGACGGAATACCACTTACTGCTATCCAGCTCAGGGACTACCTAAGACAATTGAGGGTACACTACCTAGAAAGCAGCAAGGAAATCCAGGCAATCAGATTGGCGAGTAGTTATATTGACAGTATTTCAAGAATACACAGATGGTTAATCGATGTTTGTGAGGTAGGCTACAGCTACCTCCCTACCTCCTGTCGGTACCACGACAGCCGACGTTTGTTCTATCGTAGCCAGTCTCGTTCGGCACGGTGTATCAATTGCCAGCTTGCATGAATTTGTTGTCTCACATCAGCACCGCTCGCGTGGCTCAACACAGACCGCCTCAATGAAATACCGATGCTGCATTGGACTACCTATCCAGCAAATCCATTGCTACCCGGTACGCTGGCACAGGCTGAATTGGCTGACAGAATTCCAGTCGTTTTGATAGCTCTTGTTGCTTGCAATGGTGCAATCCTTTTTATATGTATATGTTTTACAGTAAATCCTATAAAAAATAAGAAATCAATAGCGGCTTTGACGTGGTTATGGCAGGAGACATATAAATCATATTTAGCGCGATAACCCAAAACACCGGCCCTTCATGAGACTGTATCCCAAACTACACTACCTATAAGAGCATTATTCTACCACCAACGGCATTCACTATGACAAGTAAGCACCTTAGCTACGGCTGGGAGCTGGACTTATAGCCTCTTACTGAATAGCTTGGTCTCACTAAGTTGGGATATATGAAGGTAGGTAGGCTATCAAAATACTCAAGTCGGAGTCTCGCGTGCTTCTAGGGAACGGTAAAATACCTTCTCTCGACGGTTGGAATCATGCCTATTTAGATACGAAATGTGTTGTTTCTTTAGGCGAAAGACCGATGCCAGTTTTTTTTTAGTTTTTGGGGGGGGGGGGGCTTTGCGTCTCAGAGAAACGCACCCTACGATGATTTTAATTAATCTCCTTGTAACTACCGGCCCCCCCGCACGTCTTGGGAAAATTCCCGATTAAGCTGGGGTAGATTTCTGTCGGTTCGAACAGACAGGTCTCTTGGTGATGTCCTCTCCGTGTCTGTTGACCTTTGGATGTTGAAAAAAAAACAAAAAAAAACAGATATATTGGACCGTAGATCGCTGATCTGGACAAAGGGTCTTTGCCACTATCAAAGTCATAATCCCTTCTTCGGCTGCCGAATGATTGCATCGTTCCCCGGACTTCGAAGCGACTTGTGTGAGTAGCAAAATGTATTAGGTACTAAGAAAGGGATCAACGCCGCCAAAATCAACGATTTGTGGCAAGACAACGTACAGCCTTTTGGTTTTGGCAGATGCTGTCGAGAACTGTATGCAAGTAATCAGAACCGTTTTGTTGATCCCATGTGGCGGCCCTAACGTAGACCGAATTTGTTGGTCTGGCCTTCACGCCTAATGTTCCAGAAGTCGGCTTAGTGTCATGGGCGGATGTGATTGACCTGCGACGTGAGGGCCTCGAGGGCATCTCAACGAGGCGTCAAAATAGATATTCTCCCCCCAAAAAAGATAGTGACTCTGTCATGATATTCGATGAGCAGCAGATGCATATTTCGCTCGTTCCCGTCAACCGTATACTACCTACTACATCGTAAGGACACGTCCTGCGATCTTGCGATAGTTATCGACTATACTGTACCCTACCTATACTCACCTTAAGTAGTACACACCAAGCGGGGGGTCATATTCCTTCCAGGGCACCAGATCCTAGGAGCTATCTATCGAGTCGCAATGGACGAATCAGAGGGCGGGCCCGCCCTCCCTAAAGCGCCCCGGTCTCTCGCCAGACCGCTGGTACCTTTCGGTATTCAGTCTAGCGGCTCTCCGTGCTGCCATAGCGTGCAACCCGCCCACTGTAGCCGACTGCCAGTTCGATATTAAACTGGTACCCGCAATTTGTGTTTCCAGGTCCCTTGCGCAGGGCTTTGAGGAGTAGGTAGTGTACTGGAGGAGCCCCGTCCCTTGCCTGGGCCTGCAATGATCCATCGTCCTCCGTCCTTCTTTGTCTCCTCTCCCCCTTCCACGTCTTCGGTCGCCCTCTCACACCCGCCCGCATTCCACAATCCACATCGCAGCACTGTCCATCGTTGCTACAACACCAGCACCTCCCACCCGACAGCGACGGCGTCGACAACGGGCTGTTTCCATACGGATACTTGATGTTCCTCATGTCGTTCTAGATTGCAGGCAGCCAGCAATCGTTATATCGTTATTGTCTTAGTCGTTTCGTTTCGTTTCCCAGAGCTAGTCTCCAAGTCACTCGTTTGATCAAAATCCTCCTTGCTTACTCTTCCTTCTCACCTCTTCACGACATCTCCGAGCTTCATCATTGCGCAGATATCACTATCGCTTGAAATCGAAGTTACTCAGTTGGAAACGTCCCATTATCGATTATACTTGTCACTGTCTGCTTACACTGGATTAACGGTCAGCCCCTAACTTTGACAAGATCTGCATCGCGCATGCCAATCACAACCTCGCCAAGCTCTTCACTAGATTGTTGATCCATACGAAGCAATCATTGCGTTCCAACCGTCTTGTGATACAATTAAACGTCCATTTCGATTTCTACCCTCGAATATCAACTTGAACATGGCAGGGATACCTGGTTTCGTTGGGTTTGCAGTTGGTAAGCTCGACCACTCTACTCGTCGCAGGGCTCCCAACTGACATTGATTGCCAGACGAGGACGTCAGTTCTACATTACTCAAGCGACAGCAAGGATGTGTCCTGTGTCCGGACACGCCTCCCGACTGCCCATCGTGTGCTTCCGACGAGAGCTGTGTTACGATTTCCCAAACCTGTACTCAGTGTTCACAAACTGTATGCCAGAAAGATCCTAGCAAAGTCTCCTCCGGCAGTAACTCTGGACCGAACGCCGGGGCCATTGCGGGTGGTGTAATTGGCGGCCTAGTTTTGATCGCGGCGCTCACGTATTTGTTGTGGAGGTTCTGCATTAAGAACAAGAGAGCAAGCTATGTGGAACAGTGGCAAGGAGAAGGAGAACGTACCAAGGAACATATGGATACCGATTTCGCCTCGAGGCGGTCACAGAGAGAGTCAACCCACACGGTACATTCCATTGCCTCGACCGTCCTTACCCGAGCTTCGAATATCATTCAAATCGCCTATATCCCAGGTGTCACTAACAGAGCGACGCCAACCTCTCCTACTCTACTGGTCCCTCCCGTTCCTCCGATTCCCATCGCCCATGCAGAGAGTGCCACTTCCTCACCTTACGAGGATCAACACTTCTTTGTGCCAGGCAATCTGCGCGACTCGACGTACTCAGGTGTTTCTAACTACACCGATCGAACATCCTACGCCCGCACGTCATATGCTCCCCGTTCCAGTGTGGCTTCTACAATATATGGAAAGAATGTTGTCGTTTCGCCAGTACCAGCACAAAAGGGCAACTTCCTGAAGCCATCTCTTGTTAGCGTTAAATCACGCGCTGCAAGCACCAATAGCGATGAATCTGCACCTCCAGTTCCATCCGTAAACTACGAGAAGTATGACAGGCCTCCTCCATCGCCTGCCTTCAGTATCGGCTCGACCTTCTTCAAGAATGCCAGTGCGTCCACTGCTACCTCGGTACGACCACAGGTTGTGCGTGTCGGCACTGGACCCAAAACTGTCGATATCAAAGCGTCATCCTCTAAATCGTCTTCCAATTCAGGCACACCGACGATCGCGGAACTCGAGAGCCCTGTGCCACAGGTTCTTTTGCACAGTGAAACTACTACGCCGGGCAATGAGCGAGAATCGATTGCAGTAACCCTGATTGAGGATGACACACCGACTAGCGATCAAGGACCGTTTTCAGACCCCCCTGTAGCGAAAAATACGACTAAGAGGAAAAGCTCGCTCAGCGCTGTTATCGAAGAGTCGACGAGGCGTGCTTCACAAATCGACCCTTACCGGCATTCCTCGGCCGCCGCCAGAAACAATAGCCCGTTTGGTGACGAAAACGCAGTGCGCGAATAAGTATTCCCTGCTGGAAATGTTATCCGATGAATATATCTTATGAGATATGGGGTACGCGAGGAGCACAGGATTGGATCGGATGTTTTTAGCCTCGTGATCTTGCTATTTATCTGTTATCTGACCAATCACCAACTACAACACAGGAAAGAGTGCTGGTCGTTTTTATTTTAATTTTGGATTGGCTCATTTCCGGCCGAGCAAGATTTGGTGTTTCTTTATATTATCATATTGTTTTCTTCCAGCGAACTCTCGAGAGAATCAACCATTTGGAAACGCCTCGTTTGAAGCGCTGCGGTTGTGCATATATTTCACACTCGGGTTGCAAGAGCAGCAGAAACTAGGTCTCGATAGATATATCCTCTGTTTCTCGCTGGATGATGTTCTGGTTACTTGGCTGACCATGTCTCTGTATGAGATGATTTTGTATGTATACACTGGTATTTTCTGGGCGTAGCGTAGCCGCCGCACCTGTTTCGCGACGAGTGCGTGCAGGTTTTTACGCCGAATTTCAACTTGTACATACGATTATCACTTATGATGCTCATAATACTTCTCATACTGTGCTCTCAGTCTACATAGATATAGATCTAAAAGTATCCTCAAATGTCTAATCAAGTTTCAGCATGAGAACGCGACAAGCCAACAAATCTGCACCTTGGTTCTTCGGTTCCTCAATGACCTAGCAAATTAGCCTAGTCAGAGCATACTGCGCCGGCAGGAGAGGTGGTGGCGCTCTTTTACATGTTTCACATGTAGTGGTCAATCTGTTTCATTACTATGTATAATGCATTTTACTACTGCTGCTGCCCTTTGTTTTTACCCTCCAAGGCAATCCCGACATAATAATTACCTCATAGACAGATCATGTTAGGTGCAATCCAGATGTCGCAGCCTTACACACGGAGGATTGTCTTTGCACCCCCTCTCCCCTTCTTCCCTCCTCCGTTCGTCCAATGCAGGGAGACACGACCGGCGATTAATGAGATACACCTGAGACGTGGTGATGATTCGCTCACCGGGTCGTCAGGGCTGGGTATACAAGAACCTTCCTTCGTATGGCTATGGCTCGTTAGCGATATGCCCAATGTGAAATTGAGGGTAGCAGTGTCGTAGGTGCTCACCGCTTCATATTTACTAAGACTTAGAGAATGTATTAGATAAGAGGATGAAGGTGGTGGCGCATTGGGGACAAATAGCAAGAGTCATTACAGCTGGCATCTCAGGGACTACAATGAAGAGATATAACTGGATACTTTTTATAATTCACCGAGATTTTGTTGTACATTGGGGGCTAGTATTGATGCAACAGCCCGTAATGGCTCGACAGTGTACAGTGTAATCAATATTGGGCTATAAATATGAATATTTGCCGATGTCCCCTTTCGAAATTGTTGGAGAAGCTCTTGAACTTGTTGATAGAAATTTCACGAACCTCAACGCAACTCGCATGTCTATGTTTAACCTACCTCCTCCAATCAAGCCCCTTGCTGTTAGAGTTGCGACTTAATGATTACCTACATCAACTCGCAATTGTGCCGAGTCTATGGGATAACTGAAAAGTAAATGATGCAACGCCGTGTAACCTTTGAAATATGCCTCGTAGAACAGCTTGCCTGTAAGTAGCTACGGCGTAGTGCAGTCTGCTGTTCAATGCTCTCGGAGAATATCGGACTTTATGGGATATTACCATGAAATTAGTAGTATAGGTATATACCGTTGTTGTATAATTAGAGTTGGGGGGGGCTTTCTTTGCACATGGAGATTTAGTAAGAGGCATCGAACGAGATAGCAGCATTCCAAATGCTTACTTTATATACGATACCTACAACTTATGTTGAAGACTGAAGTATCGAAAAGAGCCTAGATACTGCATGTGCTATGCTTGTCGAAAAGAATCAGAAAGAGCCTGGCTGAGCGTACTCCCGTAGCAAATGCGACTCTCGCCTTCTTCCGCTTCACCACCGAGGAGGGTGAGAAGGCATTTTAGCATTCCCCAGCTCACACACTGGGAGAGGCAGCTTAGCGCATGTTTGACACATTTGGCTATTGGCCCACTAACGACAAATGGTGACACCTTTGGGAAATGATGATGTGGGCGATGCTTCATGGTTCCTTGGTGGCGCTGCCAGCGAGTCCCTTCAACGGTTTCATGAAATTTTTTCTCTCCAGACGAGAAAGCAGCTTACTAAGTATCGCAAAAATCCTTGAGAAAGCTGCTAAGAGAGACCCCGGAGGCTCGGGAAGGATCAAGAGCTGGTCATGTTTTACGATCCGTCGCCAGGCGCCGCCCTTTTTCTCCACTCCTGACATTATGATATATAACACCTTACGATATTCAAATGTAAAGAATATTAGAGACGTAGATATTGAGAGGTACATTCTCCTAGTATGTTCAATTCCGTGCAAAAACAATCGTCATTGAGAGCGTAAGCAATACATAAGTGCATATATTAATGGGGAGCAGACTTGCAGACTAAAAAGATTATCACGTGGATGTGTTCATCCTTGTCAGGACTTACTTATAGTCTGGGCAATCATATGATATTCTTTGTCGCAAGGATCCGAAGCATTCGTACCTACGCTACGGCTATATACAAGTAGTTTCATTGTTGTATTTTATGACAACAATCGAAATTAAGAAGGAGACATGGGAGTTGAAGCAATGGTCTGCCTTAGCCATCGTCTTACATTCGGCTCTTGTACTCGAGGATCTTCCGCAAGGCCAGATAGGTTACTCTATTCCGCAGAGATGAACTTAACTCGCTAACACGAGACAGATCGGCGACGAGGTCATGGGCGTGTTCGATTTGTTTCGAAATGCTTATAAAAATCTTGAGTTGTCCTTCAAGCTGAAGTTATCCACACTCCCCGAGGAATTCCGAGGTAGCATATAAATCTAAGACAAAACCACGAAGATATCGCTAGCTGCTCTCGATGAATTCTCGCACAGGCAAATACCTTAGGACTTGAATTCAGGAGATGGGCCCCTTCCGTCTTCCCAAGGTTGACATCACAATGGAAACCCTCGATAAGTGATGGCTATTTCGATCATAATCAGCAGATACGACTATGTCAAGACGATGCAGTCACTATTACGCTCAAACCAGTTCCATGCTGATGTAGATCTCAGCACCAACGCGTTGAATAATAAGCTTTAGTACACAGTTGCTCCAATACAGTTTCATTATTGGTAAGCGAGCTTGATCTCTGAAGAGCACACCCAAACTGGCGGAGCTAATACATCTCTCGTTTAGTTATTGGTGCAAAGAGGGGACTGATCGCACTTCTACTATCAAAGAGAGGGGCTTCGTAGAGCAGGCACAAAGCGCCGAACAAATCGTCCTACCATTAGGCGACGCGGTTGTTAAATTCAAGGTTTTAAGACAATTTGGAGTCCTATAAAATAATCTCGAGTAATTCAATCCTACTGGCGATCATTCTGAAATAAGGCGCATATATATATATGTAGCTATGTGTGTGTGTGTTTCTGATCCGATTAAGACGCGGGTAGACTAGATACAATAGATGACAAAATACAAGCCGTGCTAGATAACTAGTGGGGAAAGTCTCGATTTTGGCGTTTCACCTTTATTTCTCCTCATTATAAATGCTCGTGGATGACCCCGCGTGTTACGGTATAAAACTGATGCTATACTCAGACGGAAAGCTACTACCAAAAGGGATTGTGCCTAGAAATACGGGATGGCGGAAAAGTTTAGCAAGTAGATGACGTACCTAGGCGGATGAATGGACCTTACATCTTCTTGTTTGTTCATAGGGGAACGACACTAAATAGATCGTTTTGACTTGTTTATACTAAGAGAAAAACGAAAATCAGGAAAATCTCGGGAAGAAAAGAAAAGAAGAAGGGACTGAAAATGGATAACCCAGAAGTGTAAATTACCTCGTAGCTGTGGTGTATCTAGTTACCTGCCTGAACGTAGCCAGTGGACATGCGATGAAAAATATTGATGCATAGGGTTAAGGGACTCATACCAAGCTTGTATTGACAGCTAACTTCTGAGAGCTTCATTCCTTGCCTTTCACAAAACTGTAGAGATGAGTGAGTGGACTTCTAGTTCCCCGCTGGCTTGGGTCGTTATCCCGTCAATCCTACCTAGGACGCAAGGAGACGGCATAGGATAAGAAGGAGGCAGGCGTAAACCAAGTTCATTCACTCGTTTATTAATCACAGAGCCTCTGCATATTTACCTGCACATCTGTATAATTACTTACACATATACGTAAATATATCTATGCTCTGAGGGCTAGACTAGGGGCTGTGGTATATTTGGTAGACTGCATAGATGAAGAATGTGATCGTCGCAGCGGCAAGGAAAGACAGGGTAGGCTGGGGCGGGATTTGATCCGTCCGTTTGCCTGTCGGGCTTTGTTTCGTAGGGCGAATGAGTAAACAAGTATTAGAAATTGTGTATATATGTAGAATAATGAAGGTGCTCGAGACACCGACAGAGACGCATACAGGCAGAGAGAGACAGATAGTAGCAGGTCCGACGTCAATAATACGTAGGGTAAAACTTCCATTTCCATCCAGGTACCTACGCATCTATCCATCTATTACCTATCAATATATGCATATGTTAATCAATCTAGATCCCTATGCACGCACGTACGCACGTACATAGACACATATCTGCCAGTAAATAAAATGCATGTAGGAATGAATGCATGGTTCTCCCGCACAGCGCCGACTGGTTCGGTACGGCTCCGGGAGGATGATACCCGGCTGTAGTGTACGTATGTATGTTTTATCTGCCTACCTCTGTTCTATCTGGCCTAGCCTGGTCTTCCCCCGCATTATAGCATTCAAGTATACGTAGTATGGCATAGACGCTTGTGAATTCATGGTTACGACTAACTACTGCCGACATTGACGAGTTTGGCAGTGGGTTGCGGCAATACTGTCGCTTCTCGGGTAGGTAGGTACCTAGATTGATATATGGTAATTAGTCGTTAGGGTTGGCTTTTTGGCCGATTCGCAGTTTCGCTGTAAGGAGAGTTCAGAGAGACATGACTTGATGAAATGGTACTACCTAAATATTGTCAATAGAGCTGGGCATATGCTTACCGCCCGAAACGGTAGTACAAAGGCAGGCAGGCAGGCAGGCAGGCAAAGATGTAGGTGGAGGATAGTCGAAGAAAAACCGCCTCGTATGTAACGTATCTTCAAGTAAGCTTCTGCCCACCTTGTGTTGCCTGCCTGGGGACTTGCTATGGCTCGACTACACTGGGTAGTGTTAGGCAAGTAGACAAAGCAGTGATATAGAGAGAATGAATCGGCATATTTATTAGGCGGGCTGATGCAAGTCATTCATTCATTCTGGGTAGGGAAAGGAAAGAAATAGGAACAAAGCCTTGCTGGTTACTCACTCTGCTGTGTGACACATCTTGTAACCCTCAAAGTCAGATGGGAATCTAGCAGGTAACTCCATATCAATCACGTTCTCTATCAGATCTTTCTTTGTACCCCTCCGGGTTAGACAGGGTACACAAAGAAAAGCAATCAACGAGCGCGAGGAGAGAGGGATGCCAAGAACTGGCGGAGGAGAAAGAGTTCGGGTCAGCAATCGAACCGTTGCTGAGGAGGGGCCGAGAGGATACCTAGTACACTGGTATTTCCCATGTTTTCTTGAATCTTGAATCTCGAATGTGAAAGTTCTTTTTCTTTGCCGGCGCTCGGCCATTCTGTATCTGTGCATCGAAGTATACGAGCTAGACGGTCTACGTATTTAGAGACCGGGAAGGCAGATACTAAAGGCGGGGGAGAAAGCATAAGAATCTCACATATATACAATTTCTGCCTGCAGATTTGATGTAGTACTGGAGTCCGGTGACGTCTGATCTGATATCGGATCCTGGAGGTCTGGGTGGTTGTTGCGATTGGCAGGTTGGTAGGACCCCTTTGCATTGCGTGCAGCGGTCGACCTATCAATCAATGTGGGTGGGGGTTGTGACGGTATCTCGATCCTGCACTAATTAGTCCAGAATATAAACTGTTGTGCAAGATCTTGATGAAGGCGCATGCCGATGGTGTTGGACACCAGAGCAGGACCAGAGCTTCAAGATGAATAGATAGGGTTGACTAGCTCCTCCCTAGAGATCGTCGACGTAGTGTTCCTTTGATTTAGAGACAGGGCAGCTATGACACAGGCCATCTTCAGAAAACCGGAAATTTGCTGTTTAGTGGGTAATACACGTAACTTGTGAATAGGTAGGTAAATACGATCGATACCTCATCGTCCATCCCTTCTGTGTGCACGGGATATAGATCGTCATAAGAAAAGGTGTAGAGCAATAACAAGCGGGAGTATAGTAGTGGAAGGAAAGGATGTAGCTCTATTGGAAATGGGAGAGCGAGTCTGTCCAACTGTCAGTAGGTACATGTAGGTAAGTACTGCATATTATGCCTAGCACCTCCCATCACAACTATTGCTGCTCAGAACTTGCTACTGCCAGATGCGGCAGAAATATCCCAGGCTCCTTCCAACATCTTTGGTAAATACGTACTGCGTAGTACCGGTAGCTGACTAGCGCCTTCCCCACTGTCCTCTGGTCCGGCGTAAGCACCGAAGCGTTCGTACAATGACACTCGCTATCAAGGCTGGTTGCGGGGAAACTATGATTGCATCATTCGGGCATTGTAATTGAAATCATGCACAATCGTTGTTGTGAGTGAGGCTCCTAACTGGACAGGGTGAAGTACGGTATTGGCTGGAAGGGCTCGATCATTGCATAATATTCAACCATGTCTCCGTCTATAGAGTCGCTGAAGGATATCAAGGCGCTCACATTTGACGTCTTCGGGACCGTCGTGGACTGGCGTTCAACAGTCCACGATGAGCTCACCAAGAGAGCCCGAGCCAAGATCGCTTCACCAGGCTTTCACAACCTCTCCGAGCATCTTCAATCGCGTCTCAGGGGTATCTCGGATGAAGACTGGGGCACTTTTGCACAGGAATGGAGAGACTCCTATGGTGAATTTACTCAGTCCTTTGTGCCCGGGGAGACAGAGTGGAAGGATATCGACACGCATCATTACGACAGCCTGAAAGGACTCCTACAGAAATGGGACGTGAAAGATGTGTACACGGACGAAGAGATACGCTCGCTAAGTCTTACCTGGCACTACCTGAGACCGTGGTCCGACTCGGCGCATGGCATCCAGAAGCTCGGGACGCGATACGTCACAGCAACGCTTTCCAACGGAAACCGTTCCCTATTGGAGGATCTCAACAGATACGGATCTCTTGGGTTCGAGCGCATCATCTCGAGCGCCGACTTTGGTGCCTACAAGGTAGGGCTCCTCTTGTTACAGATACGCCATGTCCATCAGGCTTTGAAAGCATGACTGACCTGCCCGCTGCGGGTAGCCGCATCCACGCACGTATCGGGGCGCGGTTGACGCCCTCGGGTGCGCCCCCACTGAGGTTGCAATGGTTGCCGCGCACCTTGGAGACTTATACGCAGCTAGAGCGAACGGGCTCCGGACGATTTACGTCGAACGAGATCACGAGGAGGCGTGGGCCCAGTAAGTAGAGCTATATTTTTGACACGCCCGCTTGTTCGTCAAGCTGGACCCACGAGTCGCTTCCTGACTGAAATTTGCCAGTGATGATAGCCGCTGGCAACATGCACGAGACTGGGTTGACTTGGTAGGTTGATCTCGGCGTTCGTTGTCCCCTCTCAATCATCTGGAGCACCAGTAGCCCAGCCGCTGGAAGATACCTTACCTACATCAACACCGTTGCTCGATTTCATGATCTAATAATCGAGGACTAATAATGATTTTGCAAGTGGATTTCTCAACCAGAGGAAGGATTTGTCGAATTGGCTCGACGACTGGGTATATCCTAAGGCCGAGACATCGCCTGCACTGTTACGTGAGCGCGCAGCACGGGTTGGTAGATGCAGTCGCGGTTGCGCAATCCAATACTAAAGGACGGCGAGATAGAAATGAGGTGGCATTCAGTGAAAGTTAGATTAGCATGTCTTTGCTATTAGAGTCCGATTGGAAGTTGTCGTGTATATGATAGGGCAAATGAAGCGTGGCGGTCTCACGTGAAGGTGGAACAGATCTTGGACTGGTGCGGTGTCGTGGCGAATGCACTGTAATGGTCTCGAAGAGGCGTCAATGCGATGCGCTTGGTCCTCCACATGAATTACAACGCATTGTCTGAGTATTCCCGCGATGTTCTGGTAGGCGGGTATACGTGGTGGCAAGCCTAGACTCAGATGCCACTCTCGTTGCTCGGCTTTGAACTTAAGCCACCATGAGGCTCTTGTCGGTACCTGATGCATCGATCAATAGTCTAAGCTAGTTCCTGCGGACTTCACTGGTGACAACCACGCTGGTCCGCATCTTGATAGGCCAGACATTGAGCGCTAAAATAAGCATATTGAAATCGGCTTCGAGAGTGCGGCAAAGATGTAATTATATAGCCGCTGAAGCCATTGAAAGTACCGACGGATCCCTATCATCGATACCTATGCGTACTCACTTGCCGGCTTCCCTGCCATGGCCGAAGAATGCCTTTGATGAGACTGCGTGCCCCGACCGCCTGCCCTCATGTAATGTATAGCAGGTACTGAGTTAAGCGCCCCCGTCACGGCATGTGCACCACAAACAATGCCGCTTTGTCAAACATGGGTTAGAGTGTAAACGCATTAGGGGTTCGTATCCGCTTGCGAACCATCCCTTACGATGAGTACATATGGGGAAACTTTGCTACCGAGTCAGCCGCAGAACCAGGCGAGAACCGAGAGAGCTACGTCAGCTGTCAGTGGACCACAAGCCGGCAGTCCCAGTATTCAAAGGGGGCGTATCAGTTGGGAATGGCCTAAGCTTCTCTGTATGGGAAAGAAGAAGTGTGTTATTCTCTAGCCATCCTGGTCTGGGAGGTAGATGGTGTTTGTGCTTGAAGTAGGGTGAGACAAGTACCAAATTGTCGGGAGACGGATCTCATCGATGGTGGAGGCGAGGGCAAGAGGGGTCGATCTGATATGCACCTATATCTGGCGTCTTAAGGATGATGGAGGATGGATCATGGGAGACGGGAGACGGGAGACGAGACTGGCAAAGCCTATGGCTAGAGGTCATCAAGGCATCATCAAAACAGTCTGTCACCAGCACAACCCCAAGTAGCGTGGGTATCTGGTATCTGGTATCTGGTATCTGCATGTGAGCATCATTGGTCGGCCGCAGTCGAGGAGAGACAGATTGCCCAGATTGCCCAGATTGCCTATTGTCATGATAGAAAGAGACGGAAACATGCAGTCGTACACGGACTACAGTAGGATCTGTCTAGTGCTGAGGGCATCTCGGTGGTGCCGGTTGTTGTGTAGTGCAGGCGTCCCACTCGTGCTTTGCATCTGACCTCTGATCTCCGACCTCTGACCCCGAACCCCCCAATCTTCAGCATGCATGCGGTGCAGATTCTTACTTGACAACGAGAGGCATACATAAATAACACAGACAACGAAGAGTACATACTTCCATAGGATACGTATAGGTAGCGCGGGTTGTCTATTGGTGGGAGGCTATCGACGTGATTACTGTGCAAAATCACAGAGGAAAATTGTCAGCACAGACATGAAGGATCGACTACCCGTCCCTACCTCTTACACTACTCGGTAGCGTTTATGGTTACCTCGCCTTTCTACGCCTTGCAGCTACTGACATACCGAGCCATACCTACCTGCCTCGCCTGCCTAGTGTACTGTACGTGTTAGTGGATGGTTGAGATATGTAACGGGATGTGTTACCGGTCGAGCGCTGGCCTGCTTACCTACCTGCTATAGGCAAGGTACCTTGGCCGTTGCTTCACGGCACCCAATGGCCTCACTGATTTGCAGACGGAGCGGTCCTTAGTTCCAAAGTTACCCACAGATACCCGATGCTAAAAGGCAGATAGCGCTTATAAGTAAGTACTTTCTCACCAAGTTGTATCATGCCATTTGTATTGCACTAAGAAGGAGGGGCGTTGGAAGAGGCAATACCTACTGCCTTCTGTAGCAAAGACCGCCACATCTTATTGAGCTGCAATGGGAGTTTGTGGTTTCCACCCGTAGGTTAGGTACTCTCTTCACAACCGTACCGAAGTCTCTAGATACTGCAATCCGCACTGAAGCGGAAGTTTTTATCGCCGAACCTGGTAATGAGACTTTCCTCCTCTATCTCTATCCGGACCCGTAAAGCACATGTACATAAGAGGATAGACATACTTATACACTATATATTTGGCTTCGAATGACTGTTACACAAAGTATATCAAAAGGTGCAAAAGTAATGGAAAGTAGACGACCGAGTCCTTTTCATCTTTCAACTTACTTCTAGTTGCCGTTTCTACAAGTGAAAACTTTCTGGGAATAGTTTTTTTTATCTTACACTAGCTTCAATGGCCATGTAAGCTCGGGATACTGTATGACCAGCCATACCTACACACTGTCTTTGTATATTGCCTACCATTTTGAGCACGCAAATACAATAGACCTTGCTAAGAAACATTGTAAAGTCTTTGGGTGGAGTGAAATTCTTCCTTGTTGACTGATTACGTGAGGAGTTCTTTTTCTATCTACGCACATATCTGGGAGGCATACTTACAAACACAGCTTGCTGACAGCTACCTATTTCAGTCCTACATAGTATTCTCATTCCTAGCTGTAGGTCACATCTGCGCGTGAGGCGTTATCATAACATCGTTACTCAGCGCAAGTACCTACCTACCTACTCGACTGTTGGTTATCCCCCCTCACCATACCTAAGGTATCCAAACAACCAAGATACCCTCGCCTACGGCCCTACCAATGTACCTCTCCTCACTGCCTACACAATACTCACATACACAAGTATACGTACGTGCCCTGCCCTTGACAGCAACAGCGGGAGGGAAAAAATTCTTCTGATCCTTCGGCTCCTCCACCTCCGCCTTGTCATTATCCTTGTGTAGGTCCTCCCACCCCTATGCCCCATAACACACCACCGGCCAAGCTGTCCATGTAAGTCGGCGTCTCTTACGCAACCTGGTGAGTCTGTTACTCCCCGTCCTTTTGGTTCGCCTGGCTCTAGTTCTGCACCTCCTTCTTATCTCGGGCCAGCCAGTCCCGACTGCTTGTCCCAAGTACACTACAGCACGAACTAGTTCGTTACAGTAGCCTCGAGACCGATCTTGGCTCCTTAACCATCCCACTTAGTCACGGTAGTGTACTTGATTAGTGTTAGAGTAGTACACTATCATCTCTCTCCCGACAGCCGCCTAGGTATGTGTGCGTATTTCCACTGCAACGGGCGGGATGAAAGATGAAGGTCATAACGATATTATCTTACCTAAGTATCTACCTACCTAGTCAGATCAGCTTGGTTATATGCAACTCACAAGTGCGTTTGCCACGGCCTGTGCTCTCGTGATCGAATATCCCTTGGTTTATGTAACTATGAGACCTCCACATAGGTATGATGAGAGCGTACCTGTCTACTAGCTATTCTCCAGTTTATCGCACAATGGTATTCGCTCTCAGATATATAAGTGTCATGCCAACGCTAAGCTTAGGTATCTACATCACCCTACTATGCTAGATAGTACTAATAGTGCCCAAGTATTGTCTGTCCCACACATATAACACCTTACTTGGTGTGACTATATGTAGGTGATAGGAGGGAGACAGATGGACTACTACTGCCTAGTCGGTCTAGGTTGTGGGTAGATATGGGGGGGATATGCTTGCGGACTAGAATAATATAGCTCTCCAACTTATGTAGAAAGGGTACTTCTTCCATACTTTAGAGCTGGCTGCACTACACCACTGCCTCCACTGCCCGCCCACCTGCGCTACCTAACGCTACCTACTACACTGCTCGCCTGTAACGGTAGCCAACCTACCTAACCTCTACCTGTATTACCTCCTGTAAACAGGTACAGTCACCGCTAGCTACACCTGCTGGCAGACTGCTCGACTGAAGGAAAAGAAAAGCTCAGTCAGACCTGGCAATGACCCGACCCGCCCCAGAAGCCATTCTCCACAATCCACAAAACAACCTTAGACCTTGAAGCCTTGACCCTCCTCTTCTCCTCCTCATTTCAACACTCAACCACTCAATTGTCTTCGCTCTCTCTCCAACACCCACGCCGTGTCCCGAGACACTCGCTATAGCTGCCGCTGCTGTTGTTACTGCCACTGCCGCCGCCGCCGCCGCCGTTCTTCTTCCCTATTACCGTTGTTGCTGTTGCTGCTTCTGCTTCTGCGGCTAGTACTATTTACTTATTTTATTTATTTCAGTACCCGGTCACAACGCCCCGGTGTTCTAAACCTTTTCCTGCTTATTAAACCGAACCGAATCGACTGTAAAAGCGGCTTATATCATTCTTCCGTCCTATTACCTAGCCTTTGCGAAACTTGAACTGTCACGGCCCGCCACTTCACTCTCGTCTATCCCTTCCTGGTGCAATATCCTCTGTATAGCTATTAGTTAATATACCTACCTACCTTTGGTTCGCATACCTTCGACCTGTCGTTCGGTTCCCCGCCGACCACTTCCCCCAATCCACGATGACGCCGCGAATGGTGCTGTATAGGCTGGTGGTGCTTGGCGATGGTGGTGTGGGCAAGACGGCCCTGACGATTCAATTATGTTTACAACACTTTGTCGAAACTGTAAGTATGCATTCCTATTTAAGACCCGTGGGCGACTATTGCCACGACGCCCCAAAAAGACCCTCCTCTCTTGCGCGACGTAGGAGCAAGGCGCTGACGATGAACACCAGTATGATCCGACAATCGAGGATTCTTACCGCAAACAAGTCGTGATAGATGGCTCGGCGTGCATGCTTGAAGTACTGGACACAGCTGGACAGGAAGAATATACGGCGTTGAGAGACCAGTGGATTCGCGACGGCGAGGGTTTTGTCCTAGTCTACAGCATTTCCTCTCGATCATCATTTACGCGAATCAAGCGATTTCACCACCAAATTCAACGGGTGAAGGAGTCATGCCAGTCCTCACCGACATATGCTGGCTCACCAATAGCTAGTGCCGTACCGGCGAGCTCCGTGCCTATCATGCTTGTGGGCAACAAGAGCGATCGCGTAACAGAAAGAGAAGTGTCTACGCAAGAAGGCCACGCCCTGGCGAGGGAGCTGGGCTGTGAGTTTGTTGAAGCATCGGCAAAGAACTGTATCAATGTCGAGAAAGCATTTTATGACGTCGTTAGGATACTGCGCAGGCAACGAGAGGCTGCATCACGGCCACCGGCGCAGCGCACCCGCCCTCCCAACGGCGACACGTTCCCATCATCCCGTGAAACAGGAAGCAGGAGACCTCGGGGCCGAGGGAGCGGAAGCAAATGCGTCATTTTATAAGAGACTAATTGAAAGAGGCGGTGACGCTGCGAGTTCGCGAACAACTGAAACGATACCACGACAGCAATTCATTTGTATTTGATTCATATGCCTGTATCGAACCTACCGACTGATTGCCACAACCTCGGTGGCGCATGACTCTTCATAGCCAGCTCCATGTTGTTGAAGAAGAGTATGCCTTGTCCATATACTCTATTCCGTCTCATCTCTGTATTGCTTGCTTTTTTGTGGACATCACCCAGTTTACCACCCGGCGAACGGCGTACGAATGAAAAATAAAAAAGCGGCATCTGGGGCGCAAGATGAAATGGGTTTTTCGTGCACCAAGACACACTATTGTGAAGAGATGGGTCGGACAGCCGGCGGTGTTTTGGAGTCTCGGAGGGGGCTGCCATTTTAACGCCATACAAGAGTTTCCAAATCTTAAAATCATCTTCTACACAGTTTCTCCATTGCGATGTCCATATTTCAACTTGCCCACGCATGAATATTCAATATCCCATAGGTTCAGAAAAAGGCATGTGGTGCCGCACGGGTAGGCTCCCAGGAGCCCTTCGCTATATTGCATATTGAGCTATAGTCAATTCTTGTCGAATCTGATTAGAGAAGTATATTTACTGATCAATGGAATCGCCTTTCATATATTCCTGCTTCTACTCCTTCTTTTCCCTTTTAAGGTTCGCATTTGTAGCTGTTAATCTGACATGATGCATCACCCTATGTATCACAGTAAGTTGCCTCGTACTGGACATGAAGCACAATAGACTACTTAACATTACTGCAGCCCTGCATCAATTGTACTGGGTATCCGAGTTGAGAGGGTAAGTGGGAGCATAAGCTCTCCATCTATAGTTGGGTCCAAACTGTTAGTTGTGCGCAATTTGTTGCCTCTTTTGGCTAATCACTTTTGCAAGACTTTCTAAGTAAGTAATGCCTGCCGGAGGTTCGTTATAGCGAATACCAGGTAGTTTGAGTACATACCTGAAATACCTACCTGGTGTTGGGGAGCTTTTGCAGCCGGATACACCCGAATGCCAACTCAGTACGTCAATGATTGATTGTTGTGAACACCGCCTACCTTTTCTGGCGCCAAACAGTTCATTCTCTACTAAGGGATCAGTTTGCCGATACCCAATGACTGTTCTTTGTAATGTAGGTAAAGTTTTAAGTTAGTTTACAAGTTGATTGCTGCCAGGCATATGTATACACAAGGATGTACCCCCTTGACAATCGCGGGTGGCCTGCACGGGTAGACAGGGTTTCTCGAATGAAATTGCATGTGAATATTATCTCAAAGAATCTTCCTCTTGTGCTCGTACACTACCTCTTCTGGCCCCCAACTTCCCAACTCGATATAGCATAGACAGGCTTGGAGCTATATGGAGTAACAGGCTATCGCCGACCGAGAGGAAGTGAAGCTGAAAAAAAAGGGGGATGAAGCGGAAGCAAAGTGACCAAAATACTAAATGAAGATGTATAAAAATAGAGGGGGGGATTACCGGAGAAAAGAAGAGCGGAAGAGAGCGAAAGTCTGGTCCCTGTCGTCGCCCGTTTGCGTAATTACCGACACAGCAAAGACTCGGTCCCGCGTGTTGTTCGCAACGCCTGTTGCTGTGCAGAGTCTTGCCTCATCAAGGCATTTTCCCAAACAGCTGGTAACCACAATGTTGTAGTTCGTATATGTTGTTGTACAGGCTCCTTCGAAGTGGCCGCGCAATACAACCTCAACCCCACGTTGTAGTGTAATAGAGTGCAGTCAAACTTGTAGCACCTGCATGTGTGAGTCTCGCATGGCCCCTTTTGTCCTCCTTTGCTCATGCATGGTACTATGTCTGGATATGCGCTAGCCCAATTGTTCGCAAACCGCAGAATCAAGAAGTGTAAGTACAATGTAGGTAGATAATATGGGACGATGGGGAGAAAACACAAGATGCAAGGCACAACTAACAAGTGTTATACCTGACCTGACGTTTGATTTCTCTTTGCCCCCACTCTCTCCATCTAGGTACTGTATTTACCTCCCTTGCTATGTAGAATTTCCCAACCGAAACGACTGGCTTTCTCCAGGCACCTAGCATGACAATGTGATTCTTGGCAATTCTTACACAATTGTATATTTACTGCTTTATCTGATCAAGTAGCTAAGCTAAGCTCTTTTTTATTAGCTATTATCACCGCCCGATATTTGCATGCCAAAATCCATAGTAAATTTTTCTTCGCCTTACTGAGCAATACAGAAACAAACAGGAAACAAAAAGAGGAGACGCACGGCTGCTAAGAGGAATACCCACCTGTTACGGTGCTCAGCTGAACAGTAGCCGCGTCACACGATTATTTTAACTGACTGTTAGTGTCAGTGCACCCGATATACGATCCAATTCCGCAACTCGTAGCTCGTGTCCTGTCTGTCCACCTAGCACCAATACGGAGTCCGTATCTCGCTGCTTGTCCAATTATTCAAATACCTACGATTTGTTGGATACACTAAATCTTCGCCACCCGCTCTCGTTGTTGCTCCAGAATGATCCACGACAATCGCTTCCGGTGTATAAGTGGTGAAGGTTAGGCCAGGTCTTATAGTGGGTTCAATCCAGTACTTGCCCAGCAGTCCTATTCATAGCCCAAACTCAGCCCAGATAGCTGCACCACAAAGGCTAACGGGTTTATGATGGTACGATACAATTCACATAAATTTAAAGTACCTGTGTCAGATAAGTATCCACTACTTCTTGACTTATTCTTTTGGAGATGATCCAACCAAAAGCTGTTCTCAGTCAATTCTATGTAAGTTAGAATTGACATCATCTTGCCAAGGTGGAAGTATACGACCCCAGACTCACAAAGCATATAAACAAGACACAAGCCAAATAAAGAGCCTAGCTTTGCTAAGATCTTATCTCAGCTCACCTCATCTGATTAGGCAACCCAAGCTGGATCATCCCGCCTCTTTGTTTCTCCTCGGCTCTTGTCATTAGCTACGCACTATATTACTTATTCCCAATGCCGAGAAATGAATAAATGACTGACGGGCTGTGCGGTGCGCGAACGAACCAACTTAGAGCACGTGTAAGTGGTGTGTGGCGGGCAGCCGCTTCGGCCTACCCAGATTGGCCTTCGGTATCTCTGATACCTGTTACTGGGAATAAGTACCAATAGGGGCTAGTTCAAGAAACCTGCTTTTGCTCACTTACGGAGTTAACGATGAGTTGGAGGTTCTCGGTTCGTGAATAAAACAGCCCAACAATAGATAATCACTGTTTGCCTTTCCGTTTTCTAAGTAAAATCGCGTCTTTGTATCAATAGTACATTGATGTACTATCTAGTTCAGTGTGGCGTGTGCGGAAGCTAGGGGATTTTTTCGCTTAGTTGACGCTATCGTCAGTTAAGCCTTCAGACTCAAAGCGGCAAGGCTCAGGCGGAATCTCCATCACTACTTTAGGTTACTGTTTCTGCTCAGACTTATCATTACTTGCTCAAATACCCGAAGACTCGACATAACGTAGCTCGTCCTTCGCAGCTGTGGGTGGCAAATATTTCACTCGACCTAGTGAGGTTCAAGTTCGAGGAAGACAAAGTCGCACCCTTTCTGCTCGGTTCGAAACCGACGGCGAGGCTCTTTTGACGACCATAGATAATGCTACCGCATGGCGACCGGTTTGATAAGCCTATTTAGACAAGACTCTTTGGGTTCTCGGTATATATTCGCACAACTTTCACGACCGATCTGGCTCCTGATGTCTGGGAATTTCAAGGAGTTGTCCTTGTGCCAAAGGATGAAATCCATGCCGATTCGCAAGCAACGGTCCAATACCCTAGCCCGCCTAGGTCTGCTAAAATAAACGCATTTTATGTAGTGGAAACATTTCGAAGTCGGACGTAGCGAGCGAGGTAGTCTAGAGTGGCCTACGGGTAGTTTTATATTCTTAGCCATGGCACTAGAGCCTGACGTCCTGACGATCTTGTGGGCTCTGCAGACTTGGGTCACAAGTCTGGATTGCGTGCTGTATTCTAGCTCGATGGCACTACCTACTTATGTCGTACCATTGCAGCATAACTGGCTCCTGGGTCTCGTTTAAAAATGAAAGTGAAAGCTTTAGTATAATGATAAGCTTTATGCACATTCAGCTGTGCTAAGGCAGACACAGTTCCAAGCCAACTTCAGGCCAAAAACGGCATGGTTCATGTCGAATCCTCGATTGGGATGAAAGCTAGGTAAGTATCTGTGAAGATGCAAAATTACGCTACGTTTAACCGGAACTCGGAATGGCTGACCCGGGGCTTGGGACGTGTCCACAGGACCACCCAAGCTGGCGAAGCTAGGTTTCTTACGCGCAGCTCCCGCATTCCACATCCGCCCGCCGCCGCCGGTCTCCGACTCCGTTATCAGCTGCCCATATTGGGAAGTAGCCGGAAATCGAAGTACAAGGGGATAGAATGCTATTTTACATAGCCACACTAAATAAAATATGACAATTTATAGCTATTGGGGGAAGGTCATCTCCATTGTCAAGACAATAAGCAATTCTGAGATTTTGCAATTTGGGAAAGGTTGTAGTTAGCTTTGGCTTCCTATGACAAATGTCACCACGATGGCTTGTATCGGTTTTGCGTTATCTCCGCGTCTGTAGGCCTACCGGCATGGTCACATCGCCGTCCGGTCCGGATGATGCGGCTCAGATTTGCAATCTGATATACGGTATCTTATTCAATCTGCAAGTTTACCAACAGCATATACCTTCAAAGCGCTAACAAACGCCGACGCCCCGAATTCGCCTTCATGCTAGGTATTGGGTCTTTGAACTTTGCCCATTGCTAAATAGACAACATTTTGTGTATATGTATGGACTTGGAATTTAGGCCTCAGTGAAAGAGCATAATCAGTTTTGGGGAGAAGCCCATGATGATGATATTTCATACCGAGGTGAACTCTCTGCGCTACGGTGGTGCCGCCAACCCTGATCGCTAATACAATTACTATAATCCGCATAAATTCATTAAACATCGTGAAACGGCATTGAATGACCGAGCCCGAGCCGATTACCAAGCGAACTGGTAATCTTGGATTCCTCAACGCCATTCACGTCAACATTGGCGTGGGATAAAAGCGAGGAATCGAATAAGGGTGCCTTGAATTGGTATGAAGTCTAGTAACACATATTCCAAAGTATCAGCTTTGCAAATCGCAATATCGTTAGAATACATTCGTGATGGCACTCAGTCTCTAATGGTCGAATAATATATCTCGTACATTAGGATAAAACACCGACGATTTGGGTATCAATCCCATCACCTTATCGTGACTTGCACCCCCACGAGCTACAGGGTTGTGTTCACCTTCATTGTCCCCCGAGCCCCCGCAAAGTGCTTGCCGTACCCAGATCAAGGGTAAGGGGATCTGTAACCCATTAAAAGATTTACAGTGGGATTCTGCTTACTCTCGTCGTTTCTGCATTTCAACCTTTCTTTTTCTTCCCCGGCCGCCTCGTAACAGGAGGTAACACCCTCCTACCTAGGACAGTAATCCCGCGTGGGTTACCTTAACCAGAAACTCATTACATAAATATCTATTAATGATTTCTGTACATATAGCAAAGGTAGCCCTCGGAGCTCTTTCTAACGTGCGCTTCTTTTCCGCACCCGGCCCGGCGACCTGCACCAAAACCGTACGTCGGCCGAATTCGCGGTGCGTTCGAACGAAAAGCGACCACATCGGTAAGGCCGGGGGTCACTACAGAAAGGGCTGATGCGGAATTGCCGTGACCATCGAACCAGCATTACGACGCAGGCACGTGGAGCTATGTAAGCTAACAAGCACGTATAGGTGGTCCGGGGTCCCGTCGAGAGAAACGAAGACTAGGTATCATACTGAGGATGCATAAATAGGCTTGCTAGTCACTCACCGCCTTAGTCTGAAAAGGTTCAAGCCAGGGCGAACAAAAGTCCGAGGTTCTAGAAGGAATCAGTATATGCGATATTTGCGCAAGTGTTATCTGTATGCGGAAATTCCAAAGTCCGCTAAAGGGAAAGAAAAAGTGAAGGGGGAAAAAGGTTGGATTCCTTGCCCTCCTTCCTAACTAGGCCGGCCCGTTCCGTGGAAAGTCCCATTCACGCCGCAGAAGGAATGCAGCGTCAGCATCATCACCAACCGCCAACCAGGGGGTAGAATCCTTATTTTCTAGGGAACTCAAAACTCGACTGGGAGCAGTGCGAACTCCTCTAGGTTTTAGCGTTCCATCTTCGCATATCGGGATGGTAATCGCAGGCTTTCAAACAATCCGTCGCTTTGACCCCCCAAGTAGAACTACCGCCCTGTCGTCCCACGCAACCTTCCATCTTAATCCCCGAGGTACATACTCTCTGCAGTTGGCCGAATTGTATCCCGTTTAATAGGCGGTATGCACGACGAAGGTGACATGCAGCCAACACTACCCATTTTCGGCCTCAAGGTCAGGGCTAAGGTCAAGGCCAGTGCCGGGGATGTGTCCTCTTGCAGCTCGCAGTCCACAGCCACGTTGTATTCTTTTTCACCGATTGCTACCCGAGAGTATACAATCTACACTCCCAGTACCTGATATCTAATATGATTGTTCCAGCAGACGAAATTGAGGGTTCTAGGAAGTTTGTATATGAATAGAACACGATAGTGTACGCATTCAATATGCTATTCTATTTTCCGCTCCCCGGTTGCGTGGAGTCCCAGAGATGCCTGAGCATTCCGTCGAGCCAATTAGGACATTCCCTTTCCAGGTTATTCCATCTACACTAGGTAGAAGCAACCCCATCGGCAAGTTCAATTTTTGCTGCTACAATCGCTACTGCAGTCATGAACACTTCCTTGTCGGACCTGCATGATGGGCTAGCGTACCATAGAAACGGGCTTATATGCAGCTCAACCACATTAACATCCCTACTTGTATGAACAAGTGCAGGAAACACCGATCAACGCTTTTGCATGGATTTTTTTCTCCCCGGTGCAGGGCCCGGGGCTGCTGCTAAATAAATGAGCCCAAGTCCTTTTCTCTTCCTGTTCCTTCACAACATCCGAGGTCAGCTCGAATCAGGTCAGGCTCCTCTCCCTTGGTCCGCCATTGGCGCGCTTATGGTCCCTAAAAATGAAACAAAAGCGAACAACCATATAGCGCTGAAAGGATTCGAACCTAACTCACTATTTGCCACACCGGTCACGGCACCCTAACTCCTATAAGTGGCAGCCTCCTGGTACAAGGCTGAGTTGTGCTTCGCTTAACAATGTCGTATCTTGGCATGTGCGGCTGGACTGCATATATATGCATCCTAATTAGCAACGACAAGTATCACTGCTACCAAGTATTAATGCTACTATCTTGACTGCTCAGGCCCAACTGAGTGAGTAGAAGAACATGAAAGGTATGGCATGCGTATATCTCTTAACATGATAGGGCAAATTTATGTTTCCGATCAGCCGCCACCCGCATATTGCTACCCATAGCCTAAAGATCGGATCCCGTTTTAGTTGAGGTCTGGATCAGCGTCAGCTCCTTGAGTTTCACCAGTCGCCCATACGAGGCATCTGAGTGTAATCAATATACCCATATTGGGTTTAAAGTACCAAGGCAAAGAAAAGATGCGTAATGTATTCACAATTGCAACACGTATTAGCAGGTATCTAGGTTGCTACAGAGCAGAAATGGACGACACAATCCTCTACGCCGCAAGTCTCGTATTCATAAAGGGTCCCCTTATCACGCTCCCTCAAAAGTACTCTGCAATACCAAGCAATAACAAGTAGTTAGTTGCATGTACCGTAACCGATGTCACCAAAATACTATTTTCTATAACGACAGTTGCCTTGCAAGATGGTCGCTTGTGGGAGTAAGTAACCTTTCATATTGTGACGGCGCGGGTTAGCGATAAAGTATATATATAAATAAGTAAGTAAATGTCAGTAGATTTAATGAATAGAAAGTGGTGCTTTAAAACTGCAAGATGTTACAAAGCATCTCGAAGTATTACTAAACTTATCTATTACCTAGGTTTACAAAGGTTAAATATTGAAAACAGCATTACTTACTTGGCTTGCATAAGCTTATTTGTTTGAAAGGTTTGATTTTTGCATTGCTTGTAATGCTAGTAGAATAAGCAAGTTGTGGAGTTTACCGCTGGTCTCCCTTTTTACATAATACCGTTTAATGCTGAGGGGCAAAAAGTTTGAACCAGCATATGATTCACAAAAACAATATGTCTCCCGAGCGTGAGTCGAACACGCGACCTGTGGATAATCCATGATTCTTTCAATTACAGTCCAACGCTCTACCAACTGAGCTATCAGGAGAAGCTGTTGTGTGTAATAGGTGTTTGTAATTAATTATATCCAATACACCAAACAAAAAATTGCACAAACATCACCAACTAGAATCAACCTCTTGTAGTGCGCTGTTGTCAATAAGCTTCGAAACAGCATAATGTTCAATGATCACTGCATTATTAACACCATGTATTATACTTAAGTAGCTACTCCCGTTTCAACCCAGATCCTTACCAACTCGTTTCGCAGGTTTTGATTCTTTAGACGCCAGCTAATATACTAATTTGTTGGGACTTCTTTATCATACACGACGCGCCGCATCTGAAATCATAATCAAACTCAGGCATAAGCTCTAGATTTCAACGGTTAATGCCATTAGATAGCAATAGCCTAACTTTCCAGCCAATGCCCTTGTTCCATGGCGTCTATACAATCCGGGTTTACCCGCTACATCTCAGACACAATCTTTATCGAGGAACTCTTGGTCAATGGTGGTTAACGAGAACTCATTCACTCACCACTTCGAGCAAAAGGTTCCCTAATGGGTTCAGACTTCAATATTCGGGAAGGTAAATTCTGCCGGGGCACAGACAAATACCACAATTTATGCGAGACTCTACAGCTATCTTAGACTTCATGTTCACCGTGTGTCATAACATAGAACGTGAATATACAAATTATTGTTTATATTATGTAGTGACTCTTTTACGTTATATGAGTGTGGAATGCCGAGTAGAGCAATTGACAGACATGTTTAGGCAAATTGAATACCTTGGCTATGCTAACACATATTAAACACGCAAGAGTCTACATCGGCCAGTCTTCAAAACATGTCCCATAGGTTTGTAGAGTAGAGAGTATCATCTCTAGTGTCGTCGTTTTATCCGCCCGATTTCTGCCATGGGCTAAAGCCAAAACGATTATGCGAGATTCTGCCGAAAGCTCGCTTGCAGTAAGGGATTAGGGCCCAGATGGCCCCAGGAGATCTGAATACCCAATATGTATTAAGCTTTAGAAAAGACAGCTGAAATCGACAAGCACCATGCTTACTCGACGTGTGTCATTTATCGACCTAGATAATGTTCGGGTACGCCCGTACTCTTGCATCACCCAATTATTTCGACGAGGTTATATTTCTTAACTTATGCCCCATACCCCTAAGATAGTGGAAGTCCCGCATCGTAGCAAATCCTTGCTGATTCATTATACTCTCATAGACTTCGCTCTGTTTTTCACGCTCATTGTCCTCAAGCATGGGTTTACCAAGAAGATCAACCATTATACTTGCTTCGTCTCTATAACATCTCGTTGAAATCTAAGATTTCCAAATCAATAAGAAGTGACTTGGGTTATAGAAAGCATTTAGAAAATTGAAAAACATCGTTCGCTGTCTTTCTCAGTCTTGATCCGCTTGGGATGTAATTGATATATTCATAGGTACCAGATGGAAGTCTGAGTCTCAATATGTGACTTCGTCGGATTGCATGAAGAGGACAATTTTAGATATCGAGACGATCGCAATTCATGAATGTAGTTCAGACTCGGACTCAACGCAGATGTCCTGCCAGGAAAAATAATTTGAAGCCCGGGAAACATGAAATGGGGGACACGACCTACCGAGAACTAGAAAGCGATGCAGATATTTATTATACCTATATTTCAATCTCTTGTTAATTACTTGCTCTTCAGTTTTGACGCTTTCTGAAACTTTCTAGTCTCAGAAGCTAGTATTGATCGGCGTATTCGATAGTTACGGCCACCTATTGCTACTAGAGAAAGCTAGTTCAACATATACGATATATACTTGTTGGTGGTAATTTCATGGTCATCTACCAGGCAGCTTGACGATGCATCAACCTAGAAGCTTTTACAGGTGAATCGGTCTTTGGAGTGACTCAAAGTTCCCGCCCTTTTAGGGTGATATTTTATAGTCGTCTACCACGTCTTACTTAACATCTTCAATATTACTCCCGTTCCTGTATTGAATTTTTCATTCACACTCATCACTTCTAACCTCGTCTGCTGGAACGCTGGAGGAAGCCTCATGGGAACAACGGGACATCTATCTCGGTAACGTGAAGTTGTTATGAGCCTTCTGCATCTTTCTCACATAGTCCTGAAGGGACTCCTTTTCCAAACCCGGATTTAAAGATGCCTGGGCTGCGCATTCGAAATAAACGCAGTGCAGCGACATATGTCTACAACTTGAGACACCCTAAGGTTCATGTTCACCTGATTTCAAAGTACTACCTCCTGCGTATCTCCACCCTTATGTTCACAATCAACTTGTCTATCTGGGCTTGGCTCCGAATTCTCCTATGCTAGATGGTTTCATGGCACCTCTAGAACAATTATATGCAGTGTTCAACAACCGATAGGGCACACACACTTAAATATGACTTGTATTGGGAGGACGTGAGCCTATTCCGGCTAGCTTTAGTAGCGAGGCTTAAATGTCATATGGATATAGCCTCACGTAGTAAAATAGGCGTAGTAACGCCTCGAAAGCTAGCCGGGATCTGCCCAGTATGTAAAAATAAATACACAAAACATAAAACTCAAGTTAACAATAAACCCTCTCAGGTTTAGGGAGGTGAGCGGGGACGATCATTTGCTGTATCCGAGCCGTTCGTGCCTCTATTTTGGCGTTGTAGAAGCGAAGATGTGTGATGGGTCCCCTATCCCCTGTAGAACAAACCAAATAATATGCGTATACATAGCTGTTGATCTTGCAGGTGGTTCGTGCCTGCTAAGTAGGTATAGAAGCTAGCAAAGTCAGCATTTATGTAGTACGCGTTTTTATCGATGAATATCCCAGTTCTCAGTTTCTACTACCCGGTCCCTATCCATCAAAGTGTACACTTGTATCCGTCTATAAGTATAACTGTTGTCAACTTTACTTAACTATTGAGTTGGCCTTGCAACTCGATAAATGACTGTCCCACGCTTAGCCTCGCGGCTAGCCTTGCTCGATTGTCTTCTTAATTATACACATATGCGGATACGTGGCTACCCTAGTAATTTGGTGGTCTTCGTTTATAGCCGAGTTGTGGGAACATCACAGATATATGAACGGAATAGGAATATACCGTATCTATTGTCACAGGCTACAGAAAACAATTTGTGTATACTTAGCCACGATGATTTTCGGATCTTCGGGCAACAAGTAATATTTACTCACCTCAGTAGGAGGGTTCGACACTCATCTTTTGAAAAGGACCATAATTGAGAGAATTATTAGATTAGATGAGATAAGAGTTATAACTAACAGGAGAAAGATTGCTCATAGTGATGTTGATGTAGTTTGAAGTTTAAACAAGGAGAAACTGAAGTTCTACATATATCGAGCAAATCCTGGAATAGTCGTAGGTATTGAAACCGTGACTGAGTTCGTCCAATGAAACGTGCCCAGTTAATAATTATAATCTCGGCGGAGTTGGCGGGCGCGACACGTGGAAAGCTTACGTAGGATTGCATACCGTTCCTGGGAAAAAAACTGGGGGGTTGCGGTGAGAAGTTAATCTATCTGCCGGAATGTATGCCCACATCCCGAGCTCTGGTGAGATCCAACAGATGCCACTATATGCCTTGCTTAGAAGTTTGCACTCAATGATTCGTCTTCTATTGTACTTTGCTGGGATGGATTCATATAATATGCACCACATTTATATTTACACTATATCAGACATTTGGGGCTGGGGCAGCAACAACTTGCCAGCACTGTTTGATTAAAAGTACCGGATAGCTCTACGTATACTTCACGTTCTCTATCGCATACCACACCGGCGGGAATGTGGCACAAATAGATAAGACAGCTGTACATCTAAACATCTATCTATATCTATCTCAGTGAGGCCATTATGCGGAGCCAAGTACTTTATAACACTATCATCCGCGCTATGTCCCTCTCTCTCCGGGAAGTACGTGTACGACAAGGAGGCGGTAGACTAGGTATCCAACTTCGGATCGGCCCCTCCTCTCTAGGGCCGCCTACCTACCGTTTAATTTGACAATTCAATGCGCCCTTTTACCTCATCATTGTGGCCAATAGTGACACTGGTTTGTCAGTGATGAACTACCTCTATCACGTCTGTGCATGGATGAGATCGTCATTCGATCCCTCCGCTCACTCCACGGCTGCTCGTCAGGTAGATTAGCACCTAGTAGATAGAATCTTTCATCAAGTGGGACCTAAAGGATGCGTATAAGTAGTTGAGCACCAACCGCGGTCTTGAAGGATAGATAGTATTAGCCTCCACTAGAGTTCTATCACTTGAGCAGTTATCCTTCTCATACCACCTCCACCATGAAGTTTTCTGTGGTGGCAATCGCGGGCCTCGTCTCGGCGGTCCTGGCACACCGTGAGACTCTCTCCAGCCGCGAACTTCATCGTCGTAGCACTATATCCAAGCGGTGTGAGGCTTCCGCGGGCCAATTCAACTGGAAGCGTATGGCGAAGCGCTGGGCAGGTGGTGGCAATTCTACGTTCGAAATCCAAACTGAAGCTCCATACTATGATTCCATCCAGAACGATACCTGTGTTTTAAGCCCAACGGTTACCGAGGGTCCTTACGTTTGGCCGCGTTCGCAGACTCTGAGACAAGATATGAGCGATAATCAACCTGGAGTTCCTCTTTGGATGGACATTGGCGTTATCGACGTGAACACCTGCGAGCCTCTTCCGAACGTTCTCGTTAACCTATGGCACTGCAACGCTACGGGTAGCTACTCCAGTTTCACCGGTCTGTCGCCGAATATCCCATTCGAACAACTGCTCGAGCAACTCGGCGTCGATATCGGGTCTTTGATGAACGGCACTGTCAATCTACACACGGACGATGAGATCTTTCTCCGCGGCATGTGGCCCACCGATGCCGAAGGCGTTACGGAGATGAAGACAACTTTCCCCGGTTTCTACGTCGAACGCGCAATTCACATCCATGTCCAGGTTTACACCGACTGGACTCTGCATAGTAATGGCACTGTCTATGCTGGTAACGTTGTATCGACCGGTCAACTCTTCTTCGATGAACCTCTATCGGAACAGATCATGGCCCTGGAGCCTTACTCGTTACACACCCAGATCAACCGAACACTCAACTCAGTGGATTCGGTCTTCGCGGAATCAGGGAATTACAACCCGGTTATGAGTATTGTGCCTGCTGATGGGGAAGACGTTACCAAAGGTGTGATCGGATATATCACGATTGGCGTCGATCCAACTGCGAGCGGTACTGGTGGCGGTGGAGCTCCTCCATCTTAAAGAGGACCATATTGGGGGGTTCTCAGGTCATCTATCTATTATGTTGATCCGATTAGCTACCGGTGTAGCTCATCGGAGCCGGGTTTCAGCCAGGAAGGACCTGTACGCTGCTGTTGGTTGTTTGCTTGCTTCTACAATAGGTATATGCTGCACCTCAGAAATATTCCCAGTTTAGACAAAGAAAGGAGTATTTCTAACACTATTAAGTACTTGAACTTTGAGTGTCTAATGGGTTGAGATCCATGTAGCTTTAAACTACAACACTCAAAGGGGATTGGTGCTAAAGAAGTCCGTCACGCTCATCCTAGTACAGTATACGTATAGGAGGCACCATTCAGCATTTGCATGAGCTTAGAGGTCGATTTTCCACTTAATAGCGCCGTAAATACTATACGAACCTGCCATCTATATAGTAAAAATTCTACTACAATATCTTGGGAAATTCATTTGTGACAACAGATTGCTAAAAATTTAGAAACGCTTTCAGACATGGGTCTTGAGCAACCTCAGAGCCACGGGGTTGCGGAGTTTGATACATACTTCTCGCCCCAATATGTCGGAATCTTTCGGCCGCATGCATCTCATGTTCATACACCTGATTGCTTAACAGTATACACATTGCTGCGGTCACGAGAGGGAAGGGACTATATCATCGAATCGACATAAAATTATAACAAACCGTGACAGAGTTGAGCGAACATCTGGAAAGACGCTAAAGGGATGACGCTCTTTTCAAATATCATACACAGACAGTATTATAGGACGTGAGGCCAAGCTTCACTTTGCGAGTCACCCCCCTCCTCCTCTTCTTCTTCTTGTCTTTTGGGGTGGTAACAATCGGCTCTATGTTCTGATGCCAATCTGGAATGGATTACTACCCAGACATAATTTTGACATGCGGGAAAGTCATCATGAATACTTTGTGGGCGTCCAGCACATCATCGCCCAGGATACAATAGAGTACCATCGTACTACGTATTATACTTCATCATCGTTCAATGAAGCCTGTAAAGGATGTATCGAATAAACCGACTAATGAAGCCACCGCAGAGTACAGTACTTGTTAATGAAGTAGAAAATGGTATGTGACTGGTCGGCAAGCTAAGCGTGTCCGCCATTCTTTCTAGATCGTGGTTAGCCGCCCTTGCCGATATCGTCATGCTTGGATAGTGGTAGACTTCTGCCCTGGCTTCGGGTGTTGATAATGCATGCCAATGCCTAGCTCGCGGCCCTAAAGTGTAAATCTTGGAAGACGAGATTCCGATAGGCTACTCCTTCGACATGTCATTTTCGGATCTGATCGGGCTTTTCTCTTCCGCCCAAAACCATTGCTTATTCTCTTATATTCTTGGTTGTTTATCTTCTAACACGGTGGGTGCTTCCCTTACAGTCTCTGCTGTCTGTGCCGTTACGGTAAGGTGTGCAAAAGCACCTTGAGAGTGAGCCAATTCCCTTCGTTAGACTTATCGAAATGAAAGAGTACTCTTCGGGATATTGCGCCACATGGCACATACTTGGATGGACATCTCTATGATTTTGATATTTAGCTTGCTCCTAGCTAGATAGCGTAGCATTTCCGGAAGCACCTGAGCTTCTCGTTATAATACTGACAGGTCACGATCGAGAACCTATTCATGGGGTTAATCCTCTGCTGGTAGCTAGACTACCTCACGGCTACATGACTACGTGTAACAGGACCGTTCATAGAAATCAAGTACCTGCTCATTACTCATTGGAAATACTGAATAGAAGCCTTCGGCGATATTGGCCCTAATCTACCCACTGTAGTATGCGTTGGTACCACACCCTGAGCGAGTAGAGACAATATGTACTGTAGTGTGCTCAATTATCATGGCGCTTTGTTGATATCCATCTCTCTACTCGTTGAAAACATCTATCAACATAGGCTCCAATACTGGAAATGTAGTAGAACACTTGCAGTACTTCGTTCAGAGCTTCGTAATACCAAATCTAATTCCCTAGTAGCTTAGACCTAGTCGCTTCAAATGGATCTTTTGTGTAGTGATACAATATTCTGCTGAACAAATGAGCATGCAGATCACTCATCTCTCAAAAACGTGGGTTCTCATGACAGCATAGTTTGTACACCCGTGCTCTGTTAGTTGCAGCTGTATTTCACATGATCTGCAGCATCCAGTGAAATAGAACTGAGTCATGCTATGAATCCATTTCTCGATTATCTTGTGGTTCATATATTGGACCTTTACTTCCTCTGGCCCTTCATTTCCAAACGTATTAATTATGGTTATGGATAAGAAAAATACGATATCTTCCGTTGATAATGTTGTAATATCGCTGTTCCTGATGCGGCAAAGACAAAAATAAAGTCGAATAGATTCCACCCAAGAGACATCCGCTTTATCCGTGCAGTTGTGATCGTAATCGCTCACGAAATTGGTAGAATCTAGATTACGAAGTTTATTTCTCCACCTAAATATTCATGTTTTGGAACCGTCTTCATGCACGTCAGCCTATAGACGGCGCAACGTGGTGCTATCGTGTGATTGTTGGTGTATAGTCCTGCTTATACACTCACCTGCTTGTTGGTATTACCAGCCCTCTATGAATACTGAAACTCTATGCTTCATGGCTTGCTTGAGAGCCTAAGTTCCAGCCGAGATTGTCATTTTATTTTCGTAATTATCATCTGACAAACCGTATTGTCAATCAGATTTGCATGTTCTACTTGAAGTAGAATGGCCTTTCGTGTCATCGAGAATGGTTGTCATTTCAGCTTCAAACTTTTTCAGTATGTAATGAGTTGTAACGTATGAGCTCCTCGGTCACAATGAGCAAAGTTAACCCTTCGTGGCCATTTCAAGATGAATCCAGTATTGTCTATAAGTGTGAGAAGGGGGTCAAAGTATCCAAGATATCCAGTTGTTGGTACTCTCTCCTTTGCCGCGTTGACAGCGGCTTTCCCCCTTATTTCCTTGCTCTGCTTGTGTAAAATAGTACTGCAGTGTAGCTAGCATGTTTTCAATGTTCGAAATCGGAGATGTGTATATCGCAGCGGCCGGACATAGATACTGTACCTAAGCACTATCAATATACATTGAAGCCTGGATAGCAAGTGGCACAGCTAAATCCTATACCTTTTCGATGTAACATTGTTTTGCTATTCATACTAACACTGAATTAAACTCAATACGACGCTTCTGTTGGTTACTGTATCTTTGGGACGATGATGTGACAAAAGTGATATGTTGAATTGGTCAAGTATCTTTACTGAAAGCATACTATTACAATCTATAACATTATAGTTGGTTTTTTTAATAATAACCTATCTTGGATAAAATGCAAACTCCTCTAATTAGGTTATGTCGGAGTTCGTATAATGAATGAAGAACTGCTAGTCTAGTAAGTTTTTACCCCGACGAAGGTTACCACTACATGATGGCGAGTTCTCCGTTACGGTATGCGAACTGTTTCTGTGCGACCCTTTGTACATGACAACTCAGAACAACGCCTATCTTGGGAATATAATAGTAGTAGCCTAGCCATGTCACGACGACATGATCAAGTACATGGCCAACCACACTTTTGAGACTACTCTAACTATGGAAAGTAAGCTCTGAGGTGAGAATATCTCTTTTCCTTATTTGCGATACGATCTAGATACTACTTGCTCAGCTTTTCCTCAAGATCAGTGACTCTAAGTACAACAATGCCTTTATTATTATGAAGAATACGACTATGCTTTCCTGTGCGGGAACTGGTAGCACACTTATGCTGGGGGTAGCACAAGCCTCGCTTACTGGCCAAATTTATACTCGCAGGCTCTAGTAAGACTACATTTCCGGTGATGATTACTTCATGGCGAAAGATAGATAAGCTTTTGTATCATGTTTTGGCTATAATGGGGCTGAGAGTTGCTTGCACGTGCATACTATATGTGTATGCTGTACTGCAGTACTTAAGTAATCATGTAGGTAATCTAGATACCGGTATGGTTTTTAACAGGCTGGAATGACCGTGCACTAGGCGCCTCTATGTTCCACACGAGCTCCTTAGGGTGTTGATTAAGAGCAAATTGATCGCGTCATACGTGGTCTCGCAGATAGGCAAGCATGGAAGCTATATTAAATAATCGTATGCTCTAGTCTACATACCTAGCGTAGATCCGAGCTTTGCTGGGAAGCTATATCGCCGAGCTTGGTCTGTGTCGTAGATGCTATGCCGTAAACAATCGCAACCTAGACCCAGATTAGTACTGTAGCGTTGGAGGCAAAAGACCGAACTCCATTATAGAAGCGCCGCATCGTGGGTGGCAGTAGTATAGCCCGCTCCCACCGCCGGGCCAAATCAGCTTGGTTTCGGAATTATAATACGTTCCGTTCCAACTGTGCTGCTGGAGTCCTTTTCCCACTTCCCCGGGTGAAGGTTGTATTCGAGGACCTCCCTTTGTGCCTTATTTGTGCATATGCTTGTACTTTACCTCTTACACATGTTTATACGTACACTCGGGTTGGTAATTGTTGAAGGGTAACGCTGCCCAGCACCGGACTTTGGACGGAACTTACCTCAAATCAGAACCAGAACCAACAGCCACAAACTCCGTCGGATTTATATCGTCAATCTTGGGTCTTAGCTGTACTATGTAGCAGCATGGTTGGAGCCGCGGAAGCTTACCGTGGCATTCCAAAGGACTGTCCTATGTAGGATTGATTTCCTTGGAGATCAAATGATTTTAGGGCCTCCACTTGGATGGTTACCTAGCCTTACGCTAAGGTCTGCTACACATGCGTAGTACTGTATGTACAAAGTAAGGCATGTCGTCTGGCAGATAGCTCACTAGATACAGAGTACTGTGTAAGTCCTCTTGAGAAACAGGCATCTAGTATGAAACCTAAGCGCGATATCTCACATGCCCGAGGCGGTGGATTGGATTTCGTAGTGCGACAAGCTGACGCTATACGTACACCAATGTTAGATGTTGTGGCGTAACCCAGAGCTGGGGAGTTAGATCATTTTGGGGTAGCTCGGGTAGGTAGAGAGCTGGAGCCGTTAAATCGTCTCCTTGCCTGCCGTCGATTCTCGTTATGATCTGTCATCAACTCCGCCTGCCTGTCTCGAAAATGCCGAAAGACTAAAAAGAAAGACGAGAGGCTGATCTGAAACACACCAGCTAAAGGCTAGGCCAGAGTAGCGAGCACAGATTGACGCCACATCACATCCTCACAACTTATATAGTTGTTATACTACCCCAATCAGATCAGGAAGAAGAACTAGTTGAAACGCTACTGCCGCCTGGATACCTTAATCATCATAGTTTTACTAACTGAACTACTAGCGCAGCACGTTCCTGTGCTTTCTTTTTTTGTGTGGGGGGAAAGCATCATCGTACACTAAATAAGTATTTAGGTTGGATATAAACAATATGTCTCACCAAACCCAAGGGTCTGGCCATGCAAACACTCGCATCGCACAGCGTCCTAATCGTAAGTTGGAATCAGATCATCGAGAAATTTTCTAGTATAATTCCGACAGTCTTGTGTGCCCACCTAGGTTTCTCATCGGAAAGCATATGGCTTTCCTTCTCGATAGCTTGACTAACACGGGTACCGGTACTTAATTAAATTACATGCATGCGTTGACTCCTGGCGAAATTGATAACGAAGTGACAGGCAGGTAGTATTGCTGGGGTATGTAGTATAGTTCGCACATGTGACGCCGAGGGCTGACCGTTGAACGGGAAGCGTTGTGACCTTGGAAAAAAAGAAAAAAAAAAGACGAAAAGTCTCGAGCCTAGAACAGCATCTCGAACCTACAGTACGCTAGAATATTCAAGTTTGTGTCGCACAACACGTACCATACCTACCTACTTATAGCTACGGCATAGAGTCCACTGTGCCGGTATACTTAGGCGGCTGATCAGTAGGTTGATTAGCCGTATAAAGTGTTGCACCGAGTTTAAAGAGCTCATCGCGATAAGTATTTGAGAGTTTTGTGCCAGAGCAATTAATCAATGAGGACGGGCCGGTTCTTTGCTGTGATGAGCGGCACAGGGGGTCCGGATTATCGTCCGAAAGCGGCAAGGAGCCGAAAGGTGGATGGGCAATAAGGCCAGGAACTGCATTAGCATTATTTGATAGTTGGGACTTTTAACCCTCTTTTGCCTCTCTCGTACTAGATCCCACGCTACTTTAAGTAGCACGCTGCAATTTAATCCCCTGCCGCTATGTCTAGGTTATTTCTTCACTTATACTGCGTGGATCACACATATACTGGTTCACAGCCCTGCCGGACATACCTATCAAGTATGCTATGCTACTGCTAACTAGCAAGCACGGACGCGGGATTGAAATAGCCGGGCAATGAGGATACAGTAGGTGTAATCATCTTAGCTATTGAATGTCTGAAATGTACGTACTGTAGTACACGTGTATACTTACTCAGTAAGCTACAGTGTTCACCAGGGTTTGAACGCACACTGTCGGTACACCACTTCTGTGCGTACATGATGAGAGAGACAGGTGCTGCTAGTATAATGCATGTGTACCTCGCTTCATAAAACAATTGGCTCTCTATAGCGTTAGTTGGCCACCAATCATCTGGCGAGCCATACCGCCGGCCACTCCCATTTGTCTGCGGCCCGGGACAAAGTAAATTTGATAGGCGAGAGTGTGATACCTGTTGGGAACTGCATATGGTGTATGCCTTCACAAATCTTTTCGGATTGTCTTCCGATGTCACAGAGCCGGGGATTGGGATTGTCAAAAAGAATCAACTCGTCAGTTAGTCTTGCACCATACTGGATTTGGAGATGAGCCCCCGTACCCTAACAGACCTAACAACCGCGCCAAGGATGAAAATGGCCAGGGGTCCACGACCCCTTTCTGCATGTAGATACTAGATGGACCAATTTTGGTCCTGGGTCGTTCGCTTCTTGGGTCTTGTTAAGTGGAATTGAATGGTCCCCGGCTACCTCTGACGGCGGGCCTGGGATCATTGTGGCCATGCCATCATGGGTCTCACCCGCACCCATGACAATTCCCAAATTACTTGGAGCTTTGCCCTCGTGTCAAGTGCATTGCATGTCTTAGAGGTGACGGCGACTAGTGTACAATGGCTGATCCAGGTAAATAATGAATGGTTCAAATCGTGCGCCGGGTATCGTATGGAACTGGAATTCCACCAGCTGCTAGAGGACGGGAGGATGCGGTTTTGCCTACACTAGCAGTAAAATGATCTCACTTAGCTATGTCTACATATACTTAGCTCATGTTCTGGGATTCAAGCATTATAATTAGTACGGCAGTTTTTTCCCTTACGTTCATCTAGGCCGGGGGTTGTGCCCACTGGAGTGGGTATCTCATATCTCAAGCCCATGTGTAGGCATTCGTCATAACAATTTACAGGAGACTCTCTGTCGCTCCATGTTGCTCATCTTTCTTGCTTCTTATTCTTCCCTGTAGCGTATTGAGCTTGTTAACCTTGGGTGTCTACTGTGTGTATAACCAGACTTTAGAGGCGAAGGGAAGTTAACCGCGATCGACGCCCATAGCGTCCGCTGCCGCAACCCTTATCCCGCCCGCATGGTTTTCCTTGCCTTGCCACGTATCGCAGGTTGTTTCTGGGGAACCCTTACATATTCTCGTTGCCTTCAAAGTGGCATCATACGATCAAACGGCCTCGAGCCAGAGATGCTTATTACCGAAGAAGAGCACGGGCACTGAGAACGCAACGGCCTCTTGTCCTAACTGACGTGGCACTAAAAGGGGGGAGGTTCTTTGCGACCTTGTTCCTCAGCTGCATGCGAGAGTATAGGTTAGTCACATATCCAACTGTCACATCGGTCGGACCCTGCTCAGTAAGGCATAACGATCATTTACCAGTAGATCGATACGACTGCGGCAGCGAAGGGTGTCTCGGTGGCTTGTGAAAGGGATTAATAGGGTGAGGTCACAGCTGACAATGTAACGCACTGCAGGTCCCCCGGCTTCTACTACCTCGGACTGGACTATAGCCCCACGACAATCATCGACCCAACCGACTATAATAGGTGCACCTATACTAAGGGGGCCTGAATTTCGATTCTTGCTTGATTTTGGCATACCCGGACACCTTAACCAAGTCGCCCTGCTCCAAAACGTTAAACTTTGTCTGCTATAGCCAGCCCATTGAAGCCGCGCATTAAGGTTGCGCAGGATATGGGACTAAATTGTCACTGTCGGGTTAATTCGGATTGAGTTGCTTGCATCGGACGAAGCAAATAAGGTGAGTAAAAGTATATGCCTATTTTCTGTTGCTTATGTGCTTGCCGCGCAAGTTCATAATGCACTGCATTGTTTAAAATATATCCACCTCCGCGTTCACGGGATCACGAGATGTGCAAACAGCACAAGCCCCTTGCAGGACTATTCGCTGGTGTGCGACCTGTTTCAACCTGGAAATATCCTTGATTCAAAACCGTCAATTTCTGTACCCGGTAAGCTCATGCTAATAGTGGGGCTAGATACAAATACTCAGATGATGGGAACAGGTACCTGGGTCCTCTCCAAGTGAAGTCTTTACTTCATCAATTGGACATTTGCCTCTGGGGCGGATTCAAGGCGGGACCACGTTACCCGGCGAAGTGCAGACGCACCAAGAGATATATGGAACCGCCGCAGTCGAGACTCGTGCGTCGCCATTGTTAACACTTCAGATGGTGTTTTTAGTTGTGGTCCACATCATTAGGATCCATTTCACCTGGGAGCATCAGGGGTATATCCAAGTTTGCCACGAATGACTGCCTGGGAGATGGAGGACGAATTGAACAGCGCTGCTGGTGCAGCATTGCCAACACCAGCAGGCACTCCGTACCGGACACCATCGCGAGCATCAAGAAAGTCTAGGCGATCCGCGACACCTCCTGGGGTCGCCTCCTCATCGCCTCCACCCTTGCCGGCCGATAAGACCGAGAAGAAGAACAAGCGCGCTTCCAAAGATCTGGCTGTTGATGAGAATTTCGGTATTCTGGACCCTCGCCGGTTCACGCCAACGCTACATGCAAATCTAGTGTCAGAGATTCTGAACTTACGTCGAGATCAAGAGGACAAGCTCAAAATAATCGAGAGCTTGGAAACTACTTTGCAGGAGGTTCACGAGGAGAAGGATAACTTACAATCAAATTTATCAGAAACAGCAAAGGAGTCACGCTCTCTCAAACGCCAACTCGCTTTACTCGAAGGAGGGACATCATCCGCTTTGGGTGAGCTCGCCCGGGAACGAGAAGAAGCTGTCGAGACTGCTGCGGAGACTAAAAAGCGGCTCGAGACGGCACAAAAGAGAGTTCGAGTCCAAGAAGAAGATTCTCAGCGAGTTCATGATCTATGGGCAAAGGAAAAAGATGGTTGGGAAGAAGAACGACGAAAGTTTGAGAGAAAACTACATGTTGCAGAAACTCGATTAAAAGCTGTGCTCCAGGAAGTCGAAAACCTACAAGCTGCCCAGTCGAATGGTGTTCAGAATGGAATAGAAAGCGACGGCGAAGACAACGATGCCGCTAGTGTTCGCACTCGGAGTATAACGAACAGTATTCGATTCTCGACGATGAGTGGCCTCGGCACTGGAAAAGTGAATGGTATGAGTTTAGCAGACGAACTTAACTTTGATGACGACGACGATTATCAAACAGACCCGGATGGCCGCCAAAGCGTTCTCTCCAATGCCGGACATCATCGCAATATGAGTCGCGATAGCATCGCATCCAAAACCCACCGCCGGAATCATAGTATTGATAGCCAAATTCGTCCTAGAAGCGTGACGCGGGGGAGAGTGTACACTAATCCAAGCGTGCTTGCAAGGCTTGAAGGTGACATTCAAGAGGATGATGAGGTTGAGTCACCTGAAACAAAAATGCATCAATACACAGACGCCGCTGTGCAGTATTCACCGCCACCTTCACCTAAAATTCTCCCCTCGAAACCGTCTACCCCGGAGCCTTCAACTAAAGGCGAAAGTCTGTTGGATGCAGAGAGTCCACAGCGTGGTGAGATGGAGATCGAGGCAAATCAGCGCCGAAAGAGAGTTCACATTAATCGCCCAAATCTGATGACCACTCCTAAAATTATCACCCGTGCAATGGTATCGTCTGCATCCCAGACAGCCGAGCCCCTGAGCCCTCCAAAGACACCACTTTCCCCTGTGGAGAAGTTGACGCCCGTGCCAGAACCGAAGACTGCGGAAACAAAATCATCCGCCACACAGACCGAAAATGCTCCTGCAGCTCACCCGGTAACCCCGTTACTGATCCCTAGTATCAGTATTGTCCCTCCAACAAGCCGTCCGCAAACTCCGCAAGATCACCGTCTTCCTCAGCATTCCAAGGATGCCGGCTGTCAAGTCTCTATTTTATCACCAAAGACCACTGTGTATCAGTCCGTCTCAGTCCAGACAGACGAGATTCGAGTTGACAAGAGGCTAGCCAGGTTGCCCCGGCATTTGCATCCCTCCGCTATCACTTCACGACCATCGTCCCCTACACCTAACCAGGACACAGAGGAGAACGCGTTCACACCGGTACCGAGACATCTCCCTCCTCGAAACCCTCGGCGACTAGTGAACAAAGGCAGTTTCCTAAACGACACGAACGCATCACCACCTGCGTCGCCTTCAGTAGCCGGGTCGGAAACTCGTGATATGTATCCTGGTAATAATGACAATGGCCCTCTGTCCGCCAATAAAGCGCCTATGCGACGTCCTCCTCGCATCAGCAGTCTCTTCGCCGGATTTGATATAGCAAGTTCTGATGAAGCAGACGAGTTCGGAGACGCAGACAATAGCGATTCGGAGTTTCGGACGGCTCTTTCGGCTCCTAAACCAAAGACTGGCTCTAGTCGGCATGGAAAGCGGGCCACTGCTTCAGCGGGCTCTATGTCACCGGAAAGCATCAGACAACCAGCTAGGGAGTCACGGAGTTTCATGAGACAGGCTGGAGGACCAGAAATATATAGTAGCTTCAGCCTGGTGGACGGGCAAGATCATCCCATCCGTAAACCATCATCGCGACCCCCTTCAGTGGGCATGAACCCGAGTTCGAGAGCGAGCGTCCTGCGGAAGGCCGCGATGATCCAGAATGGCATTTCTTCACACGCTCGGTCTCCAAGTCCTAGCCTCCCAGACATCCGAGAGCCCCCATTCCCCATCCCTACAAGAGCAAGCTCGAGGCAGCCAGCTGTCGCAGCTAGTGCTCCTAGCGATGGTTCGCGCAGCCCGTCACGCTATGGAAGTGGCTGGCATCGGCGTAGCGCGAAAGGCAGCATCTACAGGAGTAACAGCATTCGTAAAGTTCGCTCTGCAGCAGCTTTGCCTCGTGGTGGTCGATATCGCAGGCGCGGTAGCCGCTCACCGCCTCCCATGACGCCCTCTGAAGAGGCTGTCGAGAGTCCTCGGCTACCCCCTCTACCGAATAATGACATTACAACGCCACGGAATCGTGATGTTGGAATGCCGCGATACACTAGTCACAAATCTCAACCGTCCACTAATACGGCCTACACTGAGAATACCAACGCACTTTCCGTAGGCAGCTCGCAGCACGTTGCTGGGGTGGTCGACGCAATTGCCCAGACAATGGTGGGCGAATGGATGTTCAAGTATGTTCGGAGACGCAAGTCTTTCGGCGTGGCAGATGGTGCCGGACGGGAGGAGAATAGCAATGACCGTCACAAGCGATGGGTGTGGTTGGCTCCGTATGAACGGGCCATTCTCTGGAGTAGCAAGCAACCTGCTTCTGGTAGCGCATTGATGGGAAAATCCGGCCGTAAACGTGAGTTCTACCCCATCCTTTCATCAGTCAATAATTGACGTTATTGCAGTCACCATTCAGTCAGTTCTGGATGTCAAAGACGACAATCCGATCCCCAAAGGCGAAAATCAGATCTTCAACCGCTCCATTCTCATACTCACCCCTCAGAGAGCCTTAAAGTTTACTGCTGTCTCTGCTGAACGCCATTATTTATGGATCATGGCCTTGTCCTTCCTGGCTCACTCGCAGCAGGCTGTGCCCGAGATCACGCCATCACTCGCACCACCTAAGGCGGCGCCCGCACCTGATCCAGAATTATCGAAGCTCAAGACGAAGAGGAGTGGGATCCGTGATTCCATCCGCCTGACGAAAGGCAAGAACCCATCTTTTATGGCTCGTCATGATCCGAAACCGCCGCTCAGCGTGCAGGAGGAGCCAGAACCCGTGCCGACATTCCCTGTAGATATTGATCCCCAAGTATTCGCGTCAATGCCTACGCATCAACGTGAGCCTTCTGGAGATGCCGCAGAGCCACCGATGATCCCCCGATTTCACGGTCGAGCTCAGGGGCGCGTACATGAGCGTGCCAACCAGGTGGTGCTTCACGGCAGAAAGAGGAGCAACACCGGAGGCCATGTTCCACCGCCGGTATCCTTCCGCGGCTTCTCGCCCACGAGCAGCTCGATGCACGCGTCCAGCAATAGTACTGCCGGAGCGAGCATCGACACTGCAGGCTCTTCCGACATCTACGGACAGTCGCAAGTATCCAGCAACGTGACCTGGGGTATGAGCACAGCGGATTCTCAGCGATCGTCGGAAGCGTCTTCAAGACCGGCAGGGAACTTCTTTGAAGCGATCGGGACGGTCCGAATGGAGGCCTTCATCAATCCCCTCTCATCGGCCAGGTTCGATGACCCGCCGGATGAAACCGAGGAATTGCGGTACAAGGCCCGTCGGCAGAGCAAGGAACGTCGCCGTCGCCGCAGCCGCAGCCGACACCGCGACAGCTACATGTCACGCAGCACCCGGGACACACGAGGCACTGGCTCGTATTATCCCGGGAGTAGGGCAGGAGGAGAGGAAGATTACTTCCGCGAAGATCCCTTCCGAGGATTCTGATGTTCTCTTGATATTGGTTCTATTGCTTTGAGCATTTCCCGTGTATAAACACCAACAGATACCCTCGTTTAGTATGTTTTGATTTTTTCCCGCGTCACTGTGGCGCTCGTTCCTGTGTCACCATTTCCTCTATATCCGAGACACGCAGGCTGTATCTCGTATTTGCTTCAAGAAGTTATATGGGATGAGGAGTTGGTGGAGTGTGCTGCGATGCAAGGGATGAGATGAGAAAGGATATAAAACGGCCGAGGCGAGGGTCGAGATTGAAAGTCGCTCTTGTGTATTTTATTTGTTATACAATGATTTTCGGGCCCTGCCATGGATGACATGTTGGAAGGTTGGAAAGGAAAGGGAAAAAGAATATCACAGTCTCAGGACTAACTAAATCATACTATTTATTGTTAATAACACGAAATGCTACCCAACCTAGGCACTGGTTCAGGTATTGAAGAAAGCTGTTGCGCTTCAAAGTTGAACACTTTAATAATTGCATTCAAACTGTTGATGATGTCTAATCCTTCAACATATTGCCCGTCCGCTTCCTACCCTGTAGTATGAAGGACCATGTACGGACGCCTAAAATGGCTGTATTGGGTGTGGCGATGCAGCCAGTTGAAGTTGTACTCTCAAGTCCATTTATCTTGTATCCAGCACGTGTACAACTATTAGTGCAGAGCCAGTAAAATGGGAGAATACCCCGCCATCCCGTCATCGCAACCCCCACTATCCGCAGGTTCTAGCCAGCCACTACCAGTCGGTACCTTTGGTAAGTATACCAGGTAGGTACACCGGACCTATCAATCCAAGGTTTCAATGCCTCCCTGTAATCAATTTCTTATCAACCCGCTGCTGCATCAAGCGCGAGCACACCTACTCTCGCTCTCACTCACAGAGCTAAACACCCGAATCAACCAAAGTTTCTTCGTCCAGCCTCTGTCTTCGATCGCTGTAACCTGCCTCTTCGACCCGACACGTATATAGGAACGAGCTTGTCGCCCAATAATAAGAGCCTTGGTCCCCGTAGTTGGACCCGAGCCTTCTCTCGATCCTCCACTTCTCACTTCCATTTCCCATCTTTCTTCTCGCCCCTCTCTCGCTCTACCCAACCACCCGCGGGCACGTCACAATAATAGTCGCCAAGATGATGAAAATATGGTCTATGGTAAGGGAGGAGCACGAAAAATAGTGTGGCATGGGTGCTGATATAGTCTTGTGTAGAAAAAGGAGCAGCAAAAGCAGGAGAATGCTGATGCTGCGGGGGGCAAGAAAAAGAAAGTTACCGCCGCCCAACTGCGCGTGCAAAAAGGTATGTCGTGATGCGTCTTTCCACCGACTCTCGATTTGAGCAACACTCTAACCGTGGCATGGTTTCCTCTCCCCCGCAGATCTCTCAGAGCTGTCGCTGGGTACCACGATGAAGACCGAGTTTCCGAATCCCGACGATATCCTTAACTTCATACTCGAGATCACGCCTGACGAGGGCGTTTACACCGGCGGCAAATTCACCTTCACCTTTAGTATGAGCCAGAGCTATCCGCACGAGCCGCCCAAGGTGCTCTGCCAACAGAAGATCTACCACCCAAACATCGATCTCGAGGGCAAGGTGTGCCTCAATATCCTGCGCGAGGACTGGAAGCCCGTGCTCAACCTCAATGCCGTCATTGTGGGTATGCAGTTCCTCTTCCTCGAACCAAACGCATCCGACCCGCTCAACAAGGAGGCCGCCGACGACCTGCGCGCCAGTCGAGAAGCGTTTCGTCGGAACGTCAAGGTTTCCATGGCTGGTGGTAGTGTGCGGGGCATCACGTACGATAATGTCATGATCGCCCAAGGTAGGCGATGAAAAAAACGGGAGCACCTTGTCCTAAGCTACTCGAACTAAGACGACTACATTGCATTTACGGCTGGCCACTCTGCATCACCCAGGACGTCAGGGAGTAGGAGCATGTACTGCGGAATAGCAGAGCCGGGGTGGCCTGATTGATTTCCGGGCACGGGTTTCTAGATTTTTTTTTGATATGCAGTTTGGCGGTCATTTTCTCGTTTTATCATTACCACCACAGCATCGGCGTTTGCGGGGGGAGCATGGCATTCACGTTGAGGAGTCAACTTACCCCGGCGCTTTCACACTAGACTTCGGGAGCTCTCCTTGGCTAGGATGTGGCCTTTGCCAGGAGAGGAGAGGCAGGCGGACAGGTGACAAGACATCAGGGAAGACAGCAGATTTCGGCATCTTTATACCGGTGTAAATAAGGGTGCAGAAAACCATGGGAACGGCTACCTATGAAGTATGCATAGAAACACCCTACACGATAGATTAGGATCACCAGAACAGATGGGTCTCACAAGTTCAAGAGCCGTCAACCTGTCTAGCCAACGCTGGGTGCAAGAGTGTCTTAAATCTTGGCTTGCGTTTTATTATCTCCCGGATCATCGAGGAGAATAGGTTGAAGGCCGTGTTCTCTCTTTGCTCGACTGGTGAAAGTGAATTCTTGGTGGAGTTGAGGCACGAGAACAAACAAGACATGTTGATTCCAAGGACCCTGAGCTATATCCGGTGGCTGCCCCATGTTGTGTTCTCAATAGTCGATCTAATCTTGGCAAATCGCCTTGTAGGAGGATTAAAGCTGAGCGTCGTTCTTAGTATTCAGAATATATCATAATCTAGATACTGACGATGGTGATAGTCTTGGAGAGCATTAAACTCAGCGACCAGGGTTTTAACATAGGTAGGATCATTGTAGGTAGGTATTTACATTTAGTATTCTACATAGCACCATCCGTGGATGCATAACACACGGATGCTTGCTCGTGCCGGGAAGCACCTTACTTGGTACACACCTACTTTATATAGTAGGATGGACAGATGGGACGCGATGGTCTGCCACTTAAGTGCTAGACTAGGCCATGGCGACGAACATGGTAGCGGGGCAGGCGGGGGCAACAGAGGGACCGAGGGGACGTACCGGGGCCCAGACACTGCCAGGACCCGGGCAATAGGCAGTACAACAGGCTAGCCCACCAATGGCGTTGCAATTTTCGACTCACCGCCGCCGAGATCGCTCCAAGCTTTCGTAGCTCGCCCACTTCTGCGATTTCTCGTGCCGCACAAAAGCTCTGCGTTCGCTGACTGACTCTGGACCCTCGAACTTTGACTTTTGGAAAAATCTCAAAACTCTGGGGCCTTTTTGTCTATATTCTTTTTGAAGTAGCACGTTATTGCTGGTCAATATCCCACATACCAAGTAGTGCTCTCACCCTTCTACCGCCTCGCCTCCTCTCCACTCAGTTCTCTTCCTCTGCTACCATCGCCATGGCTGCCAGAGGTTTCTCCAAGGCTCTCCGTAGCCAATTGGCCCGTCAATTGGCCTCGCCAGCTGCTCAGAGACGTTCTTTCGTCGCTGCTTCTAACCTTGTCCGAGCTACCGCCGCCCAGGCCCGCCCTGCCGTGGCTGGTGTTGCGCAGCAACAGGTCCGTGGTGTGAAGACTATTGACTTTGCTGGTGTGCCCGAAGAGGTTTATGGTAAGCAATAGCAATGGCCATTGCTGAAAATTAAAAAACCAACCGTGTTTTTGCCTATTGCTGACATGTGTATATCCAGAGCGTGCCGACTGGCCCAAGGAGAAGCTTTTGGTAGGTTATAGTCCTGTCAGGCCGGCGGAACAAGGAATGTTTTGACTGACCATCTGCGTAGGAATACTTCAAGGACGACACCCTAGCTCTGATCGGTTACGGCTCGCAAGGCCACGGCCAGGGTCTGAACCTCCGCGACAATGGACTTAACGTCATCGTCGGTGTCCGAAAGAACGGCCAGTCCTGGAAGGATGCGGTACAAGACGGCTGGGTTCCCGGCCAGAACCTCTTCGAGGTTGACGAGGCCATCGGCAAGGGTACCATTGTTATGAACCTCCTCAGTGACGCTGCCCAGAGCGAGACTTGGCCTGCTATCAAGCCCCAGCTGACCAAGGGCAAGGTACGTTATATGGAGATTACATCCTGCTAACGGGACAATAACTCACACGCGCACAGACCCTGTACTTCTCTCACGGTTTCTCCCCCGTTTTCAAGGATGTCACCAAGGTCGACGTCCCCAAGGACATCGATGTGATCCTAGTTGCTCCCAAGGGCTCCGGCCGCACCGTCCGCTCGCTTTTCCGTGAGGGCCGTGGTATCAACTCCTCCTATGCCGTATTCCAGGACGTTACTGGCAAGGCTGAGGAGAAGGCCCAGGCTCTTGGTGTTGCTGTCGGCAGTGGCTATCTTTACAAGACTACCTTCGAGAAGGAGGTGTACTCTGACCTGTACGGTGAGCGTGGCTGCCTGATGGGTGGTATTCACGGCATGTTCCTTGCTCAGTACGAGGTTCTCCGAGAGCGTGGCCACAGCCCCAGCGAGGCCTTCAACGAGACCGTCGAGGAGGCTACTCAGAGCTTGTACCCTCTGATCGGTGCCAACGGCATGGACTGGATGTACGAGGCCTGCTCTACCACAGCCCGCCGTGGTGCCATCGACTGGACCCCTAAATTCAAGGCCGCCCTTAAGCCCGTCTTCAACCAGCTGTACGACTCCGTCATTGATGGCTCCGAGACCAAGCGATCGCTCGAGTACAACAGCCAGAAGGACTACCGACAGAAGTTTGAGGCTGAGATGAAGGAAATCCGAGAGCTGGAGATCTGGAAAGCCGGCCGAGCCGTCAGGTAAGCATCAAGTCTAACAGCTTTCCACCTCATCAAGAGCAGGAATTATAAGCAGTTACTGACTTAAGTCTTCTCAAGATCCCTCCGACCTGAGAACCAGAAATAAGGGCAGTAATGAAGCGAGTGGCGTTGGTCATTTATCGGTTTGGGAACAAAATCTTTGGCGGTGTATACTTGGAAGGTGTTCAAAGAGATGGCAAAACTTGTTTGTACTTGTATTCAGGATTCCCCCAGATATCATATCTCTCGCGAGGACCAAAGGGATTAAGTCCAAAAGTTATGTCGAGCTAGCTATGTTATTCTATTCTTTTCGATTTACTCATGCGCATGCAAGCAATTGACATTTACTTCGAGTGTGACCTTTTAAAACTTTATGCTATGATTTGTCGTCTTCCTCCAAGAGAGTACAGTATCCGTTATCGGACGGATGGACTGGTCGGGCACGAGTCGGAGGAGATGGGGATTATTCGAGGCACACTTCGGTGATCCACTCACACATAGCGGGCCACTTTCTGGAGTAGGTATCACAGGCAAAACACAAGTACGTATATAGACACTCTGTGATTCGCTTGACTTCCGAGAGTTTCACCAGACATTGAATTTTCATCACGAGGAGAGTTGGGCTCTGCTTTGATTGATTCCGTACGATTAACTTGTGACTTGCTGCATCGTTTGTACTTCTATAAGCATCCGACACAGCACAGATCCTTGGCGCTAGTGAAGGTCACGAGTCGAGGAAGATCGGAATTCGATTACATATATCAGCTTAGGGACAGACATATAGAAAGACAGGAAAGGAGGAGTCAGTTAGAAACCAGAAAGGGCGAATTGCGACAAGAAAAGGAACAAACTCCCAAAGAGAATCAAAAAGAAGAGGGCAAAAGAAGTAGAGAGGAAACAGAAAACATATAAACGGGAATGGCAGACCCTTCGACATCATCCCCCCTGACGCGGGCCTCGGTGTTCGAAGCGCGCGAACTGATTAAGCAGTTCGTACATCACACGCCCACGCTCACCAATGCGACGCTGGACAGGCTTGCGTCGACGCCGGCGCCGGCGCCAGTGAATGGGGATGGTGATGGGGTTAAAGAGGAGCGAAAGCCCGCGAACCCGACGTTGCGTCTGTATTTCAAGTGCGAGAACTTGCAGCGTATCGGCGCCTTCAAGATCCGCGGCGCGTTTCACGCTATTGAGCGCTTGAAGAGAGAACCTGGGTGGGAAGAGGGCGGGGGTAGGGAGAGGGGGGTCGTCACGCATAGTAGTGGTGAGTGTCTTTCGTGTTATTTTTCTTTCTTTCTTCTGTCCATCTTTTGTGGTTAGTGGAAAGATATATACGGATGAGGGAGTCCTTAGCGAACTGTAACCTCGCGTCCTATTGAGTCTCTTTGCTTGGCTCTATGGAATGGAAGGATATTCATGATATCGTCCACATTTGCATATACATATACATATATATATCTAGGGCCGGATCGCTTTTGGTCTTATCAAACTAACACATATCAACAGGAAACCACGCACAAGCTCTTGCGCTCGCAGCGCGTACTAATGGCATCCCCGCTCACATCGTCATGCCAGCAATCTCGGCGGCGCCGAAAATCGCAGCGACGAAGGGGTATGGTGCAAACGTGGTATTCAGCGGCAGCACGAGCGTCGAGCGCGAGGCCGTCGTGGCCAAGGTCATGGAGGAGACAGGCGCGCGTCTCGTGCCGCCCTACGACCACCCGGACATCGTGCTCGGCCAAGGCACGCTAGGGTTGGAACTGCTCGAGGACGCCCAGGCTATTATCGCAGCCGCAGCCGGTGCAGGAACGTCTTCGCACTCTCAGAGTGGCGAGGCGATACCGGCGGAGCGCACCCTCAGGGCCCCTATCACGACGCCTCAGTTCCCGGAGAGCAAGAAGACGCGTCCTGGCCTCGACGCCATCCTTGCGCCATGCGGTGGTGGAGGCATGCTCTCGGGTGTGGCGCTGTCATGCGAGGGGACCGGCGTCCGCGTGTTCGGGTGCGAGCCATGGTTCCAGGGCGCGGACGATGCCAAGCGCGGCTACGAGGCGGGCAAGCGCGTGGAGGCGGTGTCTACGCTGACGATCGCCGACGGGCTGCGCACGCCGCTGGGAAAGGTGCCGTGGGACATCATCTACGAACGACGACTGGTAGCGGGCTTCTACAGCGTCAGTGAGGACGAGATCGTTGCCGCGCTGCGGCTCATCTACGAGCGCTTCAAGCTCGTCGTTGAGCCTAGCTCCGCGGTGCCCCTTGCCGTCGCGCTCTTCAACGAGGACTTCCGGGCTCTTGTTGAGCGCGAGGCGGGCGAGGACGGGTGGGATGTGGGTATTGTGATTACTGGTGGTAATGTTAGCTTGGAGGCGTTGGGGAAGCTGTTTGCGCCTAAGGATAGTCAGTAAGAAAGGGAGAAGGAGAATATTATGTTTGTGAAGTATTTCGAGCCATGCAGCCTAGAACCAGACGAGATATTCCCATAGAACTAAATCATGAGCTTTGAAGATCCTCAATTTTGTTTTAGATTGTTTACTCGGAATATCTATTTGATGAGATAGGGGCTAGGGGAGAAGGATGGAATTATATTTCAAGGGCGATTTTGCACGACAATGGGCAGAGCATAATTTTCTATGAATTATATTAATTAGAGTATCAAACTATTAGATTATCCGCCATGCCAGTCCGCTGTAACTCCATTGCCTCATTTCTGCACTTCGTCGTGCGAAGTTGAAGAAATCTGACATGGCTAAAGGATCACGGTATCACAGATGCATGCCCCGGGTCTGAAATATATATATCAAGTAATGATAGTCTGAAGAGCCACTATGATAGCCCCCCAATATCTTTAGCTCATCTGCTCGTTCATCGTCTTCCGCCATTTCTGACTGTTTCGCGTGAGAAGAACTATAGCTATAGTGCCGCAAATCCAAGCAATAAGCGCCACGGCAGTAGCCAACCATCCAAAACCAATGGCATCGATAAGTGGCCGCGTGACGACGGTACCGGTAGCACTAAGGATGTTGCGCACGAAATTATTGAGGGCGACGCCGGAGCTTGCGCGCTTTGGCATGAACTCAGTGAGCATGGTCGTGGCCATACTAAAGACAAGCATGCTCCCGACGCCGAAGAAAAAGTTGGCAACGCTGGGCACGGCCCAGTGCTGGTGCGTCTGGATCGTCCAGCCAAACCACAACAGCGCACCAGGATACAGTGTTGAGGATATCCAGGCGTTCTCGCGGACGCGGTCCTCGGGGTAGTAAATGAGGCGTCCCCGCGCGTCGTAGCGGCCTGCTCTGCGTGCCGAGCGCTCCATGATGCGATCTAGCCACGGTCCACCAAGTAGCGAGGCGATGAAATAACCCAGCGAGCTTGGGATGTACAGGACGCCGACGATCAGGGGCGAGAAGTTGTACGGCGGCGCCGCGTAGGCAGATTGCACGCAGATGTTGAGTACGTACAAGGAGCCGAAGGTTATGGCCGCATACATCACGGTCAGTGCTACGGCTGGGAAACGCAAGAACTTGATGATCGACAGCGGATCGACGAACGCGCGCTTCGCCCATAAACCGAGTGTCTTTGTGCGTGCCTGCACGACGGACCGACGAGTCGAGACGCGAGAGAGCGTCGTCGGGTTGTCGTTGTTCGTATCGACTGGCGCCGACAACGCTTCTGCGATTTTCTGTTCCTGTAGAGTACGTGACAGAGTCTCGGGGATGCCGAACAGTATAAGTCCAAGGATTAGCACGCCGTACACGGCGAGGAAGTACATGGTACTGCGCCAGCCGTACCTAGCAGTGAGGGCGCCTCCGATAATAGGGGCTAGTAGGGGGCCCATCAGGGGGCCCAGATAGAAAATGCCCATTGCACGTCCGCGTTCTCTCGGCTCCCAGATGTCGGCAATGGTGCCGGCACCGACGGCTTGCACCGAGGCCGCGGCTCCGCCTGCGAAAAGCCGGAGGATGATCAGCTGTGCAATGTTCTGGCTCCGCCCGCTCCCCGCCGTGAAGGCGGCGTTTAGCGCGAACGAGGACAAGTAGATGGTACGGCGGCCCAGTGTCTCGGAGAAGGAGGACCACCATAGGGGGAAGACGGACATGGAAACCAGGTACAGGGCTACCGATAAATTCACCACTGTTGCTGAGACATGCAATTCTGCGGAGATCTGATCGAGGGAGGCTAGAAATATGCTATATCAGTATCGTAGATAACGTAAGTCGGTGAGCGGATAAGCAGTTGAGTGAGTGAAAGAGCCGAATAAGTAGGGTATAAATTGGATTCAAAATGGTGCAGAAAGAGATAAGAATACTCACGGTAAAGAATCGCGGATCCCATTGGCGCCACTGAAGCAGATAAGGCAACAAACAGCGTCAACACCCATTTTACGCCATTACCGTAGCAATAGGGGTTCTCGACCTCCGGGACCAGTGACAACCACGGTAACAGGCCTCTTCGGCGCTCTTTCGGAACCGGAGTGGCGATTCGAGGTCGTGTGGACGACACCGCGGACCGTACTTGGCCGACAGGGCCACCATCCTCGCCTTTCTCATCCGAGATGTCTTTGTGAACTGGTGATGGTGAAGCTGGTGTGGGCGAGATGGGCTCGTCTATCGAATCCTTCTCGGTAGTTGTCGTGTTTTCACTGCTTGATCTTCTCCGCTGCTGTGGCGATCGGGTAGCTGGAAACAGCTCTTCTACCTTCTCTGACTCGCCAGACATGTTGTGAGTAGGAGTTCCTTCTGTTATCTACGGGAGTGTTACTGCCTCGTAACAGAGGATGATCGTAACATCTAGAGGAATGACCAAGGACAACATAGACTGAGAGGGGAGAAAAAAAAGAAGGAACAGGGAAAGACCAAATTCCCAGTGTTCTATGCAGTCTGGCAGGTATGATAGGGTAGTAGTAACTCGGAGATAGACGTGATTTGTCGCGAGGCACAACAGTGCAGTTCTCAATGGACAGTATTCGATACTATTAAATGGCTTCTTTTCACTAAAAAATAATTATCTAGTGCTATTGAAGCATGTGCCTACACCGTTTCCCTAGAGAAAACAAGTTATATGCGAGTGCATTCTTTATAATAGAAAGGAAAATTAAAAAGACTTCACAACCAGATCCGTCCAATGAAGACTGGCGGGAATAAGACGAAAATGCCATCGTTCTTCCTATTCGGAGGATAGATCCGGTGGAGCCACAAACCTCGCGCACTGAATGGTGCTTACGCCGGCTTTACTGTGACTAACTGTGGGGGATGGAAGCGTGAAAGAGGAGACATGCATCCCGGGACCGGGCGTGGCTTGTATGACGTCTTGCTGTAAGATATCTCGGCCTTTCGGCTCGGTGTTTTGTGGGCGAAGGGGGTCCGGGCGGAGTGGTTTTTAGTCGATTTTGTTATCCTTTGTGATGTGTCGGTCCTCTCATTCGTTACTTACTGCATGCAGAGAATGTCCTAAGTTGTCTTATGATGATTCTTTAGACTAGCTAAAGGCTTATAACTTTCTCATAGATTTCTTAACAATATGTATTGAATATATCGGACCATTACTGCATCTTATTGCTTTGTCAGCTGTATTGTATTAGCAGCGCCCACACCAGTTAGTTATCAGCAATACCTATGTCATTAGCCCCAAGCAGTCATTATGTTCAACTTTAGTCTCGCCCATAAACTTATACCAAATTCATTGACTGTATTTCCTCACCGATTTTCATTAATAGAAATATTTATTTAGTCATTTAAGCCGTGAATCGTGGACGTACCTAAGTAAGAAAGAATCACACAGATAGGGTCGTTTCCCGCCGGCAACTGGACGAGGAAGTGCCAAAAGGGTTCTCTAAGCACTCTTCACCGCCGTGGCAATGCAAATTGAAAGTAGTTCTTATATCCGATAGGGACGTGGACAGGGACGTGCTAACAAAATATTATTCCCACAAGATATGCTTATACTACGGTATGGTGTGGACTTGCGCTTGGAGATTATATCTGCGCTGCGAATGATTCTGACTCGAGTGCGAAGGTCCTCGACATCATGGAGGCCGCCTGAATTTATACGGAAATGCCATATGTAAGTACGACGAACAACTTGTCGGGTGCCGGAGGTTGCTGTTAGTCTTGAGGCGATGGGTGGATAAAGCTAACGAACTACCTACCTATTGAAAGCTATATCATGAGACGAGCTATCTCAACAGATTGATACGTGGGCTATTTCGAAACAGAAACCCTGTCTGCTACTTTGAAACTCCCTAGAACTTGATAGCGACTGGGAAAATTAACCAAAAGGGGTCTTACGTGTATGGACTTGTAAGTCACGTAGCGACATGGGTCACTTCCGTATTGATTTATATATTAACGCTTATTTGAGAATATTAATCAACCTACTACACGCGCTTTCTCGTGTGCGTTTTGAACTTCCTTTATACCGTATTCCTAACCGCAGCTTCCAGAATAGTGAAAGTCATACACTCGCTAGTGGCTGATGCTGTGTCTGTGTTTGAGCAAACCTAACAGCGATGGCTTCGCTGCTAGACTTCGTCAGTAGCCATCTATATGGTTCACGGCCATAACAAGCTGGCAACTTCAGTCCAGTCTTCAAAGCCATACACGGCATTACTCTTCTCCCCCGTGAGCCCCTTCCAGCCCTCACGCGCCTCCCAGATTTCCACACCATACTGCTCGAACGTCTCCGCAGCACTTCCATCAAACCCAGCAACGACACCCACGTTCGTAGGCGAACCCCAAAGCGGCAGCAAATCCGCATGACTATCCGACACGAAAACAACCTTAGCTTTCTCAGCGGCAGGAACACCCTTTAAAAGCTTCGTGATGAGCGTAGTCTTGTCTCCGCCGGAGAAGAGAGACACATTCTGGTTCAAGGGTGAGAAAGGCAGGACTCCGCGCGGGAGAATCTCGGGCGAGTACGCCGCGATGCGCGACACGACGTCGGGACACCCCGACGCCTCGCGCAGCACGAGCCGGACCCACGACGGCGACCAGTTGAGGCTCACGACGTGAATGCTGACGCCGCGCCTCTGCGCCGTGCGCGCGAAGTCGCACCACCCGCTTCGCAGCGTCTGGTTCCGCGCGTACCTGACTAATTCGGCTGCTTTGGCAGTCTCGAAGAGGCCCATGCCCTCAACCCAGTCGAACGACCACTCCTCGACAGCGCGGCGCCCTGCATCGTCTGCGTACGCGATGTAACTTGCTAGCGACGTGGCCTGCGGGGCCGCGGCGGCTGCGGCGTCGGCGCGCTTCTCGTAGATCTCATCGATCTCATCCCAGGACAGGACTGAGCTGTTGCTGGGCAGGGTGGCGTAGGCGGCTGTTGCCAGGTCGTCGTATCTGCAATCAAGTTAACTCAAATTGGTCTACTACTACTGCGAATTAATTTTCGCATGAAGTGAAAGTTCGCACGCGTCAGATGTGACGATAGTTCCGTCAAAGTCTATGAACAGCTGGATCGACGAGGACGGGTGTGGACGGGCGCAACCCGCCGCCACGCCGAGGGCGAACAAAGATAAGCTGAGGGACCTCATCTTCACAGACGCTTTGATAAAAGCGTCTTCTCAATATAGTTATTGTACTTCTTGTGAAAACATCGTTACGAGCGTTACCGGCCTCGAGCGTCTACAGAGCTGCTTATGTATTGTAGCATGGATAACTTGTTGAGTTTTAGTAACACGCTTGGCGGGCTAGCGCTTAAACCAGATCGAAAAATATTTGCTAGTTTCCACACGATGGCGTGCTACTAGATCTGGAAGTTCAGCCAAAGCTCCGCAGTTATGTTATGAGGATCTCATTATGGCTTATAGTAAAGGTGGATACGGACTGATTTCACTAAAGAATATGAAAAATAGTATTTAATGGTATGTAAGATATCTCGATTTTGCCATGACATATATGCCCTCTGATTATACTAAAGGACTGGTCCCAGACTCCCAGGCATTACGACCGAGGTGACTGAAGGCAGAACCCAACAAGCCACTCGGTTGTAAAATTCGAAGGATTTGCTTGAGACAATCCTTCACACGAAAAAAACTACTTACAAGTAATGCTGTCTATCATCGGGGCGATTCTCCGAAATAGGATCCATGTTATTAGATCCTGTCCTCTGATGACCAGCAGCAGGCACCGGTTTCTCCGTGCTTCCAGTGCTTTGGGGCGAGATGAAGGATAAAGACGGCGTCTCGCTGTCGCGCTGGCTCCTATCATAGTCGCTCGGCGGGTAGTTCTCATAAGGCGTATTCTGGATTGAGTCCATCCTGTTCACGCCGCCATATGCGTACGAGTCCGCCGACAACTCGGCCTTGTGCGCCGACTCGCCGTGCAGCTCGGGCTTGTGGCGCAGCCACCCGTACTGCGCATTCTGCGAGTCCGGGCTGTACATCGGCGGCGGGGAGCGCTGCTGCATCTGCGCGCGGGAGTCTTCGGGAGGGAGTTCTGAGGGCGGTTGTTGTGGTTGATGCTGTTGCTCTTGCTGTTGTTCATGCTGTTGTAGCGACCTCTTCTTTTTGCGCCTCATGAAGAAGAACATGAAAATGGTCGCTGCGATCACCGGGACGCCAACACCAACGCCCACGCCGATACCTGCTTTAGCGCCTGTCGATAGGCCGCCTGAGCCGGAATGAGACGAAGATGCCGTGGCGGTTGGAAGCGCTGTGGGGTTGAAAGAGATCGTACCGCCGGCTGTTGTTGGGAGGAGCGCAATTTGGTTCAGAGTTGGTTGTCCGCTGGCGGGGTTCGATATCAAGGCTGAGGCGGCATCGCACGTGCAATCTTCATGCTTTATCACGATCTCATCCTTGTGGTGGGCGCAGCCTGAGAAGAGATCGATGTCATCGCCGTCACATCTCGCTAGTGCCACCCACTGTTGATCGGGGTATCCTGCTTTGTGCGGGCATTTGGACGAGGAGTAAGTTGCATCTGTGCACCCGGTGATGTATGTCACGGAGGCTGTTTTTCTGGTCAGTTTTCGCAGCGACACGTATTGATACGACTCGTGAAATTGCACTCAACATACTATCATTATCGTAGCATACGCTCTCAGATAAGCAGAAATCTCCTTGAAAACAGCACGCCTGGGTTCCCGCGACGGCTGAATTGCCACAAGGGATAAAACGTGGGTCAGAGATCTGCCCTTCGCCGTAGAAACACTCTCCAGACGAGATATAAAGATCGCCGTCATTCATACTGATTAAACTTAGGATTGATTCTTGTACACGGGAATTGGCTCAAGGCAAGAAAGTGTGGAATCATTAGAGAGGGAAAGAAGAGCCAAGTGGAACAAGGCTTTGGGTCAGCTCAGGCATCACAGAATTCCGACTTTCCTCCTTCACGTGAAGGCAACCAGGCCACATCGACTACATAGTCAGCCGGTGAACAGAGAACTCACTAAAGAAGTAAGTCTATGATTCCGATAGATGTTGTTGGTTAACTTCGTATTACTTGCAGTATGCGACAATCTCATTAGGAAAAGATCCCCTCCTCCATGAGGAAGCCCCTCATATTGGAGAGAGCACAGATGAACATGACCTGCATGTGCTGGGCAAATATACTATATAATTGGCTCGGATCGAGTGATTCGGAAGCTGTGGCCAAGCCTCCTCCGTATAGCAAATGTTCAGCTTCCCGACCTTCAGTATCCTGCGTGAGACACCAGCGGAGTGCAGCATAGTCGTGCTTCGGAGGGGGCAACATGATTACGGGGATGGTGACAATGGCGAAACAGGGTGATGAGGCTGACAAAAGGCTTTGCAGTGATGGAAATATCGTTCTGTCGCATCCCTTGAATAAGATTGTTTCCTCTCGTGGCAGGAGGGTCAGCAGCTAAAGGGCTACCCAATCCCTTAGTTCCTCTAGGGTATCAAGTGTCATGAATCCTATAGTTTCTTTCGACCAGGCAATTCAGTGATGAGACAATATCAAGACAGAAAAAACAAGAATCAAGCAAGAAGAGTTCGCGTTGCAATATTACTGTTAGAGCTCATCTGGCCGACTCCATCCTGTTGGTGCTGGTAACACCCTGAAAATAGGATACTCATCACCCGTCTTGACGGGGACGAGGTTGAACCTAACGTACGAATCTATGTTTTCCGGCTCAAGTGTGACAAACGCTAAAGCTGCGTTCTTTTGCCTTGTCCTTATGAGGAAACTTCCGACAGGGAGGCGAACCTCTTTTTGGACAGGTTCAGTGGTCACTGTGACTTGGATTGCACCTTCGTAATACGCTCGTGCCGGAGATGCCGACGTGATTTTTAACGCCTCGACCGTCCCGCGATATTCATAGTCAAGAGTCTCAACAATGACACCAGACTCCTGCAGACGAATGGCGAGGTCTGACCACGTCCGCGGAATCAGGTATGCTTCCGGACGTATTCGGGTCAAGTTGGCGATGGTTGGCGTCGTGCTGAGCCAGCTAACAGGGAGCTGCACTAGACTGCCGTTTGTCACATCGATGAATGAAACAGAGCGGCTCATGGCGTTCCGGTAATCGGTGACGATGATGTCATCATCACTGTTAATGAACTTCTCAATCGCGTTTTCAACCTGTATCGGGTGAGCCAGTGTCGCTTATCGTTTCAATACTATTAGTCGAGGCAGCACTCACAGTAGAATAGACCTCATCAAAATTCTCGAGTGCAATATCGAGGATAGCAGATACCATCGTGAGAGCAGTCGATACACGTCGCTGGAAGTGTTGGTCTGCGAGGCGGATGCCACGGACTTCGTTAAGAATGCCTATCGACTGCATCAAGCCAAAGCTGTTCCGTCCGGCCTTTCCATCACTTCCAGCCTCGGCGAGGGTGATGCCGGGAGCCGCCCTGAATGATGCGGTGAAATACGACTCCCATCGGTAACCGGCAGCTTCGAGCCGTTTCGCAATGCCGGACGCGAAAAGCGTCTCGGAGATATTCCGAATATCCCTATGTGTATTCAGATTCTTGCCAGGTGCGATTAGTGCATCCACTACAAGAATTATGATTAGCCGGCGATGCAGGAGGAATGAATTCTTGGATCTTCCTACTCCCATGCTTATAATGACCGTCTGTAAGCCGGGTTCCAGTGAATTCGTGCATATCAACAGCGATGTGGGGTGAGAATGAGCTTAGGAGCCGCTTGATCTCACGAGACTGGCGCCGAGCAAGCTTGGTATGCTCACGGTTTGGGTCAAGGTTAGAGGCAAGCTCACGTTGAAAGTACGACACGCCATCGGGATTATATCGAGGAAATAGAAGGATGTCCATTTTCTCGAGAAGCGATGTTGACCAGTCTGCATTCGCGTCTAGCTTTCCAAGGAGAGCTAATACGGCCTGGTCACCTGCTGGTTCATTGCCGTGTACACCTCCTTGGATCCAAACCCGCAGCTTTCTACTGCTCTCGTCGCTCGGTATTTGCGACTCATTTGATAGATACACGTACGGGAATGAGCGACCTTCTTCAGAGGTGAAATCTGCTACATGATAGTGAACCCATTCATTCATTTCAGATATCGATTTCAGGAATATGTCTAACCATGTCGAGTCAGATGGTTTCTCAAGAATTGTGGAGTTAGGCCACGCACCGAGTGTCGCATCATCTGTTGGGGGCTCTGTGCCGTTCCTGAAGCCAGCGAGTACGCTTTCCGGAGTGAGGAAGGCCGGAGAGAAAAGCTTCTCGTCAGTATCGGGGAAGTGAGCAGCAACCAGATCCTCATCTTTCTCTACAGGAGCGTGGTTTCCTCCATATTGGCTTGCCTCAGCGTACGGAATCGACGCATATAGCGGCAGTAAGACTGTCAATTGGGATAGGGGTTGAAGTATCATGGTGGCAAGTCATGTCCTAGTCTTCAACGTCAGTTAGTTGTTGTTGAATTTGTATGTATTGCTGAACCGCTGTGTCTCGCGAACATTTCGCGGGCTGTGGCGGGCTTATACGGTACCTCACCTGAACCGGCTCTTAGAGCTGCCAACCACTGTATTTTCAGGGGGTTGGTCACATCATAGTACCTGCATATCAGCTGCGACAGGTAAGTACTTAGCCAGGTAACAAATAACTCCTAGGTACTTAAATTCGATCGTACCTCAGTAAATACCTACTTCGTTGAATTCTTTCCTTGAATTGAACTGCATTTACCTTCCTAAAAGTAAGTAGTAACAACTAAACATTATTTCAAAGACTGCTGCCCTCCGTACCTAAGCTAATACGCAGCGGAGCTAAGTTCGCTTACCAGAGTGTATTCATACAATGGGTGCTAGCATCAACTGCATTAATGTGCAAAAATTAATTATGGCGGTAGATTTGCATAGCATATAGTATATTTGATAACACCAGAAATCGCGATGCCTTCTGTTTACGATTGAAGTCGGCATGTTTGCAACGGTTCCGACGAAATGTTGGTGCGAGATTCGGAGCCACAAAAATCCAAGATCTGGGCATTTAATCTTTTTTGACTCAAGGACCGACTGGGGCCGGCTCCGGTTGCCACCCGACACGAGATAGAGAACTACATCTCTATCTTCCCTATCATCCAGTCATTCTCTTGTTCGACACAAATTAGGTCAGAATTAAAAACTGCAGTGACAGAAAAAATGTCGCTGACGAGTGCATCGCCGGCAGACGCAGCAAGGGAGGCCAAAAGCGCATCACATATTCTAGCGACGCTCCCTGCGGCGGCGAGAAACGATGCACTGACAGCCATCCACACAGCGCTGTCGGAGGCCAAGGACGACATCCTCGCCGCCAACGCCCGAGACCTCGAGGCTGCGCGGCACGCTGCCGAGAATGGCCAACTCAGCCAGAGCCTAGTGGCGAGATTGGATCTCGGCAAGAAGGGCAAGTGGGAGGACATGCTGAAGGGCATTCTGGATGTGCGCGAGCTTGAAGACCCAGGTGCGTGTCTGTCTGTCCCTGCTTGCGCGGTGCATGTAGCATTTGTCGAGATCAACGCGCTAAGTGTCGCTTAGTCGGTCAGATAACGTTGAGGACGAACCTTGACGATGGCCTGGAATTGACCCGTGTTACGTGTCCGATCGGTGTGCTGCTTATCATCTTCGAAGCTCGCCCTGAAGTCATTGCCAACATCGCATCCTTGGCTGTCAAATCGGGCAATGCAGCCATCTTGAAAGGTTGGTTTATGTTGCTCTCTCTATTTTATCAGGACCCATTGACGCGTAAATAGGAGGCAAGGAGTCGACCGAGTCTTTCGTCGCTATCTCCAAAGTCATCTCGGCAGCATTAGAGAAGTCACAAGTTCCTAACAACGCCATCCAACTCGTCACTACAAGGGATGTCATTCCTCAGTTACTAGATCTAGACCAGTTCATAGACCTCGTCATTCCGCGAGGGTCGAATGAACTGGTTCGCTACATCAAATCAAACACCAAGATCCCCGTTCTAGGTCATGCCGATGGTCTATGCTCCATATTTCTCGAGCAATCCGCAGACCCTAAGATGGCCGCTGAAGTCATCGTCGACTCAAAGACAAGTTACCCGGCGGCATGTAACAGCCTGGAAACCCTGCTTGTCCAACAATCTGCGATTGAAACGCACCTTTCCTCCGTAGCCGAGGCCGTGATCGCGAAGGGTGTCGTTCTTCGTTGCGACAAGGTGACAAAGGAATTTCTCGCCAGCAAGCTATCGCCAGAGTCTTCATCCAAGCTAGAAGATGCGACAGACCAAGACTTCGACACGGAATTCCTCAGCTTAACGTTAGCGGTGAAAGCCGTAGCGGATGTAGACGAGGCAATCTCGCATATCAACACCCACGGCTCGAAGCACACAGACGTGATCCTCACGTCGTCATCAGATCTCGCCGAGAAATTCATGTCGAGTGTAGATGCAGCGGGCGTCTACTGGAACGCATCAACGCGCTTTGCCGACGGGATGCGATATGGTTTCGGTACCGAGGTCGGCATCAGCACTAACAAGATTCACTCCAGAGGTCCTGTGGGCTTGGAGGGTTTGATGATCTACAAATACAAAATCCGCGGCCAGGGTCACATTACTGCTGTGTACGGTGAGGGCGATGGGAAGAAGAGCTTTAAACATGAGAGATTACCGCTATGATTGGCTACACCTGTAATGATAGGTTCTGCGCAAATCACCCAGCTCAGAGTATCCTGGATATTCAAGGAGTGGAAATGAAAATTCAGATAAAAACGAATGTATTGGGCTGCTAAGCCTCAAAATAAGCTCGCTACTTCTCAGCAGACTATATTATCCGTCTTAGCTCCAGCGACGATGTTCGTAACGAGCACGGTGAGGGGATTAGTATCTTGGGAAAGCCTACCTACCTACTGAATTGTCGCGTACCTATATACAATAGGTACTAAGCTTCGTTGCCAACAGCATAGGTACTTTAGGGCACTGATCATAGTGGTGTCAGCATTTATTGGGGAATCTCAGCGGAGGAGACTACCTACTCTCCAACGCTTAGGCTGGGGCGTTCTAGGTCTTCTAGAATGGCCTGTTATTGCCAGAACTAGATGGAAGAGAATAGACTCCTTATATGCGAAGACTGACGGGCCAGGCCGGCCAGTAGGCAGGTCAGATCTTAATTTAATAGCTGTAGTGAGATGATACCGACAGGAAGACCAGAGAGAACCAACATTTCTGAATATTAAACCTACCTAGGTGTTCATGTCCTTATGTTACTTGTTCATACAGGGTCTTAAGGTCCGCATGACTGCTAGTTAGGTACTTTAGGTATCTGCATGCCCCGACAATTATATGGATTCAGGGCTAAATTACACTATTTACAGGCTTATTGTTATCCTGGCAATGTGAGTACTGTGTACAGCACGATACAGTAACATGTTGGAAGATTCTCCAAGAAAGGGTCTTCCGAGACATTGTAATGGATTGACTGGTTACATCAATAAATAAATATAATGATGCCTCGTCTATTCTACCCTCAGGGAACGAATGAAGTCCGCAGCGCCTCTTTATATCTCAATAGCATACGACCCTATTCGCTAGGGAATCCTTAGCTTGCAATGCAGATCATGCCTTGCCTTCATACCGAGACAAAAACGGTAAGAATAGTAGCGAAACTAGCATTTTTATGTTAGCCCAAATCTTGCAAGATCTAATGACGCACCAAGATATTGCACTCACGTTGCCCCCGCCAGAATTAATTCTATCATTCTCGAATTCGTCAACTGGGCTAGTATAGACAGGTAGACAACCGTAGAAGCTATGATAACGCATATCCTGCCCCAGGGGCTATCGATAGCCATGCAGATGACGACTGGTAATAGAAGCAGGAATGATACCATAACCAACATGATGATCTTGGCTGTGTGCTTTATCAATAGGCCCGAATGGAGATATACGTTTTCATCTTCTGACAAGTCATGTTGAGTCATCTACATCTCCCGTAAGTATGATGTCTTGCGTGAAGCTACATCGGTGTCCTACGTGTCGGAAACCTTTATAACGACGAACGAACAAATCTTCTACCCAGTCTTCGAGTTTCTTCGTCGCCCCGTCTTTACAGAAAGCAAGGCTTATCAGTTCTCCCTCGTGTTCCAGGTATGCGGTCTCATCTCTGCTGATGGAGCTCGTCCCATTTGTCCAGTTCCGCAGGCTTGTTATGTCTCGTGGCTGGGCGCGATTGAGACTTAATATTTTATGAGTGCCTTCCAAAAGCGTGTCTGCCTATTGTCAGCGATAGCTGCCGGATGCAATAAATGCACATGGCTTACCATAGCTAGCCATGATTGGGTAAAGCTCGGAAAGAACAGAGCTGCGATCCTTGTTCGTATCACTACGACTCTCCCCTAAGAACAAGGGTCGGGTTTCTTTTCGATCGATTTCGTCTAGCTCGTGTTCGAGGATAGTGATCTTGTCCTGTGTCAACAACAGAAGCCTTGCACGAAGCCTAAGGAACCGCCGGTAGATAAAAAAATCGGGATTAGCCGCTGAGAGGGCAGTGAACTGTGGGTATCCTTTTCTGTAATCCTCAACTAAGAAATGTCAGCCATCCGTGTTGGAGTCCGGTACAATATTAAGGTTGAGCCACACTCTTTTTTGTTTTTTTGGATCCAGTACCATTTAACCCCAGTTCTACGTCCAGAATTGCCATCTATTTGACAGCGGTGACCAGAGTTAGCAATTGAAAAATGCAAGATTGAAAAGCTACACCACCCGTCTCTTTTAAGTCTATAGCGTATCCCTAATAGCAAGACCTAGCACTTTGAAAGCAAACCAGTCACGCCCAAAAACTTGCTGTACCAGTAGCCCTTTGCTGAGTATAAGCTCCTGCATGGTAGCGAGGAGGACAACATTGAAAGGCTAAGTCTTCAGAGACTATTCATTAGGGTTGTCACCAACATCAGCGTCCCTGCCCAACTGGTGAGGCTTGATGGTCAAGCATTGACATCAAGCATAGTGTAGAATGCAAGCTGAACACGTTAGCATCGACGTGGCACCTAAGGTTGGATTGGGTTAGGGGCAGTGTTGCAACAGTGATGGGGTAAGGCACTCAGAAGCTGTACTGAATGATTTCAAAACCCCTTTGTTGTCATTTACTAGAATGACTCATCTAGAGCGTGTGAGCCTATAAAAGGCAGCTGAAATTGCTGGGTAGCATGTAATATCTAGTAGATCATCAGTCATTTACTCTGTGTCTGCTGCGTCTGCTACGTGTTATATCCTCAGCATCGCATACCTAAATTGACTGACAACATGAATAAGCCCAGTCGGTGAGTATCAAAGGTGTTGTAAGTTTTACAGATACTAATAATCTAATTACAAGAGACGAAAGCCCGGATTTTACCTTCTACGATGACGACGGGCGTGGACGCATTACACAATACACAACGGTTGGTCTCCTGTATTTAAACAGTCTTGTATTCGGCTAAATCGAAATGTAGGAAAATGCATTTCGCTTGGGCGACTGGGTGTATCTAGTCAAAAACGGACAAAAGACAGGCCCTTTCAAGATCGAAACTGTTCCAGGTCCGAAACGATATACACTTTGTCTCCAAGACGGTACACCTGTCAACAACGGCCAGGAAGTGGATGAAAAGGACTTAGAGAAACAAGCACCGCCGTAGATTGATACAGCCCAATAAATCTCTACAAATCTAATGTAGCTCTAAAATAGTGCCCCATGACATTGGGTCTGTTTGCCTGCATGGTCGCAGTCCGCCTGAAATACAAGCTGTTGTACATGGCCTTAGGCTAGAGTTTTTTTGCAAGGGGAGTTCTCAATAAACTGACTCTATAGACGGGTTTACTTTAACTCGTCAGGTAATTGGACCATCACCAATTACTTCCTTAGATGGAATTTGCGTAGCCACAGTAGGGTGTTAGACCATTTTAAGATGCGCATACGTACACTTTGCAACCGGTACTGGATTACCTCGATCCTCGGCTTGGAAGGCCTAGAAATAAGACGTACATGCACCGCAAATAATCAAGCATTTCTGACCCCGCCACGATGGCGATATCTGTAATGCTGCTTTATGAGAAGTTCCCATACCGCTGCGGCTATGTTTGCCAAACGGCTCCGCACTGCTATCCTATGAAACGGTCAGCTGCAGTCAACCGTATGCGTTGTAACGTATTCATTAAGAGGCTGATTTCTCACTTCTGTTCTCACAAAATGCACAGGTGGGACTAAGTGCGAGGCAGAATTCGTAGGTTTCGCCATCCGTTGTTAGATCGAGAGCACCATAGAGAGGATATAAACATATATAATGCGAGTTCCCGTTAATCCTTTTGTATCGTCAAAGTCAACCATATAGGCCAGTGCTAGTGACTCTCTCTTTACCCTACCTTGCCTTAATTTTAGTCATAGTCAATAGCAACTATGTGGACGCCATCATGACGCGTTACGCTCTCTTGATCGGCATCAATTATTACCCGAAAACCGAGACTGGTCAATGGCGCCCCCTAAGAGGCTCTGTGGAAGACGCCCAGGAAATGAAGGAGCATTTGACCAGGTTATGCACCGGAGATAATCAAGTCGATATCGAAATTCTCACAGCTAGCATAAAAGACTCGGATGCTTCCCGTCCAGTCGAAAATATGGAAGTATTACCGACACACAGCAAGGTGATATCCAGCCTTGAAGCCATCACCTCGAAAGCTTCCGCCGGAGACTTTGTCTATATTCATTTCTCTGGACATGGAACTGCCGTCAAATATGACAGCGAATTCTCGAATAGTTCCACCGGGGACTTGGCATTGGTTCTTCTTGCAAGTGACGATATCACTAAGATTCATTATCTGCGAGGCTCCGAGTTGGCATATCAGCTTCAGCAAATGGCCAAGAAAAACATAAACGTAACCATTGTTTTGGACTGTTGTACTTCAGGCGGCGTCCTTAGGAACAAGTTGGGGCCATCAGTTCGATATCTGCCCTACGACCCAGTGGTAGATATGGCGTACCCTCCTATCCCTAATCGAAGTCTCAGCCCCGAAGAAGGTGCTATGCGCCCAGCCGACCGGAATGCATCCATGAACCTCAACTGGCTGGTTAACCCAGAACGCTATACTATCCTTACAGCTTGTGAGCCCACCGAATCAGCGCAAGAGTTACAGTCAAATGGAAAGAGCCACGGGGCTTTATCCTTTTTTTTAATGAGAGCTTTCAATAAGTGTGGTGGCGTGGGTGGCAGGAAGCAACACATCTATGCTCACCTTTGCGCAATATTCAAGGAATCTTACCCCCAGCAAACCCCGATGCTTTATGGAAACAGAAACATTGGCTTCTTCGATGACGCTACGGATAAACTTGGTTCGGTATCGATTCCCGTCGTAATGGAGTTAGACCGGAGTTTCCGCTTGCAAGCTGGTCGAGCGCACGGTATTCACAATGGAGACCGGTTTGTCTTACTTGCCAGCAATGGCACAGAATGGCATTCTAAATTCACTGGTGCTCGAACGGTTGTTGAAGTAACAGGTGTTGGGGCTCTCAAGTCGACTTTACAATTGCCGGGTGGCATCCATGTATCTAAGGCGTCAGGGTTGACAGCAACGGCACTCACCCATCTATCTCTTCGAAGATTTCCTATCCGCGTCAGAGTTGGGTTACTAGACCCCAATGAATGGGCTACAGCATTACAACGACGAGTTTCACTTGACGCTCAGTTTGCCACCGAAGCGAAACATGACACTCCGTTCTCTTTCTATGTGGCCATAGTTGCTAAAGACCGGTACGAGATCCAAGACGAGTCAGGTCAAGAGATACCGAACCTGCCCAACTCTCCATACAACCTAGAACAAGATGCCGATTATGTTCTAGACATAGTAGAGCACTTGGCGAAGTTCAAAATGGTAAAAGGCCTGACGAATAGCTCGCCATCGCAATTGTTTACGAAGTCGTTCAGTATCCATCTCGTCAAAGCATGTGGCAAAGTTTTTGAGCCAGGCTGTGTACAATTGGGACATTTTCATACCGAATGTGCGCATTCACAGTGCTTGGTAGAGGTTGAGCATGATGATGTTGTATCTTTGGTGGTAAAGAACAAGGAAGAAGCCGTTCAAATCAAAAAACAAGATGCTGACCGATCCCTTTACTGCCACCTTTATAGCATGGGTTCCTCTTGGGAGATAGAGAGCCTTCTTGCTGCAAATCACGTAGTGATCCCACCTCGTTTTAGCAACAAGAGCGATGATTTCCCAGAAGGGACTGACGGAGAGTGGAGGAAGAGAATTCAAATGACAGTGCCACAAGGTCAGCATCAGTGTGATGACATTTTCAAAGTCTTTCTCACTAGACAATCGACTTCGTTCTCGTCATTAGAGTTGCCAGAACTCGGCAAACCGGCCGAGTCTCATGGAAATAACAAATGTGGCGAGCTAGACTCTGCCGGGCTATCCGAAGAATGGATCGCAGTGAGTTTTCGCGTTCGAACACGCAAAAACAGACTTTGAGCAGGCATACACGTCCAAGGGCTAAAATATCGCGCTTACTGTTATGTTATGTATGGGGACTTCTATAATTATGAATCTGAATTTTTACGAGTAAAAATCAGTTTTAAGATAATATTGTATAGAGGCTCAAGACTACACTAATCTGTTAGATAAATAAGGGTTAGGAATTTGGTATGTTGCATGCTAATATGAGCGCTAGGTAGGAATAGAAGAGCGATTGCTTTGGTGAATAGACTGCTGCGCAAAAGGGCTTAGAGTGATAAGCTTAATTCACGATACGTGATGAGATTACCTTAATAATAAAATAGGCAGGTCAAAACATTCAGCTTATTGATAAAAAGTCTTGACAATCGAAATTGAATTTACTTCAAAAAGAGTGTGTAAACTAGTGTAGAAAGGCCGATTTTAGATACTGTGTCCGACTCTGTTCGTGCCCTTGATTGGTGCGAACCCCTTACCCCCTATCAGCCGAATATAGCTAAACTACGATATGCAGAATGGCCGTCAGGGTCCTACATGAATGTATCCTGCCCAAACGAACGGATCGTCTATTTCGTCTTCAGAACTGTGGTACCCATAGGGTCTCACCACCCTCTTGCCTCTCCTAGCCTCTGCTAGCTCTTCCTCCTTAGATCTTGGAACTTCTGCAGATCGCACTTGCGACCGCTGGTTCATGCGATCCCGAAGGAGTTTTGCAGCTCTGTGCACTCCCAAGGCTATTCTCTCGCCACTAAAAGTACCGCCTTCTCTTATCGTCTTATACACCTCGGCTGCCGCGTCAACAGAGTATCGATCCGATATTTCCCACAACGATCCCACAACATGCTGGAAACCTGCTAGCTGGCACACGGACACCAAGTTTATAGCTTCGTCGTATAGTTTCGGCGCACGGCTTTCGCCAGTTGAGCAAGCCGACAAATAGGCCAGCCATGGGGGTTTTCGGCTCAAATCCAAACCGAATAGGTGCTCAACCGTCAACGGATCTGTCTCCCAGTCTTTTAGGAGTAAAGAACTTTGAGATGGATCTGATGGATGGGATTCTCCATGGCCGGCGTAGTGAAACAACGTGCAGGTGGCCAGATTCTTTAATAGTTCTTTTCTACATGGACGTTGTAATAGAACTTTCTGGACTGAATCCGGGAGAATCTCGCTCAATTTGTCCACCTCTTCTTCAGCAAACGGAAGGTTGAAATGCCCAGGTGTCGTACTCATCGAAACGAGCAAAGCCTCTCCAGACTCAAAGCTGGGACTCTTATGCGAATTCTGACGGGCATGTAGAAGTGCCTTGATTGATGGACTGTATGTCGATATTACCCTGTCTAATGCCGACTCCATGGACTGTGGGAATGGCCGGCCCGCTGCGTGCAGTGGTAACAGACTCAGCGCACCAGTAGGGATCCACCATACACGGGGCAGGTCACCGTTCGATGGGATGTCCAGAAACCCCAGTGCATTCAAGACAGGGCGAACGGCTGCTTCCCAAAGCCACTCTAGCATGCGAGACATCTGGCTCCGTTTGTCTGAAGAAATTGCATGAGAGCGAGCCGCTGCTAAGAGTTTGACTTGTTCTTCGATGTCTGTATGGTGCAGGTCTGGGAGACGTAGCGACTGGATGACTTCGGTTCCTATGAGAATCGCATCACATCTATGGTCACTGACGTTAATGACAACGACAGGGCCTAAAGACGCAGCGGCCATCAATTCGTGCGCTTGCTGAGGACGAAGAAAATCTTCAAAACCGGACAGACGGCGTATATCATTAACTATCTCGTCAAATTGGGAGTTTGCTTTGTGGCGTCGATTGGCATTTGATACGGATGCCAAAGAGCCACGATCAATTGCGTCGAAATCAAGCGAGTCAGAGCCAAGTAAATCAGAGTTCAGGACATCTCGGACTCGTTCAAATTTTTCTGCCATCCCCTTATGCTTATCTTTGAGTTCAGCTAGGTCAGATCTTGTTCCGAGCCGTAGACCTGTGATGATGCCCCTGCCTAACTCTAGCAACTGCACCGCATGGCATGCATCCTTTCCAACTTCGAGAGCAGCAGAGGCTGCGAGCGCAGCTAAGCCGGCGAACTGTCCTATGATGTGCTGCTGGTCGCCTTGACGCAATTGTTGCGGGGCGACTGCTGGCAGGAGATTTACAGCAATATCTGTAATGCGACTAATATCTGTCCATTTCTTGTGGTTAATTAGTATACGGGCAGCGAGCATGGCTGATCCAATTCGATCAGATGGTGGTGCATCCAACGACTCCGCTACCTCAACCCAGAGACGCGCAGCTCGGTCGGAGTCGTCCGCCTTACCATGCCACAAAGCCCACAGCTGGAGGTAAAATGCGTGCATTCTCAGAGCTTTTGCTCTCACAGATACGTTTTTCGGCTCCAAATCCATTACTGCCAATGCATTTTCGCTTCTCTCGATGGTCTTTGCTAAATCGTCAACACTGTGCGTTTGCCAATATCTTGGAAGATAGAGACTAGCTAGATTTAGCAGTGGTATACTTCTAGGATTTTCTGCAATACCCTCCTCAGCTTTTGCAACAGCAAGGTGAAAATCATCGATATTGCCGGTGTGTTTGAATCTCATCCCAAGGCAAATGGAATGAACATTCAACATCAATGCCCTATTTCGGTGGCCTGCCGGTGTTGCTGCCAGACCTTCTTCGCAGTACGTAGTAGCTATTTGCAAATCATCAATATTGTGCGTTCGCTTGAATCTTGTCACATAGCAGCAGATCAATCTGTACAATGTTCTGTCCGAGTTGTCATGAGGCCCAATCTCTAGAGCCTCTTTTAGGTGGGCAATAGCAAGATGTAAATCGTTCAGATCACCTATGCGTTCAAATCTGGTGGTAAGACCATAGGCTAGGCTACCTAGTACCTCCGCTCTTTCCGGATGGTTCTGAGGCGACACTGCTGCAGCTTCGGTGAAACCTGTAATAGCTCGCTGCAAGTCGTTGACATCGCCCGTCCGTATGAACCTAAATAAAAGAGAGAAGGCAAAAGTGTACACCAAAGCTGCTCTCCTTGGGTGGTTGTAAGGTACTACTGCTATAGCTTCTTCTGATTTGAGAATGGCTATTTGAAGATCGTCAATATCGTCGGTTTCTTCGAACTTGTTTCCAGATAAAGTAGCAAGTTTGTGCAGTTGGTATGCTTTGGCCTGGCGATCGTGAGGTGTTTCCGCTAAAGCTTCTTCGCACCTCATAATAGCCATTTGTAGCTCGTTCAGGTCACCTGTACGCTCAATCTTGATTTGAGCCAGGTCGCTATCGCGTTCAATAACGTGTGCTATAAATAGCCCATCGATGCCCATGGCAAGCACGTTACGTTCGTCGTCGGGTGATCGCGTTTGCAGATATCGTTGGTGCATCATGACGTATGTATCCCTGTATCTAAGGACCCAATCAGGGTGAGCATGGTGCGTTGTCGTGAGCATCACTTCCGCCTGGGTAATTGCCCTGTCAATATCCTCAAGCGAATGGGTACACTCATATTTTTTCATAAGCATCACAACCAGGTTTCTCAGGCAGCGTGCGTAGTGTGGCTCCTCAGTGTATGTACCTGTCACCAATTCAATAGCCTCAATTGCCTTCTGAAGATCATCCACTGCTCCAGTCCTGGAGAAAATGAAGTAGTAGATGCTGCTAAGAAACTCTGCTTGTCCAATCTGATTCTCAGGATTGTCTGCGGATGCGGTTGCTAATCCGTATAGCTCGTCCAAGTCCATGTCGTAAAACACTAGCTGGGCGTCATTATCAGGGTTTTCTTCTATTTCCTGATAATACCACAAAGTCCAATCGTCTGTCGAGCGATTGGATTGCGATTCCGTACATTTAGCGCTCTCCAAGAAAGAGTCCACGCGGCCAGGTGACGTGAGATTATAGGAGGGCTCTTTACAAGCAGAACTGGAAGCTTGTACACCGGGACTGCTAGATGAGTGCTCTTTTTGGCAAACTTCTAGATTGGTTGAACTTGGAGGTGTATCGTCGTTGTCTCTCAATTTTATAATGGTTTCGCATGTCGGGCTTCCTGCGCGTTCAATCAAGCGTGAGTTACAAAGAACTGGGGTTTGCGCTGAGGTTTGTGTTTTTTGAGACGGGGTCGATGAGATATATTGGCTATCTTTCGAATGGCACTGAGCTCTTTCAAGCTCGATCTGACGCTCTAGATCCTTGATTTGGGCTTTTAGGCGTAAATCTTCTAGTTCTTTTTCTAAACGGGCCTTCTTCTCTCGAAGAGTCTCGTTCATTTTGCTCTGAGATTCTGGCGTGATGAGTGCCCACAGATATTAGATTGTGATTGTCGTTAGGAAAGAGATTGAGTACATTCGGTGACTGCAGACTTCAGATGACGGCAAAAGGATTATGAAGTTTTTGTCTGAGAGTTCCTATTGCCAGAACCTATTTCCGAGTTGAAAGACCCAGATTATCGAAGTGTATAGAGTAGGGAAGAAGTGTTTGTGGAACAGGGAATCCAAAGGGGGTAATAAGTGCTTCTTGTCGTCCCTCTTATTCACCAGGGATAGAATATAATGATTGAATCGTCAGGCCCGAGTGAGGGTAGAACTTGATATGTATTTGACAGCAAGGCACGCTACATATTCTTATTTAAAAATAGTGAGAACACCAGGGGGGGCTTTGAGGTACTCACCGTATCATATGCCTACTTTTAGAAGCCCTAGGCCACCCAGAAAGACCCGGTCGTTCCCCCATCAGGCTTCGCATTAAAAAATAGCTAAGGCAACGTTGCCGTTCCCACTTGAAGAAATGTGCGACGAAGAAATCGTGTTCAGCTCTCAATATTGGACAAGGCTTTCAAAAGTGCAAATTTCAGCTTCATGCCACTCGTTGTCAAGTGGGCCTTGCTTCGATGACTGGGCACAACACGGAGCTGAATGGCGCCAACATGTAATATAACATATGTTAATGCCCAACTACGAGAAACCACCATATCTTTAGAGCGACTTAATAGGCAGATGGCAGCTATCCCACATGGCTCATTGGTCCGTGCCCAATAATCAGCTGTTCCTGATTTTTTTCATGCATTGTGACGCTTACTTCGCCACCTATACTGTTTTCTCAGTTATGCGGCTCTGTCTATCCTTTGAGAAGACAGATGACTCACTGGACCATTTCATACACATACACTCTGAATTCAAGCATTCAGACGATCCATGGTGGAAATATAGAGGGATGCCTACTTTTCCAAAATATCAATATCAATTAGTAAGGATTCTGCCGTGCGACATCACAGTGGTTGTGATGGATTGTGGCCACGGATTTTGCATTCTCAAACTAATTCGTTATTCGATGCGCCTCAAACCTAGTTGGCCATGTTTATGAATACTGTAGGCATGTAGGTTCGTACATATTTCGTACAACACATTGCTGCATCGATGGGATCATTGCTGGTGTTACCAAAGTCTGAAGACACTACATTTTTGCACTCTCTCCAAATGAGTGTTTCTATAGCGAAGTGCTGCTGCCCAATTGAAACTGCTTAGCCACATTCCCCTTGCTCATAGAGTAGTACCCTTATAAATTCAACAAATAAATCTTGAAAAGATCGTTAAATAGCCGCTGTATCATCATACACAACCGAGAAAATCCCACTTATTTGTACGTATGTGAAGCACCATTTCAGCTTACTTACTTCATAGCAAGGTCTCGCGAAGCCCTGGTATGCTCTTTACTTTGACCATCTCTAAGCTGACATTACTGATAACTAAGATAAGTTTGCTCGAACTCGACCCCCAAGACTTCGCAGTAGATACAGCGATTGGTCTTTCTCGAAATAAATAATTATATCTTCTTGATATATACTAAGTATCTAGTCAAGGGTGCGATTACAGAAAGGTTGGCGTATTGAGCCAAGCAGAACTCGATGGCAACCAACCAGAAGTGGGCTCTGTTAGTTGGAGTAGACCACTACATCCAGGGTTCATCGAGAGAAGGCCTTACATTCAATAACCTGAAAGGTTGTGTAGAGGATGTTAATCAGGTCTACGATCACCTGACCATGTCGTTGGGTGTCCAAGACTCTCACATAGTTCGACTTACAGCTACGGCCCCCAACAACACTAGCAGTGAGCCTACAGAAACCCCAGCCCAGTGGCCAACATATGAAAACATCGTCAATGCGCTTCAGAAGTTGTCTCAAACGGCCCAACCGGGAGACACAGTCTACTTGCACTACTCGGGGCATGGGGCACGTGTCGCTACGATCTTTGAGGGCCTTAAAGGCAGTGATGGCCTTGACGAAGCTCTGGTGCCAACGAATATCCAATGTGCCAGAGGGCGCTACATCCGAGATGTAGAGATTGCTTATCTGCTCCAGGAAATGGTCAAGAAGGAACTTGTCGTTACCGTGGTGCTAGACTGCTGTCATTCTGGCAGCGCCAATCGAAATGGACTTTGTAGCGACGCCGGAATTCGAGGAATCGCCACGGTTGACAGGAATAAGCTTGATACCGACGTGTCCGCATTTTCATACGACGATTTGAGTATCGCCATGAAGGACACTGCTCCGAATATCGGCCGAAAAGCTAGAGTGGTTCATCACTGGCTTCTTGAACCGCGTGGGTATGCTTTCCTTGCCGCATGCCGGGCGCATGAGGTTGCGCGCGAACTCGAGTACGGTGGTCGGGTACAAGGTGTTCTTACACACTCTTTACTCAGCACACTCAAGAACAATTCACAAGGGCTGACACATCATATGCTATGGGAACTTGTTGCTCCGAAGGTGCGCGAACAGAGCTGTCAACAAAATGTTGTATTGGGTGGGGAAGGAGACCGACTTTTTTTTAGTGGCGATCGCCTGAAGCTGTTCCATACGTCTACCGTGATCAAGGTGCACAGTATAGAAGGTCGAACCACCGCACGGCTAAATGCTGGCAGGGCGCACGGAGTTTCTGTTGGCATGGAGTTTGACGTATGGCCAGTTTCCTGTTCGGCGTACAGCGACTCTAAGCGAGTAGGGCGCTTGAAGGTGACTGCAGTTGAAGACCTGACCGCAGACACTGTAACCGAGCCCTTGGTTGCAACCCAACAACTCGAGGTTGGGTGTCAAGCCCTACCACGAACTACCCTGTCACTGCAGCGACCAGTACGCCTTCTTTACCCAAAATCTATAGAGGAAAACGCCGCACGTAAGGCTCTGGACCTGGCTCGCGAGGCCTGGAAGGAGCATGGTACTACCTTTGCTCCCTTGGTCGATGAATCCGATAGCGAGGTAGCATTTCAAGTGCAGGTCAAAGACGGGGCATATGATATATTGGATAGAAAAGGTCGAAAGTTACAGCATACAATACCTCCTCTGCCTATTGATGCTGATCGCGCGGCTGAGAAACTGATGCGCCGCTTGACACACCTTGCCAACTACTTCAATGTCCTTGACTTGAAAAACCAGGATGAGCCTTGGGTCTCTGTTGGCATAAAGAAAAAGCCTTTTGCTTTTCCAAAGGTACCGATAATAGTTATTGATCCTCCCTCTACCTCGCCGCCAAACCAGCGCTACGAGGCCACGGATAGTGAATGGCTGGTGGTTCAAATAAGGAACAAATCAGCATCCGCATTGAATATCACCGTTCTAGATCTGGACTCTTCATGGGCGATCAATCAGATATATCCTTTTGGTGGAGCAGCTTATGAGACCCTAGATTCAGGGAAGACGCTATATCTTCCTTTGGAAGTGGCAACGCCGGATGGTGTTGTGTCGGAGGTGCTTGATACGATCAAAGTGTTTGCTACAGTCGAGGTTAGCAGTTTCCGGTGGCTAGAACTCGCAGAGCTTGATGGACATTCACTACAGCGCAATAAAACCTCTAATCGAGGAAATGCGCTTGAGCTGCTACAGGCTACCATCGTGCGCTGGGAGCCAACGACTCGAAAAGCGACACCATGTGCCCCGTTGGGATGGGATGTTGGGCATGTAACTGTAAGACCGAGGGATGCTGAATCGAATGTCTAGAGTCAAACTTCTAGATTGGATTGACCGGAATATCGGCACCCTAGGTAGCGTCCCAAAGGGTGTGCAAATAGTTGGAAGGGTGAGGATGAAGTGATCGGATTCAAGCGTGTAGGATTATCTAGGGCTGCGGCGACATATGGAACGTGGATGGAGAGAGAGCTCGCCTTGTTTTTCTTCCCTAATTACAATGTTAGATCTTAATGAAACAGACAGCCAATGTATTCTGCGATCTGCACTTCGCCTCGTTTTGATCAAGCGACGGCGTTGCAATGCGAACCAACCTTTCCACAGAGTCTCCTCACCTAAGAGAATGTGTTGTCCAATAGTTAGTAGCCTTTCGCTTTTGGTGTCTGACTGCAGGCAGTACAGTCCTTCTGCATTGCCACGTATGCTCTCTCATGCTTCTGCCCAGGCTTAAGGGACCAGCATGAGATTTCGAACCTGCCAGAAGAACCTGCATCTAGTGGAAAGTTGGATCAATACAGTAAGGCTGAGATCAATGCGCGACCAGGAAGATGCAGGTTTCTATATCCAATGATATATAGCACCGTGGAACTCGTTCGAGCGGTGAACTGACCTTTTGCTTTGCTCAAGCGACCCAATGAATGTTTGAGATCTGTCGTCTCCCAGTTGGCTTCTTTCTCCAACGGCCGACCTCGGCAATCTCCCTGGCATGCAGATGTAGACACGAGTGCTCCATCTACCTGATCGACGTCAGTGCGGCTGGGACATCACAGATAATTGCGATTAGCGGTGGAAATTCAGTAAGAGAGAAGGAGTAGTCGCTACATATTTAGCTCTACCCGTATCAACCATTTAGCATCAGTTCTCGTAGTGTGTGGAGGTCGCTAGGCTCTTCACACGCCGTAACCCCTCAAAGGCCTGTACACTGTAGCTTGTCGGGCAGCTATGTGTTATTGGCTTAATATGGTCTAAGGCGATCCTCAGAATGCGCCCATACTGATACATAGTCCTGGACTCGACCGTCTTTCATTCCACTCTCATGTGTCCGCTTAGGCGTGGTGTGCACTAGCCTCTTGAGACCGCTGGGACTTAGTGATTCTAATTGCTCTGCAATAACTCCACCGTGCTCATCCGTTCGTGGTTGAGCGCCAGGGTTTGAGAGGTAACTGAGGTATTCGATCGGAGGAGCAGCCCATGGAGGACCGGGCTCGCTCATTTTCTTCTCCGACGGGAACTCCAAGCATACCAGTCTCCCACCAGGGCTTAACAAGGACTTCATTCTCGAAGCCCAGGCGGGTCTTAGAGGCGGGGGTAAGGCACAGAAAAACTAACAAACGCCATCCGTTGGTCACTTGTCAGCAATACCGAGAAGCATACATCGTCTCTTTCTTACCGTATAGTCGAAGATAAGGTCGAACGAAGTCCGGACATCATTCCAGTCCTCGGCAAAAAAGTCCTGGCAAATCCAGTTGATGGACCCTCGCTCGTGTTCCTCGGTTTCAAACAACCCTTCGGCTAGTGTCTTTTCTGCGTTCTCTCTTGCCGCGTCGAGGGCTTGGGGTGAGACATCTAGCCCGTAAACGTCATACCCAAATGAGCTGAGAAGCAGGACGTCGTAACCCCTGCCACAACCGGGAACAAGAGCTCTCTTTGGGGAGCGCTCTTCTGGCAGAGGAGAAAGCACCCCGTTTGGGTTCTCTTCAAGCAGGTCGTAGAGCGCCATGCTAGGCCCGCCGCGGTCCCAGGGCGTCCACTTGTCTTCCCAGCATTTAACCCATCTCGTGGAATGCTCTTGTGGCCGGGTGCCCTCGAAGAACTTGGGAAGCCTAGGTTCTGGATTTGCCATTTCTGCTTTGATCGGGATTATAGACCTGGCCAGTCTCGCCAGTCATGTTGTTGATGATGGTATGAGACCAATGATGAGGGGGTCACATACGGTACCTCTTCAACTAACGCTAACTAAGTCTTACCGTAATGAGAGCTCCACATGCCCCTGAGTCACCTAACCCACTGGACTTGCTAGTCCTCCTCCCACTACCGGTACCTACCTACAGTGGCTCTTGAAAAGTCCCCGTCTGCGATTTTTTAGGACCGCAATATCTCTATTATATACAAAGCACACTATGTACGCCAAACCTCAATTTTAAAAGCGCAAAACAGATCACCTTGAAACCAACTACTTTTGTATACAATTTTTTGACCCAAGTTATTTCGCTGTTAGCGTAGGTAGGGGACCATTCTGGAGCGACTGTAGGTCGGTATGTCCCCGGGCACTCACTGTATGAGCGACGAATGCCACAGGTGGGAAATATCGCTACAGGTAGCTTCGGTGTCTATAGTTTGAATTCGTAATGTATCTAAGTAGCTAAACCTGCTAACTAATTCCTTGCTACCATCCATTGCCCTGCCAAACAACAAGCCTCCAATTTGTGCCTCTACTTATAAATTTAATGCAATTCGTGGTATGGTCTGTACTATAGAGTCACAGACGGCTCTCCTGCATTCATCATTACCGATCTAGTTATTCCCCTTATTCCCCTTCCCCTTCTGTCCCTTGTTTCCCTTGTTTGTCTGGCCCGTCTGGCCCGTCTGGCCTGTCTGACCTGTCTGACCTGTCGTATCTGACGTAGTTCCTTGGTCTACTGTCGAGGGATCGGCGGCCTGGATCTTGTCGACAACACTGGTACCCTGGTCAGCCGCCAACTGCGAAGCGTCTTGGATACCCTGCAAAGCAGCAGGGAAATCGGCGACATTTTGCTGGACTTGTGCGAGGACAGCATCTTCTTGCTGTATTGTTGTGATGGTGTTGGGGTCGTTGGCACTTGGCGTTGTGTCGGTCTGCTGCACAGCGAAGCATCCACCGATGTTGTTGGCATTACGGCAGCGCACCGTACATACATTGCCGGTGGATGCTAATAGAGACATCGTGGTTAAGGTTGGATTCATTCAACAATATGTATGGGTAGAATGAGAGAGAGAGAGAGAGAGAGAGGCGATACGAAGAACAGGGAAGTCTTAAAAGACATACCTCCAGTGCAAGCTAGATCATTCGGCATCGTCACCTTCAGGGAAATGATTCCATTGTTGCTGGCTGAGCCTTGTTTAACTCTGAGCGCTGTTTGACCGGTAGCGCCAATAGTATTTCCCGTCGGGTCCATGTCGCACGTAAACGGTCCTGCTCCTGCATCGCTGAGCTGTTGAAATTGGACTGCAACACGACTCCCGGCCGTCGCCTGCGTGACGTTTCCAGCAGCGAGCGCGTTCTCTGTCTGCTCGCCGATATCGATGTTGCCTGCTAGCAAAGTACGCCCGCATTCATTGACGACATTGGTGGAGATTTCAGTATCCGAGATGATATTAGCATCTTGAGAGTTACTCGTGTCAACTGCGAGATGCATCAGTATCGTGCTTGAGTGCAAGTACAAATTATTGATCGACTAGATCTTCATATGATTCATCGTTGGATCGGCACATACCCAGTAGCGATAGACTTGTTGGTGAATTCTTGGTCCCCTTTGCTGATAAGAGCATAGCTTGTCCGTGAGCAACCGCCAGCAGGGCCGAGGTAACAATGGCTTGGTTGATAAGCAACATCACGAAAAGAAACAATAAGTTTTATAAAGACTGTGAAAAAGAAACAATTCGTATATATAAATACACACTAGAATTGAATCAGGCCTGCTGACGATGACGGAACTGAAATAGACACGAAGAAGAATGACAAGAGGAAAAAAAAGCAGTAGCACCAATTTCAACATCCATCTCTTAAAGTATAAGGGACATCACGGCTTTATCGGCGCTTAAGATATGAGGCCACATCTGCTGGCGCTGTGTAGCAAGTTGGTGGACTCGGGTGGAGTTGACCCCCTGAAGCGTGCCTGAAACGGCCGTGAGCAGTCAAGATGCTCTGGCGCCCCATGTCGTTGAAACGGGAGCGATACGATCGTGAGGCCTTGGCACCGATTTACTCCATCAAGGGCTTTGACGTATCGTACCGCCGAAGGACCGGATGAAACTGCCTCACCAGCAAGACGTCTGAAAATGTCCAATTTTTCATTGACTCGAACCACCCATCACGGGCCAAAGCAAAGAGCCGCTTTCCCGGCTACGAGATTCCCCTTAACAATGCCTGCTAAATATAAACAATGTCATCCGAAACGCTTGCGGCAGATGTGCATGGTAATAGCATGCTATTATCTCTCAAATAAGCTTTCGGATCCTTGCTGAGCTACCAATAGTATAGATGTATTTAGCTATATCTATGTTTTTTCCTCAATTGATCCGATATCACAATCCTCATAAACCTACTTTGTCAAAGATCATATACATGGGTGCAGCATTGATCATCGGACGATACCGGTATCTACGAAGATCAGAGCCAAGGGTACACAAAAGACTACAGGTTTAAGGATATCTGATATGCTTGAAAAGGCACGACAGGAGTCTATCTATATGCAATAGAGGTCGCGGCGTTTGATAGCGTTGAGCTTATATACATCAGCGACTGCATCCATAATGCCGAGTTTTTCCCTTTCCTGTCTCTTTCGTGTCCTATAGCTATCCTTGATTCAAAACAATGATGCGCTCACTCCTTAGTTTAACTAGTTTATTGCAGACAGATCTTTCATGTTCAGATAATGCGAGTGGATATCTTGCCCTTCGCTATCTCAGATACCCCGAAGCGCTCGGAAGATGCAAATAATCGGCCAAGTCTGATGGCGATCAAGTGGCAGTGAACATGATGAATGGTCCTTGGTTCGGAAGCTTGGACAGAAAGCAGCTTCATTTATTGTCAATAAGCATAGAAGAATGAGGGAATAGGTAATGAATCCACGCCAAAGCAGACGTCTAGTACCCGTTCCTTAGTACCTAAAGAGCATACATATGAAAAAGATCCTAGATCACTTGCACAACTCCTCCGAGATTGATCGTTATACTCCCCTTTTTTGCCCTTATCGAGCCCAGGAGAGTTGATTTTTTTTCCTTTTATCAGCATCAAGTAAACTGTGCGACTGTCAAGTGGTCTAATATACAAGCTGATGCAAGTCAGTATTGGAAATCTTAATCTATCATGCTGTTCTATCTACTTTACCTAGAATTAACTCTAATACATCATCACTATTGCTTACTACTATCTTACATAAAATTTCTTGGGAAGTCTGCACTTTGAAAATCATTCAACACAGAACGGAGTTTGAAGTATTGTCTGTAATACTCCACGCATTTATTCGCAGTTAGAATACTTAGTTAAGATTGTATTGCAATATTCACCATTCATGACACTTATACATATAAATCTCTTATATATGCAGCCAAAACAGCTTATCTTACTGGCCTCATAGCTCGCATCTATCTAGTCTTCAGTCCTCTTCATCTCTTGAACATCTTTCACTTATGCTTTCTTTACTTGAAGGCTCTGGAATTGAAATCATTCTGAAGTTATCTTTGGGTACTCCCCGACAACCCTAAAGGTTCGGTTTCAGTTTATTTGATTCGACAACGTCGGTCGCGGCACGTAGGCAGTAATGTGACTAGGCAACCAACCACCTTTGATTCGCTTGCTGCGCCAGTCTGAACCCCGCCTTCATTGTGACGAGTTGCGCCGCGGCCTTCATGGGGTCAGGCCACTGATATGGTCGCCTCACTAGGCATTTTCTTTATTTCGCAAGAATAAAGTCGGGCCCATGAACTTCAGAATCTGTAACATTTCGGGTTCCTCTCTAATTGTTTAGCATCCGTAAACAGAGAATATTGCGATCATGGCTGGGCCGTCACAACCCACTCCCACCAACCCGGAATACCAGCACTTCGTTCCTCAGTTCATACTTAGGAACTTTGCCCATAAATATGTCGGGCCGCAACGCTCCAGGAAGGGAAAGAAGAACAAGGGTGATAACATGTTCCGTGGCGAACTTGTTGTGAATAATGTTAACCTGAAAGCGGATCCCTTCGCCATTGAAGAGACAAAAGTAAGACGCATTCTTGGGCAGTATGATATGTACGAAGACACAGGCCTTCCTACTGCACAGCGACGACAGATCGAGACCATGCTAGGCAAGCTGGAGGCTCATGTCAGCATCGGTGAGTAATATCGTATTCTTTATGTGTTATCGTAGCTCGGAAAGATAGCCCCCTTTTCTCACAGCTCAACACGCTCTTCGGGAGAGTTCAGCTTCCTAAACAGAAGAGAATGTCACTGACTCTTAGATCCAAAGTCTTTCGCAAAATTATTAAAGCGTTCGAGGCTGGTGAACCGAGCTCGTGGATAACACGCGAAGAACGAAACTCAATCCGCAAATTCCTCTTCACCCTCAAATACCGCGGATCAGGGTTCCACCGGCGCTTCTACCACGACAGTTCAGATCAATATAACGCCAACGACAAATCACTGCTGCTGAAGTATATGAAGGAGAAGGGTTTCAAGCGACCTGTTGACGTCTGGTTTCACGGCCTAAAAGCGATTATGGACCTGAACATGAACGCAGAGAATTGGCAAAAGGAACTCTCTGAGAGCATGTACTTTGAAGACGCAATGTGGTTCTATATGCACACAGAGATGATGTACATGACCATCTGTACACCGTCTGAGGCACACGCCGAATTCATACTCACAGACAATAGCTACAACGTGTTCGAGGGGCCGAACACGTTCGTTCAGGATCCGGACACTGGAGAGTTTAAAGATTCTGGATGGACCAGCTTCCACGAGTTTGCCCCCTTATCTCCTAAATTGATGATCGTTTTGCGAAGTTTCCTGTTTCCCATACCAGAAGAGGACAGTGATCCCCAAATAAAGGCGTCAAGGGATGCACAGCGTAAAATGGCGGTTGACGACTGGTATGGAGCCAGCGTGCAATCGCAGCTAGCCGACTTGCCAGTACACAAGCCGCGTAACAGCTACAGCGAAATCATCAATGGTCGAGTACGACTGCGGCCTGGTGAAGATGGGGTAAAGCGAAAGACGGACAAATTCTGCTTTTCATTCTTCCCCCTTGGTATGGACCACGTCAACAAGATCAACCACATCCTACTTGATAACTCGTTTAGGTGCTCCAATATCGTCTTCGCTTCCAGGGACACGTTCTTCACAACGCTGGAATGGTACATGACGTACACAGGTACAGTCGGCAAGTTAGTTACAGCAGATTCGCCGGAAGAGAGGCGCAGGTTCCTCGCGAATCTCGCTGCGCTGATGAAATCTCTAGGTTCGACAAAGGAGGCGGTATGGACAGAAATTCCGCCGAAAGTGATGTCAGACTTTGACAAGATGGTCGCTCTTCATCGATCGCTGCAGAGGGGTTTGGTGGATTGGATGCTGGACGCCAAAAAGGAGGCTGAGGAGAGCCCTGTGCCGCCTCGAGGGGCAAAATTTGCCTACTTCTGTCTGGGTACGGTGACGAATACGCTTATTTGACTATATCTCTACGAAGTTTCTGCATAATCTAAATAATATTTTATACAGGAGGCACCAACGAGACACTCTTGAACGATATGGACGATGCAAAGCGCATGATGGCGCGACGCATAAAGATAGATGTCGAATCGCAAGGACAACCAGAGACGCTCCGAGCGCAAAATCGCCAACGACTCGTTGAAGAATATCTTGAATCATACCCTTCAAGGACAGTGCTCCTGTTCGTGAAAAGGGTACGATTCACTGTCCTTTCGCACAGTGATGACGGGTATTTTCAGAGAAGTAGGGGCAGTGATCTGTCACAACTAGAAGAGCCGGAAGATATAATCGCACAAGGTATGCATGTTACTTCCTCCTACTTGTTTTCAACTTAAATGGCCTAGGCAGATACTGTGTTACCCCTCCCAGTGTCCAAACCAAGAACTCATATTGAACTAATCTGCGTAGCTCTGCACGACAAGATGACGGCCAACCAGCTTAGTCGACTCATTTACATCACTGCAATGAACGATATCGATAGAGCCAAAGACCCGATCCCTGAACCCGAGCTTTGGACGACACCCATGCCGAGCGTCGAAGGAGCTCTGCGGTTAAGAATGATCGGTAAATCCGTGTTTGGTGTTCCAGGTATGCGATTCTACATTTTTGATCACGAATGAAAGAAATACTAATTGAAAACAGGGCTGTTGAAGAACTGCGGTAAGGGATACTTGCACTCGTTGACGACGCGTAATACTTACTTGAAAATAGGGATTCGCGAGGTCGAAAAGCTCGCTCTAGATCAAGAGAAGATTATCCAGCGGCAGGACGTGAAGAAGATCAAAGGACTACCGTTTCACTTCATCGATAGAGACCAGAAGACCGAGCTCTTAACGAGAATCATGGTCAAGCCGATGTTCCGGTCGGCCCTGGCCGATAGCGTGGCAGCCGACCTGCTGCCGAGATTGGAGGACATCTTGTTCAAGATGTCTTATCCTACTCCGCCCATCAAGTCTCCAATCTGATTGTCTTATTCGGTGAAATGAGGTTGAGTGAAAAAATTGGAAGTTTGACTGTTGGTTCCATTTCCTTTGATTTTATGGCTAGCCTCATCGGTGGAAACATAATATTTGCGCCGGTATTTGTGCTACTAGTGCTTCATTTACTATGTCAGTACATGAACGTGGAATAGAACCACGAGAATGAAGAGAGAAGAGACTGGCCTAGCAAGAGACTTATCAAAGCCCCAAGAATATTGCAGTTGCCCCTGATCCGGGTAACTCCCGTGCGCCCAACGTGAACGTAAAATGCCGACTATGGGTAACATAGGCTCAGAATCAGACTCTATGACTTCCAAATTAAAAAATGCGAAAGTAATAATCGCGTTATCTCCATCATCATGAATTGCAGAGGAATTCCTATTCCAAAGCTGGGCATTCGTCAGAAAAGTACAAACGTACGATTATTTTTCACTATTTTGCTTTGACCTCTCAACAATAACCCATCGCTCATATATATGCGATATATATCGAATCCAACACAGCATGCAGTATATAAGGATCGGTAATAACGACAAGATGTTGTAGGTTAGTGGGAGGCATGACTGTGCGCTTACAGTGCGAATCGAAACACACTAATCAAGATACCTCGGCTCATTCCCCGACAAATCGTCAAAGACAAGTTAGTAGAGACGTCTACTTTCGAGGTTTAACATAACAGGTAGAACCGCAGAAGATTTCAAGAAACACTGGTTTTTGGAAGACTGAGAGAAACTGAAGTACTGATAGAAATATGGAGGTCAACAGCTTGTTTGACGTCAAGGTAAGCAAGCATGCTGTATTCCCTGTGTTCGGCACAGCCTTCAAGATATCTACAAGAGCTCGGTTGGTTGTTCATACCATTATACAATTGAAACAGGAGCAGAAGCCTTCCTTATACTGTAATGTGCCATGGCTGATGATTCGCACAGGGAAAGTAATCGTGGTGACAGGAGGTCAGCCTTCTCATTCCAGTACCATCTCCCTCTCAAGCTGACTCCCAAATTCCAGGAGCACGAGGCATCGGCCGGATGATAACCGAAGGCTTCGTAGCAAACGGAGCAAAAGTATACATCGCCTCGCGCGACGCGCAGGCATGCACCGAGACAGCGACAGAACTGACCGCGCGCGGACCGGGGTTGTGCATCGCGTTGCCCGCTGATCTGCTGCAGCTAGAGGCATGCCAGCGTCTGGCGGCCGAGTTGAAGTCGCGCGAGGCGAGAATACATGTCCTCGTGAACAACAGCGGTGCAGCCTGGGGCGCCCCGCTCGAGGAGTTCCCGGACGAGCAATGGTCGCGGATCCTCACGCTCAATCTGCAGCGCGCATTCACGCTGACGCAGCTCCTGTTGCCGCTGCTTGAGGCCGGCGGCGGCGGCGGCGGCGGCGAGAGTCCTGCTGCTGTGATTAACATTGGGTCTATCAATGCGCTGAACGCGCCCAATCTCGAGGTTAGTAGACGTGAGGTAGAACTTGGACTTTAGCTTTCGGCTGGATAGGGAAGACGGGTGGTAGTTTTCAACTACTGCTGAATCCTGTTTTTACATCTACCCCCCCTTAGATATAATCTTCGATGATACTGACCAGGTTGTAGAATTACAGTTACAGCGCCTCGAAGGCGGGCTTACACCATCTCACCCGGCACCTATCGCAGGTTCTCGGTCCAAAGGGTATCACAGTGAACACACTTGTACGTCCATCCGAAAACTATTCCCTTCTTCTCTTTTCCCTTTAGATAGGCGATTTCCGCCAGTATATACTCAAAAGGTATATTATCCACCATCGACTAACATGTCACACTCTCAGGCATGCGGGCCGTTCGACACGAAGATGATGGCCTTCTCAATGAAGCATTTCCGCGAGGCCATCGAGGACGGCAACCCAATGAAACGGCACGGGCGGCCCAGCGATGTGGCCGGCGCATGTATCTTCCTCGCGAGTCGAGCCGGGTAAGCCTCTCATTAATTGATATTACCCCTCCCATCGCTACAGCCAAGCGAATTCGTATCAGTCGATCGATCGATCGTGATGGCGCTGACATCTGTTCCTAGATCGTATGTCAATGGGGCTACCATCAACGTCGATGGTGGTGTTCACCTGGCGGCAAAAATGTGAGCTCGCCCGTCGGCTGTAATTCTGCGTATTTGCCGGTCAAGAGCATGTCGCCAAAGCAGAGCATAGTAGGTGTGATAATCAGGGGCCCAAAAAAACACATGCGAACGGCTACAACTGACGCGCCAGGCTGTTTAAATTAATGAATTACTTATTTGGGTATCTGGCGCATCGTCGGTTACGCATGTATATATTGCCGGTTTACCAGGTACCCAAGCGAAAGCTAGCTCTTGAGCGTTCGTATTGTTGTGTGATACATATCGCTGCTACATTTGTTTCTTAAAGATGCTGGTCGATGTGAATTGTAGTGTTTATTGAACAAGGTGTCGTCAGTTCCTCGTTAATATTACCGTCATTATCTTCCCGACCTAGTAGACGAGAGTCTACCTTTTATAACAGGTGCCCTAGGTACCGGGTCCCAACACGTTTGAAATATTCTAGTGCGATGGCTAACTAGACGGGGAAATTCTTTTAAAATGTCATTCAATCGCCGATTCTCCCAGGCCAGGTCGTCATGTAGAATAAGGTGGGTGTAGGAAAACACCGTAGCATCAAAAAGGCTTGGAACTGCGGTCCCGAAAAACCAATCCTCGTCACCCAGAATTGCATCGAGAGCACGGAATCCCTCTTTTGCCCCCCTGTATAGATCTGCTGGATTAATAGCGTCTCTCCCTGTGGATTTCAAAATCTCTATCTCGGCAGCGCGTCTTAATTGGTACAATAACGCAGTTCTGACGGGCTGTGACGAGGTCGCTGGCGCGATGTAGAGGTGGTCGAGGAGACGTGTGTTCGCAGGAGATAGATATAATGTGTAGAGCCAGGCATTCCGTATGCGGTGGTCTATGAGCGATTCGTAGGCTTCTAATTTCGGCCCTAGATCGCCAGGAGGCTTATATTTCCCATTGTCGAGACCATACTGCTCCAACTTGTTCGACGGGACCGGCCTCTGCGATCTGGGGTCGCTGGGCGTAGATGGAGGTAGGAGAAACGGCAATGCGCCGGTGGGAGAGGCATGATTGTTGGAGGGGCGAAGATAGAAGTCAACCCCAACGAGCTTGAGGAAGGTCTGTCGTACAGCAGCATTAGCGGCCTGTCGCGCGACTGAAATGTATACATTATTGATAGCTCACCTGCCACTTCAGACAAGATGGGTTGAAGCTCGGCAGCCCCTTCAAAGCGTCCTCATCTGATATGAAAACGTACAGCGTTGACACGTCTCGAGCATCGGGTGAGCGGGCAGGCAGCTCGTTGGGGGGATACGTGAGGAGGGGAAAGGTCTTGAAGAGCCGCGCAAGCGGGGCCGGTATCGTGAACCAGCCCGACGACTCTTGGGAGCGCGGTTTCACCTTGGATCCCTCTGCTGTGTTCGGCATTGTGTGGAGGTAGGCAAGTTGCGCAGTGACCGATGTATCAGTATCAAGGTGTGACTACCGTAAGAACAAGCAACCTTGAACCATTGAGATAGGTACCTACCGGTAGATGCGCCTATCGATAGAAATGAGCATCTGTTGTGGAGCAGTATCTTCCGCCTACGGGCCGTCTTGCAGCTGCCCAGTGGTGAGAAGTGCGCTGTTTGTCTACTTTGGATCGCGGCAGTTCCCCGAGAGCCGGCAGCCCTGGATCCAGCCACAGAACGCCCCCCCCCGCCCCCCCCCCCCTCTATATCTGGCGTATCACAGTTGGTATGGCGCTTTAGTGTAGGTCCTTCCTTCGGAATGATTGATGTAGGTATCACTCCGCACGCAAAAGTACAAGCTGAAAGGCACAGAACACTGCTTGGAGGTCTCATGTTTGCTCAGCCCGGGACCACTCAGCTACCTAGGTACCTAGCATCATCCCCGCGTTGTTGAAGTCTACACTTCCCAGTCGACAATACAGAAAGCATTTCTTTGTAACCGTATGTTACTGCAGTGGTGTTTGCACACATATCTCTAAAGACAGGTATGTCTGGGCATATTATACACATAATATAAATGAGATCTTTACTAAGTAATCATCATCGGCCACAAACGGCTCTTGCCGCGTTTCCGTTCGCAGGATTTCGGCGTTCGTGGCGGCCATGCCATGCATGCAGTCGCATGTACTGATATACTTGCAATATGTACTGTGGTTTATAAGTCGGGTACCTAAGTACCTCGGGGCGAAGCGGACCAGCAGGACGCTAAGGTCAATCACTAACAGGACCCTGAAGAGCACTCTAGGACAACCTCTCGTCTCTCTCTGCCTGTACTGCTGCAACCGTATTCTGTCCGTACCTGTTTTATCTTTCCAGCAAACGTTCAATACTTACACAATTACATAACAATGCCATCGTGCCCTTAGCAGACCATCTACATAGTAGATATCCCAACCCAGGCCCCGTCTGACTCGAGGGCTGCTCGAGGATACAGTAGCATCCCGCTATGCTCACCGGCCCCGTCTACTGCCCGTCGTCTGCATCACTGCGCTCCACTCACTGCGATCCACGCTGTGACGTGGGGCTGACGTTCGGATGCAGAGTATCAAATCTTTCCATGCTGTCATCCACGTACATCTGCTGTGTGGAGTGGTTCAAGATGCCGTGTGCGATGGCCAGTCTACTTTCACTCGCAACGCCGTGACAGAGTACTGACAGAGTGAACCGTACTAGCGATGCCCATCCGCCTGCGGTGGTGACATCAGTGAGCTCCCTCGTCTTTCTGCTCGTCTCGCCGGAGAAGCAGCCGGATAATGAGACGAGACAAGGCCAAACTCACTGGTAACACGAATACTCCGATTGGAGATCGAGATATGCTAGGCTGCTGCATCTAGCGTGTCCGAGCCTTGGCTATCGGGCCTTGTCTACATACATACCTACCATTATCTGACCAACATATGGTGGGCGGAGATGCGACGTCTTGAAGACTTCCAAATAGCTTCTCCAATATCAAGACACCTTCCTGACGGGCTTGCACGGGATAATTGCCCTGGTGAACCCCAATGTTTCAGCCCGCTAGTCTAGCGAGGCCACGATGCCGCCATGATCAGCGCTCCCTCCCGTCTCCTTCTCTGCCATCTGATTACCCCTGACGACGCCTAGGTTGAGGCAGAGATCGTATATCAGTAAATCACCGATGTCTCCAGTCGCCAACGTAAGACAGCGGCATGTCAAGGTAAATGCCCATCTAGTTGTAGGTATGCTACAACAGAATAAGTTCAGTCCAGAGCTTTTAGTCCACACCACTCTTTATGCCGTGCTACCTAGGGCCTACATAACATTCGCCAGTCCTCGCCCTCCCACATATCGCTCGGGGCGGCAATATACAAGTCTCGATCAACTCCTCTATGCTGTGGTACAACCATATCTGCGCAGACTACACACAGTATACCTAGACCACCTGAAATCGCGCGCGCGTGTGTGTGTGCATCGCAGAAGGCCCAATCAATTTCCACAATCTAGTTGGAGTCGAGTTCAGATAGGAAATAACATGCCCAGAGAAATGCACTTGGGTACCGCTGTCTATACCGGACTCAACGCGGGTTTGATGGTACCTACTAAATCCCTTGCGCTGATGATCCTTGGCATCCTGCGAGGATGACGATGATTCAAAAATGGATCAAATAAAATACAATAAGTCTAGTAGAGGGGACGAATGGAGAATGAGCAGCAAAAGTGAAGAATATTTCAAAAAGCCAAGCCTGTCAAAATTTCAATTTCAATTTCAATTTCATCCCGGTTATGATCAACAAGCGCAAATGGTGTTCACAGCCAATGAAGACTTATTACCGATTTCCCTTTCTGGATTACCAGAGCAAGATACCTAGCGTAATTGGTACAGGGGTTCTAGAAGGGCAGGAATTCCGGGAAGGAAAGCACCCTTGACTCGTATGTACACTTGCAGCTCGTCAACTCTCTGGTATTACCCAGATATGCGCACTTGTGGTAAGGTAGGTACTACCTAAGTAGGTATGTGACATAGTGACTGGTTACCTACATCGGTCCAAAGTCGCAACAAAGACAACTCGCACTGCCTTGGTTCTCTCGTTTCTTTTTTCCCCGGTCCTGCCTAACCACTTTCATCACAATTTGCTACATGTGACTTAAATAAGAGACATAGGTATAATAACAGTAGACCTTGGACTCTCCATACTTACAGGATAAATAGCCGTCGTACGACGTCGTGCCATTCAAAGTCCGCCTTTCATCTACTCATCATTTACCTCGCACTACAAGCGGCCAGCGTGTTTTCTGTCGATCCAACAAGCCGACCGAAACCTTATCCAACTATCTGGTTCACACTCTGCCAACAACCAAACACTGACTAACGACCGGGCACCATAAAGAACAAGAACAAACCATCCCCCTCGTGACCATTGCCCTTTGTTGTCCCTCGTCTATCTCAAAGACGCACTTACATACCACGTCAAACGTACACGTCGCCTACCTCAACATTTCACATTGGCTGTCCTCGGTGTCTCTACTATATTCGACAAAATGACGCCTCTATACCTGTGTGCATCTTCAACATCAACAGCGACAGACGCCTCGACATCAACAATGTCTTCGGCTCCTGTCTCAGACTCCAACACCAGACGGCCCAGTAACGTCATCATGCACCCTCCTACGCAACCTCCTAAGCCCAAGAAGAAGAAGACGCACAGTACTGATCCCTTCCTACGCGACTTCACCCTCGTAGCAGAGGCTGCGCGACGCGCTCAGATGTCCCTCATGACGAGAGACATGGAGAACGTCAATATATCGCTATAAGACGCGAACTACTATTCTACCTACTGTTGCGCTTGCTCGTATGGTTGACAAAAGGAACTACCTATTGCATTAACTACATTATTTCTTTTTCTTTTCATTGTCGCCTGGTGCGCTATTCAATTCCTAGGTCAGGTCCTGTCAGCCACGAACAAGCGCAATGCAAGATTCGACTGGGGTTGTTGCGTCCCGAATCAGTTCGACTACCTCGCTATGCGCGGGGGTCGTATAGCTTCCACGTGCCCGTGAGCCGGGGGGGCCAGGCGCTTGGCCAGGCTAAGGAACCAAAACAAATCATAATCCTAGTGTAATGGCCCTGCCATCCCCTGCCATCCCATCATCTCAGCTCTATCTCTTCATTCAGCCTTTGCTTTACGAGCGTCATAAGGTCACTGTTGTTATTACCTCACTTATTATTTCCGACTACTGGCATTGCGGTTTATTCCGCCGGCGTTTGGACGATGCTTTACATATCACATTTCTACGCGAGGGACAGAAAACGAGACTCTCGAGGCCCATCCACGACGTCATCATGGTCGATGATCTGCCAATTTTTGCGGAGAGCAGTACCTTCTCCAGCGAGTATTGGAGAGAACAATGTCTCAAGCTGCTTGGCATGCATACGGCTGTGGGAGACGTAGATTTGGAACTGAGACACTAGCACATATGGATCTAGAAATGCCACTACACCACAACCATGCTAGCTATACATCTTCTCCAATAAACTGGAATTTCCCAACAAAACGGTACAAAGCGGCACAGCAGAACTGGATCACCACCACCAATTATAACCTGAAGACCCTGGAAAGCAATAGGAGATGGGTTACCCAGGTCGTTCGAGTGGCTACGCCTACCCACGAGGAACGAATCCAACAGGACACCCTCGTGACACGGACTGAGACTGAAGCGACTTGGGGGCTGGCTGGCTGTCTAGTCTGTACTAGGTCGGGGATCGAATATAGAGGCAACTCATAGTACCAAATAGTGAGGTGGGGAAGGGGGGAACAAGAAAGGGTTTCCCCCGGATTCAATCCGAATCTCCAATGAAAATCAATAAGAAACCCGTTCAGGCCATGATAATGTACATCTTGTCTTGTCTTGGTCTTAGTGAAGTGTCACGTGGAAGTGTATACGCAATTTGAAATCCCCGACAGCCCTGTGAATTGTTGGAGTAGGAATACGCGGTAGATTAGATCATGAGATCACAAAAAGGTTTTCCTGCAAACAAGGGTGCGGTCCCAGGACCAAGTTTCCCGCAAACCAACAACACATGGGACTGGGACGGCGGTTCTCCGCATCCAGCCTGGAACGGGAAATCCCCCCAGCAAACAGATTTCCTGTACTGAGACAGTTCTGCACCACACTGCACTAGTTGGGTCAAATGGGCTCACTAAAACCTAGCCCATGACGCGGGTGGTCCCTAGTATTGTTTGTTTTCATCATCGCACTTAGGAGGGCTAAGAAAGTACCGTCTCCTGGGCCTTCGGAAGATCACTTAAACCAACTCCACTCCGAATACCCAAATACCGGGTACGCTAACTGTATAACAAATACCTGGAGTAAATTGGAATTTCGAAACATACCAGAAAGAAGAAAAAGAAAGAGAATTCTACACGATGAGCCATTCCTGCTTCCATCGTCTATCGCTCCACGATCTGGAATTTGTTTCCCACGTATTTCGGACTTCACCTTGCCGTGGAGATGGATGGAGGTAGCGGTGTAAGGGGGCCAAGTCGGCGGTTTGCGCGAAGCGAGAGAATGACATGCCCCGAAAGAAAAAGGGGTGAAAGATTTGCTCAAACTTCATATTCTGCTATTGTACACTGAGCCTACAATTGCAATACCTACATGGCTTGGCCCATGACCACCTCACACAGTACGGGAGTTATTAGGCGATCACCGAAACCGAATAAAACGAGGGTCCAACGTGATACCGGTATCTCCATATCTAGTGTAGCGTATCTAGAATAATATCGGAAGAGGTACGGAATTCTAGAAAACGCGGACCACTGTCTTGGCTCCTTGTGTCTTTCATCATCAGCCTCGCGAGACCCGAGCAGTGATTAATTAATTATCGGCCCCCAAGCTTCTCATTTCCCACACCCTTTTCCCTGCGCGAAGAGTAGAGCCCCTGCCTACATGCATCAGCTTCCTTCGCGAACTGAGCATACCTACGTCGGGCATACCTCCGTGAGTAAAGGGTTCGCCCTAGACAGAGAAACAAGACTTGTTTTGCAAAGCAAAAATGGTCAAAGGATTGCATTGCATTATGTTTTGACTACTTCTATAATTGAGGATTTGCGCGATTTGGTAAGGTAAGGCTATTGTCACACGCTGTTCCTTCAAGTTCTCGCAGTGCACTACGAGGGGGGTAACTACAAGATGAAACAGCAATACATCAGGTATATGCAGGATGATGCCGTCGTCGGCAGGAGAATTCCCCATAGATTTCCCCACGTGGTAAGTAGTGTTCTAAGTATATGCTAGATGGATGCATAGAAGGATCGTAGCTCTAGGCGAGGTAAGATAAGCCCAGTAGGTATATACTTGTATGTATACTACTTTAGGACTCTTCAGGAAGAAGCGTATGCATGCAGGTGTGCAGGAATGCAGCGCATGGATGCAGCGTGGATTCTCGCGGCAGGCAATGAGAGGGACACGGCGCAGTAGGTCCTACTCTGTAGAGATGTGTCTAAACCCGACGGTATGGTGCGAGATCGCTATGCTACTGTAAGTTGTTACCGTAGGTCTGATCTTGACCTGAGATTCGCGGTAAATATCATCACCTCGATAAGTAATGTTTTATCTATCTAGTGTAGGTAGATGGATGGGCGACCCTTGATCTACTATGGTTGCTATGAGAATTATAGAGCTTACATCAACTGATCTATCACTCAATCACACTACTGTATCGTACAACCCGTTGCGGTTCCTTCCCGCGTGTTCCGCCATCTTTCATACGTGTACCTATCTTACGTTCACCCGTTACGTCAACTCCATCCCGAACCCCTATCGGTCATGAAGTTGAGGGGTTGCCGGGCAGGCAAGTGGGGTATTAGACTTTCGCGATGCAATGCGAAATACTGATATAGTTACTACCTACATCCAGGAATGATCTGGGCTCAGATCCCCCAGCTCGAGGGTTGTGTAAGACGGGTTGTGTGACCCGAGCAATGTATGATTACAGAACAGAGGTGCGTATAGTAGGTGTATGCCCAAGTCTTCTCCGCATAGTAAAGGATGTCGCACTCGCTACATGGGAACGGATTGAATCACACGTTAAGGGAACCCATGTAAATCAATTCGCAGAACAGAGTCTGGGCCCAGCCCAGCATGGTGGGTAGGAGACCTGGGGACCCGCGTTGGCGGTCCTCAGTCGGGGCCGACTGATCCTAATGCGCAGTATTACATCATATCACCTCAGAGCTTTCATAATGGGGGACAATAAATGCGCCGAATGGTAAGTAAGGATCCAATGAGGTGCTGCAAATAAAGTCGAGGTTTAGTGTAGGAACTGTTTATTTAGGAACGTATGACAGAAGCACGGTTACATCAGAAACATACTTCCAGTCAGATAGGACATCTCTCGCATCCTTACCGATCTGTCGAGAATAACGTGTCCTGTCTTATCAGCACTTCAGGATGTTCATGTAAACCTGATGGGCTAGCGATTTCCTCTCAATTCCTTTGCAAGCTAGCTTGCGGCGAATTATAACATCAGGCCGAAATACCGAATCACGTTTACTCTTGCATGGGATAGGTACGGTATTATACGGCCGAATTAAAAGCCCCTCTCCCCTTTCCTTTATGTTTATACCTCTCGAAAATGGTCTATCGTACACTAGAACAAGATTATACGGCGTGTTCACTGACATCGACCGGAAACATACATACATCACACGCGCCGAAATCCATGGAAGGAAGGTTCGGCGATGTTAGCGAATGTCTCGAATGAAGCCGATCAGCCCGCGCTATTATGAGATATGTTTGACGGATTTCGGAGGTTAGCAATACGGACGAATTGTAGATATAACCTTACGAAACAAAGGGAAGTGTAGATTATTGCTTCATTTGAATCTGTCTATCTCGAAGTCCTCGTTTAAGCTTTCTCGTTATAAACATACTTTAACTTAGTATTGAATGAAGCCGTGGTAATTCTAACGAGAAGAACTCGGTATTCTTACTTCCTCTTCAGCAAGCGAACATGATTATAGAATAATAGCTCCTGGAAATTTTCGTAGGGCAGAAGGCGATGACACCGTTTGTATCATACCCCATGAGCATTACTCAACCTTTTTAGATAAAGCCTGGAAGTGCGTTGGGATCGCCAGGGACATTAACACAGTTCAACATGTTATGGCCAAGAATTTATCTCACCCCCCAGCTCACCTAGTGTCTTTTCACGTAACAAGATATACAGTAGGTACTGAACTGAAAGATTATTCCCATCTCCAAGCGCCGCGAACCAAGTTAGCCGGGCCAAGTTGTGAGGCCGCCAGTTCCAGATTCCTTGGCCACATGACCACGAACAAGGGCCGACGTACGGCTGCCTACTTGTGTTGTCAGTGTGGGTGAGACAGGAACACAAGGGGGTATAGATCCAGGAGATATGACGGTCGTAAGAGCGCTCTGGGCAAGCCACATAAGCTCCCTTGTCAGACACGGAGATAGGAACGTTTCTCATAGTTTAAAATGAGTTGAGCATCAACGTAGCGTCGATTACCGCCAAGTCCAAACATGTTCCCGGAAACTGGTATACTAAGAACTGTATAATTGAGTAGTGATATTTCTACTTCCGCAACAGGTCCTAGAACCCACTGAGGTACCGCTTTAGCAATATATGTAGTCACCTATATGCTGTTTCTTTGCAGGTATAGTCTCGTGACGCTAGGGGGGACAAAGATAGGAAAGATATCCTTGAGACAGATTTGGAAGACACAAGCTTGCCTTCCAATGAACGGTGTATCACTGACCTGCCGAGAAGTATTTCCTTCAAGACGGCAGACCAGGTTTAGCTGCAGTTTCCCTCTTATCCTAGATACTCCAATCGGCTCACCTGGAGTCGTTGAGGGAAATAAGGAAGTGACTTTGCGCGCACGATCATGGCAGTACCCAGTGCCGATTATGCTTACCATGTATATTGTTACAAAGCATCTCCTAGTCCCTCGACAATAACATCATGGGAGCCTGCCTTAGTTTCTGGATATAAGATGTAGGTATTGGATTTCCTTCTCTTTTGGACCCAAGGTCGGCAAAGCTGTTGCTTTTGCTTACACCTGGCGCCAACTCGTATATAAACGACGAATGATACGAATCGTTGAGTTGCACATCCTTGCAACTCGTCTTACCTTTTTTATGTGCTTGGCGGGTTACCGGCCGCTAATGTGGCTATCGGCTATACAAAGCACGAATGACGGCCGTTTCAAAAATGGCATTTATACGAGTGACGCCACTCTTCAAATACCATATTCAGTATATAGAATTTGTTAGCTGTCTTGGCTGGAACATACCAGGCGTGTTCCAACAACTCGGACTCGGGACTTTAAATCTCAGCGCACTAAAACTGGTGTTATTAATCACGCTCAATTACAGTTTTTTCTTGCTGGCACTGCACCAGAACCGATGTCATATATATGTCTATAGATTATTGAACAAGGAGATATCCGTAATGATGCAACGTAATAAGACCACTCCCTCTATAATAACGGGGGTCAATTCATATATGCTATTAGACATCACCTATCAGAGAGATACAGGAATCATAAGCGCAGTTAATGAGGGGATGCTGTCTCTCTCTATGCGTCGGACTCGGTCGTAACTGAGCCGGTTCCAAAGACATTCTTGGATAAGTTGATAGTCAGATTGGAAAGCTAAATGGAGCTCTACCTTGAGAGAGACATGCTGTGAAATTACACTACACGCTACGCTAAATTATCAATAAGTGTCTCGTCTATCGAATATCATAAGCTCTTTTTTTGTTCTCCACATAAGGCTGGTGAACGAGCAACTTTCTCCCTCGAAGAAGAGCTCAGTATTATGACTTAATGACCTTTTTCGAGAAAGAAGCAGCATTTTGATAATCCAGGCCATCCAGTCGCCACTTAACCAAGGGCTTTACGCAATGCTGAAGAGTATGCCGGGTCTGATAACAATTTTGGGTGCAACGAATTTTAGATATCTTCGAAGGCCATTGGGAATGAGGTGTGAGCGCCTTCTCTATGTGCGCATCTCACTCCTGCAAATAACCATGACATGTCTGGAGAAATTTAGATAGCTGATTTTGAGAATTGTCGAGTGCGATACTTCAAGGAACTGGAGCTATGTCGATCTTGATGAGTGGGAAAATTAACTCAATATATTCAACTCGGGGCAGGGTGGGGTCTAAAAGTAACACCGTTAAGCCTGTAGTGATATGCCGTTAGAAATTCTAAAAAGCACCTTGAATCTCAGCTTTTTTTAGGTGACATTTCCGCGTTAGGAGTTCAAGCTGCCGAAGTGAGTTGCCTTCACCATAGATGAGTGACTTTACAGCCTTCAAGTTGATACTATACCTCTATGGCATTCAGACCATCGCCATTGATCGATGAAAACACGGTCAAGGAAAATTCAAAATAGCCTTCTAAGTCTTATTCTACCTTGTTATAGATCTATTACCTCTGTCTTCCATGTGAGTGGAAGAATTGTGAAACCCTTAATCAATGCTAATTATGATTTTTATAACTAATGAGTAATGAGGTAATTATGAGAGGCGTTGAGACGTGCTAGTTAACCGCCCACCAAGCGCAAAAATTGAGGATAAACATTAAGAGGTGATACCTGCCATAGCACCAAGACCCCGTACACTTATAGGTTATTTTGACGCGGGATAAGATCTCAGACAGATAACTTCAATATATTGAATTACTAACATAGAACGAAGACTGCTTATGTTTAGATCTGACAAAAACAAACTACATAATACCTTAATGACTTATATCTCAACATGATAACATTGAGGATACAGCGGACGGGACTCGACATGCGGGGATTCCGGCGATAACCGGCGGCGACCGACTTGAGCGGTAATAAGATGTCGCATTAACTAGCCGAATATGGAGGAATTGAGTCACCGGCAAGCACGTACAGCATAACAACACAATATTGAAATAGAAAATGCCACCTATGAATTCTTAGATAGGCAAGCCAAAGAAGACGACGAACCGTGTTGAGAGATAGTGGAGTTAGGAATTATAGAGTCGGAGCCGTACTTACAGCTAGGTACCTTTTAGTGGCTTGTAGGCTGTAATCTACCTAAGGTACTGGACTTACAGCGGGAAACACATGCACACTTATCCCCGATTGCCGAAGTGACAGAACTTCACAAGCGACCATCTTGTGTCCGGCAACGGTGAACAACATTGCACTAAAACAACTGTATAGAGAATACCTAAAATTCATATAAGTAAGAAGAGTCGCCCATACGAATTAGCACACCTTTCGCTCCTCTTAACTCCTCATTGTTCACGCTTACGCTAAACAGCTGCCTTCTCCATCTCCGCTTACCACATTTCGTCACCATCCAGATCACGCAGTACCTATAGCAAGAGGAAACCGTGTGTACTGAAGATGGCTTCCAAACCACTACGGTTCACCGATCAGGAGTGGGACGAGATCTCTCAAGACATACCTAAAGAGAGTGACCCTTTCTTCCACAAATACCTCGAGGGTCGCGAAGCTCTCATCGCGCAAGAGAACAAACAACGAAGTGGTCAGTAACCCAATTCATATCTATGATACGTATTTTATTGACTTTTTTCAAGATGCCTCATTCCGGAAGAATCTCTCTCCAATCGCCCGCCGTGCCTGCGACATCGTACAGCGCATACGCGACGAGGAGAAGAACACAGTCTGGACGCCACAGCTCGAGGACTCGCTGGCTCAGAAAACAGACAACATTACAGTATACCCAGGAATGATGTTCTCACTGTCCAAGACACGGATGGAATCGACGAAGCTATGGCGCATTGTGCGCCGCATGCCCAAAGGCGCACTGCTGCACGCGCACATGGACGCCATGGTTGACTTTGACTTTCTCTTCGGCGTGCTCCTCGAGACCCCAGGCATGCACATCTTATCTGACCGCCCGCTGAGTGATCCGGCGGGACTAGACGAGGGCGCGGCCAGATTCCGCTTCTTCAAGACGCCGCGGACCGAGGGCAATATCTGGGACAAGTCATATACGGCCCAAACGCCCATCCTCCTTACGCAAGCCGCCGACGCGTTTCCCGACGGTGGTAGGCCGGGGTTTCTGAAGTGGCTGTATAACCGTGCCACGATATCTCGGACTGAAGCTGTTGAACAACATCACGGCGTCGATCATGTTTGGCGGAAGTTTTGTAAGTCAATCCTTGTAATTTGTCCCCTCGCCTTTTCATGAAAATTTGATAAGCGAGTTCTCGCTATCTGCGAAACTGTGACGAGGTTATTCGCAGACCCCCTCCCACATAGAATCTCACGAAAATAGAATACTATCATTTACAAACTTTTCAATCAGCCGTACGAGGCTAAACACTCTCTAACACGCAATTTTAACTTTAGTTACCTGCTTCCGCGTTGTAAATAGCATAGTCCACTACGAGCCTATTTACCGACGCTTTCTACGCCGTCTGATGTCCCTCTTAAAAGCCGACGGCGTCAACTACGCCGAGCTACGGTTCTCCTGGAACCTAGACTACTACCGGCAGGACAGCGAGGTGCCCGAGGGCGACTACCAGGCCATGATGGATGTGATCGATGAAGAAGTGAAGCGGTTCCAAGAGAGCGAGGAAGGCAAGGGGTTCTGGGGTCTGCGCACGATCTGGGCCACGATACGCTCTCAGGAGACCCGGAGCGTCGTGCAGGACATGGACAATTGCATCACGACGAAACTAACACACCCGCATTTGATTGCGGGATACGACTTGGTCGGTCAGGAAGACCTTGGCCGTACCCACCGCGACCTGCTACCGGAAATCATGTGGTTCCGGAAACAATGCGCTGAGGAAGGGGTCGACATCCCCTTCTTCTTCCACGCTGGGGAGTGTCTAGGCTCGGGCTCGGACACGGACCATAACCTCTTTGACGCCATCCTGCTCGGCACGCGCCGCATCGGGCACGGCTTCAGTCTCTACAAGCACCCTCTCCTCATCGACCTGGTGAAAGAGAAGCGCATTCTGATCGAGAGCTGCCCCATATCCAACGAGGTGCTCCGTCTCTGCGGGTCGGTCATGAGCCACCCGCTCCCGGCGCTCCTCGCGCGCGGCGTCCCGTGTTCCCTGTGCAACGACGACCCGGCCATGCTAGGCCAGGACACGGCAGGCAGCACGCACGACTTCTGGCAGGCTCTGCAGGGCTGGGAGAACCTGGGGCTCGCGGGCCTAGGATCTCTCGCCGAGAACTCCGTTCGCTGGGCCGCCTTTGAAGACCAGAGCACCGAGGACTGGAACCGCGATGTCCGCGAGGCGAGCGTTGGATCAGGCCTCAAGGCACAGCGCCTGAAGGAGTGGGCCGTCGAGTGGGAACGCTTCTGCCTATGGATCGTGGACGAATTTGGCGAGTAAGCTGATTCAAACCAAGTCTTTGAAAGACGAGTCAGACTCTACATACGTTAGGAGAGAGAGTATGTAAGTCAAATACAATAGCCGAAAGGGACTAGTCCAACCCAGACTAGACCAGGCTGAAAGGGGGGAAACAATAGGAAAATAACAAAAAAAAAAAATACTATAAGCTACAAACTGCACAGGCCGGGGAAACGGCAATCGTCACGAGGGGTCCCGATTTCGGTGAAGCCGACGAATAGGAGGCGGTCTGTCATCACCCATCCCGTCACGCCATATCCTCATTGGTTTCTATTTCCAGGCAAAACCACCCACCTCCGCAACATCCTTCCTCCCCACTCTCTTGTCATGTTTGCCGAGGGGTAGCACCGCATGAGATCGATGCGGCTCAATTGTGCCGTACCGTCACTGGCTGGGCTCATCTACCGGATACCTACCAACCTACCTACTTCTACCCATTCCAGCTTACTCTTACCACTCGTTTCTAGGCATACCTACCTGGAACGGGGGGATCCTTACCAGATGGGATATGCCGAAGTATTCGCGACGGGGACGCCCGGTATCTGCCCGTCATTCTCATTTTAGTATTCTTCTCTTATTTCCTCATCGATTTTGTTATCCCCAAAGAAAAGGCTATGCATATTAGATTCAACACTTCTAAAAAGGGGAGTTCGGTTAAATCAAGCAGGGACATGATGGGGGTGTTCCGGTGAGCGGATACGTAGACGCGATCACGAACGAAGATGACAGAGGCGTGAACTGAGGCAGTATAATGGCTGCGAATACGACCTTCAACGGGCCGAACTACTATAGCATAGCATATCCACAAGAAAAATATCACTATGAAACAGATTGATAGAATTGAATTCTCAGCTATTGACCTACGTAGTGCTGAACAGATACAAACCAGCCTCCTCGAACCATACATCCCAAGAAAGCATTCGCCTCCCCCATAACTCTTTTTCCACGACAACATAAGCCAACAAGCAAGTAAGCCGCATCCCACATTGCATCAACCAAAATATCCAGGTATATCAGGCACTATAGCAGTATAGTATACTTTCTCAAAGCCTCAAGCCTACGTAAGACGACGGGGTCCGCGGCTATCAACGACCTACCCGCCTGCCTGCCCATCTCACCGTATTACATGCATCACAGTCAGGAGCCCCGTATCCGGGACCTTCCATCTGACTATGACCACCTCCTGTTCGCGTTGCGGTCCAAGTACTTTGCCTAAGTGCCTGCCGTAATGACTAACCTGCCTTCTTACGTACGTACGCAAGTCAGATTCTCATGCAGATGATAGGTAGAGAATCGGTATGCCTAGCATAAGGCAGGCTAACAGGCAGCAGAGCCATCTCTTTCTCATGGTTGTGTTTGAGGACCCATGGTTCAGTCCTGTTCGAGTTCGTGTAGACAGATGTCTCATGTATTTCTTTTCTCCCCCTTTTCGGTGAGAGAATACCGGCCGTTCCGAGCTAAGCTGGAATTTTTTTGATCTACTCTACGAAAACCATCGCGACACGACTGAGAGTCACGACTAGCAGCATTATCATGCATATGATACGGGTGTATGTTCTCTGTTGGTTAATGTACATCTTCTTATGTGTCATAGGGCTGAGTGTGCAGCCTGAGTGAAGCTAACAGCCAACCAAGAAAATCCGGAATGGATGTTAATACAGCCAAAGCACGCAGAGGTCCTTTATGGGGCTCATCCCAAGTCGCTTGAGTCCCACTGCATTGAAGTCTGCCCCTATGTCCGCCTTCTCATTCGGTAATGTAACAGTAGCCCCGCAAGCTTTCCACGCCGACCCGGATTCTCGGTAGCGATGTGTGTGACTATCTCGGGGACTACCAGAATCCAACGAGCCGCAGTGCGTAGCTAAGTAACACAAACAATTCGAGCCGACCCTGCAGTTGAGTAGCACCTAATCGAAGTGCGAGTTATTCAGATTAACATAGTGGCGGTGAAAAGAAGGGAGCAGCGCAGGGATGCATATGCAGGTCAGTAGTGAGTCTGCAGCTGTTAGTCAGCGCAGTCAAACTGCTATTCAAGAAAAGGCAATTCATCATCACACGAGTCTGGGTAGACTTGTGTCATGAGGGGCGGCTGTGCTTTCGGCGCAGGTCACTCGGATCAGAAGAAAGGGAACTAGAAGCGAATATAAGATAGCTTTCGCTAAATAATGTATGCTGTGATGTTCATTGAAAGGGCCGAGTCCAGGTGTTGGGACGCCCTGCGGCGCTCTGTCTAGTTCAATGTTGACATGGTTCCAAGAACTGCCCAGCGAAAAAGAGAAATAGGAGTGAAGTTGGATGAGAAAAATCTGTCGCCAGCACAGTCTAGAACAACTAATACACCACAGAAAACTATAAGAGTAACCCAGTAGAAGTCAAAATGAAATCAAATGAAAGAAGATCTCGTAGAATGTTTAACATGAGTAAGAAATTAACACGAGGAGTTCATTGTGGTAACCAGAAATGGTCTCCAACTAGGCTACTGGGCAGGGCCCCAGTTGTTGGACAGCCATTGTCGAAAACCGATGGGTTCGACATCAACGAGATCATTAAGGTTGGCCTCTCCGAAAGTATATCGGCCGTTGGCTGTTTGGAGGAGGTGCTGCAGCGAAAACCACATTTCTTCTTGGTTGTTGGTGCGGTAAAATTCGAGCCAGTTGAGGATCTCGTGGTAGGGTCTATTGATCACGTCGAATTCCACTAGGCACAGATTAGTTTCTAAACTCAAAAAAGGAGGCAACTCGTTCATGGCCTACTCTGTCTGACCTCGCTACAGAATTGAAGGATCCTCTGAGGTGTGATACGTGCTCCGCGCATCTTGAATTCTCGCGGCCAGTTGTCGATACCAAGGTCGACGGCTGCAGCTACGAAACGCGCTACGTCAAAAGCCGAGGTCAAGGTAATCTGGATCTGGCGACCTTGAGCATTGGTAGTGGGTATTTCTGCTGTGCCCAGCCCGACGTCAATCATATAGGCACCCTGTCTAGAAAGATGACAACTGGCACCCATGTTGTACGTCTGAAGACCGCCAGGGGCAAAACGTTCGTAAAATATACCACACGAAAAGACGGTGTACTTCATTGGATAGTGTCTTGAAGATGACCAGTGTTGTAGTTGCTGGAGCGCACCAGCAGAGCCGTTGTCGAAGGGATCATCATCAGGCTCGGGCCGATGGTTCAGAGAGCCTTCGAACTCAGAAGGGACAAAAGTGTGTACTCGAGCTTGTCTCGCTGCGTCGATGAGGTTCAATTGTTCTACACCGGAGACCGTTGAGATCACCAAGTCAACTCCTTGCAAAATGAATTGCAGGTTCCCGGGGTTATGGTAATCAACTACGGCGACCTGGCAGTCGTCGTATTCTGCCTCGAACTCAGGGTGAGCCTACCGAGAATTAGCAAGTGATTTCTTTCAACGTTTGGGTTTGAATATGGGGCCCTCACTGATCTTGATAGAACGAGAACAGCATGAGCACTCCTAGACAGCTCTCGCACTATTAGGGCGGCAAGCCCACCAGCACCAGCAACTGCAATCCGCATCATCCCGACAGCTTGTTTCCTCGCCATGATCAAAGCAGTGAAAGCGACCGAAAATAATACGACGTTTTAAGTGTTTCCGGTCTGGAGGAAAGGGGTTGGTGGCACTCGTCCGTAATTACCTCAAAGCCCGGATGGGAACACCGTAAAATGATTTCGTGCTGGAAAATGATACAGAATATGCTGACCGGTTTAATGTTTAATGACTCAAGCTAGGATCCGCATAGCCCATGGCATACGAATCTCTAAGGAGAAACGATGTTACTTTGAAAATCAAAGCCCTCGAATCAAAGCCGAGAACCGTGAGGTCATCAGAAAGACAAGCGTCTCAAGGCATACGCCGGAAACCTAGGCGAGTACCACAAGACCACGGGGAAGCGGAAGCGGCTCCCAAACGCAAAGATCGAGATAGCTAAGCTGTGTAAGTCGTGATAGAATCCTGGATGGTGGGTCTACAAACTCCATGGGCAGCAGAGTGATTCCCGGAAAGGACATTACAGGGTGCCTATTAGTGCGGCTCCATCTCTTTGAAGTACTCCCGAGTAGCTTCGATATGTCCATTCCTAGTTCACAGTATCTGTGAATCAAACGGCCAGCAGGGGTTGGCGAACTTCAGGTGAGATCCTTGAAGGCCGAGAGCTGTGGGCTTTCCTCTACTAGGAACCAGTGATATCTCTTCCCATGTTGAGCAAAAGGGACTAAGGGAGTGTTGCCTGAAGAGGCCTTAGGCCGGCGTGGCTAATGACATATTGACTTCGGCCACGTCCGAGGGTGTGTTCCGTGGAAGTCGATGTAGGCTGGAAGAAGTATGAGAAAAATCACCATAGTACCCAAGACGCTTTTATGATAATTCACGTTTGGTGGTCTCGGGTTTTTGGAGCAGGCTTGGAGGAGCCAACAGCACCCTCCCTATGAACGAAAGAAACTGCATTGTAACACAAAGCACACAGCCCAAGACCGACGGTACTCGTCTTGAGCCATATGAAGACTCTTCGAAAGACAACGTTGGTAGCTAACTCCAGCCTGTCCTTCGGTGTTGGTGGCCGATACTAGAGACGAATCATGTTTTATCTGTTTACAAGTGCATGGCTAGGCGGAGTTAGCCTGGTTGCATCAATCACGAAGGAAACATGCCTAATGCTAGTCAAGTCCTTTTCCAATTGGCCAAGCTCGGCTCAGGATGAAGGCCCATAAGCATTCCTGTTGCGTGGCCCAGGCAGCTAGGAGCACTGGTAGCCGCACCAGTCGAAGCGGAAACGGGACAGGCATACTGCTGTCAGGCATCTAGTCAGAATACTGCGGCTTTTCGCGGGTGAAAGAAGGAGTACTCGAAGGCTCGGGAGCTCACCGAATCGACAACGCCCTGCTGAGAAGCGAAAGGTAGGACGAGGAGCAACACACCAATGATCTTCACGGGGTAGATTAAGCAACACCACAAGTGCTACGGCCTTGGGCGCCTAATCCCAGGAGAAGTCTAGGGTCGTGAGAATGATCCAGGCAGGACTAGGCGTGAGCAACGTCTGGTGGCCCAGGATGATGATGAACAGCGCGCCATGAGTGGATCGGCTGGTCAACGACCATGTTTACGTGTACATGAAAACAGGCTTCGCGGTGTTGGTCAGGCCGAGAAAGCGGCCTTCATTTGAGTTTGGATTTAGTGTGATATAATGATTAATATTATTTATTTTTATTTTATTTTCATTTTTTTCGCTTCGGTTTGGGGGGGAATATAGTACCACATGAGGTTAAAGAGGAAAGGATGGGGGCCAAGACGGATCGATGGTTGACGATGTTGAGAAAGCGGAGCCCCGAGTGGGATGGGAGCCGCTAGTGTAGTTGATGATTGCTGGTAGTGGTCGGGGTACCTGTGGATGCGAGATCCACAGGGCTGGCACTGCTGTACAGTAGGCGCCTCCGAAAACAGACATTACGCTATCTAATAGGAAGGTGAACCCTAAGATGTGCCGTTCAGATATTGTACCTAGATAAGTGCTCTCCTTGTTTCTAGCTGTTAATAACAGCAAAGGCTTTTAATATTACCTGAGAAATTCCACTTGGTATTGGTATTGAATAACTTTTCGAACGATATAGTGTCAACAGAGTATCTACAAGCGGAGTGGGAGGGGCAACTGGTACCGAGGTAACTGAGGCTCTGTGAGCCGACTTCCAGAAAACTGCTCCTATAGGTTTAGATTCATCTCACGATAGTGACACAGATGAGATGATTTGTATACCAGATAGGTAGGTATTCATAGGTATGTATAGATATACTAATTCTATAAGAAAATGTTTGCCGGAATCCCAAAATGTAAAGTACATAGGTACTTAAGTATGTGGTTGCAGGTGGCCCGCGAACCCTGGCCTGCCTGCACGCAACTAGCCAGCTCCACCGAGTCCCACAGCGGATGGCGGCAGACGCCACAGGGCACATGGACAAGCCGTCGGAAGGCTCACCACGGTAAATCTGGAGGCTGGGAACCGGGGTCGGTCTACCTGGACCATGTAAAGGACCTGCAACCCGCTGAACTTCACCTGACACGCCACCGGCTAGACAGACAGACATTCGCGCATCCTTCACCAGACACGTCCCCCCCCCCCAAAAGTCCTGCATATCTTCCTTTCCCCTACCCTATCAAATTTTTTCTATTCTCCCCGACACGACCCAATCGTTTTTCTGTGTTATTTCCTTTTCCCCAAATGCTTTGCCCTTCTTGGCCCCGAGTCTACCTAGCGTTGACTCACTCACTCACTCACTCACTCATCCGACGGCCGGTTCCTAGTTCGTTTCTCTCTTTGCCACAGACCGATCTTATCTATTATTCATTTGAGTATGTATGTATCCCTTGTATATCTGGATTCGGCCTATCTACATACTTAGAAATAGATCGTTCGTCCACGAATAGAATAATGCGTACATTTAGTTATATTTAGTAAGTTAGTTAGGTAGTTGATGTAGGCATCAAGGCGTGCTAGTCCTCGGTACCTCATCTCATCTCCTCGACCACAGCCGCAAGAAAGCCAAACACAAGGAGTAGAATGCAGAGTAATCACATAATCTTCTACTTCTAGTATACCCGGACATGCCCGCCGTGAGCAACAGCAGCCTCATGCAACATCATCCGCGAAATATAATGTCCAGGACTCTTGCTGACTACATTGCTACCAAGCACGGGGCCTCAACCCAGTATGTGGATAGCAATATCAGAAGTAGATAGCAGTAGTGTGAGGTAGGACTCTCAGTTCGCAAGATAGGTAAGCATCCACGAGATGGAAGGACGGAGCTAGAGGTGCTCGATGGTTACCCAGCTGACGTTCTAGCCGACGGGCCAAGGACGCCCCATTGTTTGGGGCTTTATTATCCTCGATAGGGGTTGACAATACAAAAGTCAAGTAGTATCATAGCGTTGCTGTGGTAGCCTGATGGTTACATTCGAGTGAGTAGCACAGAAGCAGGAAAGGAATTAAAAAAACGTGGACCTGGCATGGTATACTACTGTATGGAACTAATAATTGACGACGTTCTAGAAAGATGAGGATGTGAGTCAGGTTGAGTAAGACGCGAGCAAAACCATTCTGGTAACATAGGGGAGTCCCCTATCTGTTGTATTCGTACGATTTTACTGTCTTGTGGCATACAGCCTGATCCTCATTGGCGTCCATTCTCCATGGACCCTTCTTGCCATTTACTTAATCGTTTCTCATAGCTTTCATGGGTATCATATTACACTCGACTCCTCTCCGCGACAAGAAATCCAGCTACTGAATCAAAACCGATCTAGACCGCTCGCTGAGAGGCATCGTATTCGGCATCTGCCTTCTTCTTGATATCGTGTTCCGCGCCACGCTGCTGAGTCTTGCCCACATCGTGCTGGTCCTGGTAGCTGGCCTGGGCGTTCTTGTTACCGGTAATACCAGCAACGGCACTGCCAATGGTTCCAGTTACTCGGTCACCAACACCAGAGACGTAGTCATTGACCTGGCCCTTGGCCTCCTGCTGCTGTCCCTCCTGGTTCTGTTCGCGGCCCGCGGCCTTGATAGACTGTTGCAGACGTCCGTCAGCTCGAGACCTTCGTTGTTAGGTATCCAGGCTTTATGGTGCTTACCTCTGAGCCGATTAATCCTCCAACAGTCTCTTTAGCGGAGCCTACTGTCTGGTTGTATTTGCCAGCGGCCCGGTCAGGGTCATCCTTGGTGACGGCGCCGGAAGACGAGGCTGCGAATCCGGGGAGCTTGGCTGTGGCGTGGGACGCCTCGTGCTCGGCATCAGCTTTCTGCTGCTTGGTCTGGCCTTCGACCTGTGACAACGATATAGTTAGTCAATGGTTCCTTGGCCCGCCCAGGTGAAGTCGCGGCAATGCATGCCGAGAAAGATTATTTGCCTACCTGGTCTCCAGTGCTGCCGGTGATGCTACCAAGGGCATTCTGAGCAGCTCCAGTGACAGCGTCAATGGTAGCCTTCAGGGTGGAAGTGTTATCGTTGGAAGACATGATGAAGTGATTGGTTGACGTAGAATGAATTGGTTTGAGGTGTTGTGGTTGACTGGTATCCTAGGTAAAGTAGGTTGATTACTTTCTTGTTATCGAGGTGATTGTTGGAGGAGAAGATATGGGAACTGTAGCAGCAAAGGCAGCTTTTATAAGCTTCCAGGGTCAAGTATCGGGAAGGTGGAACGAAAATGACAGTCAGTGAAAGAACCCTCTCGATCGACGTGACGATAGAGGCGTATGCGCAAGACAAACATGGTTGAGAAGCTGTCAAAGCTACCCGAGAACTAATGATGTCATAGCCCGGTTTTCCGACACAGCTGGCCCACGTTGGTGGTCCAAGTAGTGCCTACTTGTCCAAGCATAGACTGTACAGTACCTAGTAGTACACCTGGATCGCACTCTGCATTAGCAGATATGTAGGTTTTGGTGCTTCCAAGGCAGTATGCAGCACACTCCCGATCTCAGCCTTTGAGTGTGCACATGTAGGTACCTACTAATGTAAGTAAGTAAGTAGTCACGCAAACACGTGGTGGACCGCGTATGTAAGTACCACCCCCCTGGGCTCTGCCTAAGGTGTCTTACTGGGTAGCTCGGCGTCGTGATATGACTACAGGTTTCGCAATCTGAGGTTATTAGCTCCCTTGCCATGCTGCGCGATTGCATGTGATTCATAGCGAGACCTATGTCATCATACCCGCAGCCCTCGTTCCTTCAAGCATTACGTCATTTGTTGCACTGCTTCAATAAATTAATTGCTGTGTCCGTTGGCTGGCCATCCACTGTGGGTGATGCAACTCATTCTTTTTCCCACACAAGGAAACCACTATTCATGTAGCTGTCTCAAGCTCTAATCGCACATTGAGATGAAGTATTGACATAGTGATGGCGTTAAGCTCTCTCATGTCTTTCAAGATCTAAGTTGAGGATTCGAAATATAAGCATTGCCTATGTTTTCCAGTTGAAGCCTGCAAGAGGCCAATTGTATTCATACGAACGGGACATTGATAGGTGCGGCTCCATGGCCATACACCTCGTCCGTACAGCGAGGGTTCATATAAGACATCAAAGTTTGGTAATTGTTCAATGCGACCTGCGTTCTGTTTGAATGACAGTGAACGGTATCAGGTTCGCCCTTTCCTGAGCAGGTTATGTATGAACGAAGGTGGCGGGCAGAACCCCGAACGCGCCGAGGGACCTAGGCCCTCATCCTCACCCCTAAGTGATTGTATCCCACCTGAACTCCTCGTCGCCAATATCCGACTGTTTTACATGATGGTGGCGTCGCAGCCTTTTGTTCGCGGAAAAATGAAATAGGTGGATAATGTCAACTTAGTGCTGACTCCATTCAATAGTGTTCAGGTCAACACCCTCTTGGACAAGCTCCCAAAGAGGACTTAATTCTCTCAAAAAGGTGACACGCTCTTGTACGGCCTTGAGAACGTAATCGATCTCTTGTTCCGATGTAAACCGGCCGATACCGAACCGGATACTGCTGTGGGCACTCTCGTCGCTGTTGCCTAGTGCTCGCAGCACGTAGCTCGGCTCTAACGATGCAGAAGTGCATGCGCTGCCTGATGACAATGCAATGTCTTTTAGGGCCATGAGAAGTGATTCGCCCTCGACGTAGGCAAACGACACATTGACGCAGCCAGGGTAGAAATGATTGGGATCTCCGTTTTGAGTTGTGTGCTCCAGGGCCATTAGGCCATTAAGCAGCCGGTCGGAGAGCGATTTGATGTACTTGGAGTCATACTGCATTGCTGTCAGCCTAGGCCACTACGGACATTTCATCGCCGGAAGCAGAGAAAACGAGATGATAGATCAGACGCGTGTGCTGTGTCTCAACAAAATAACTCCGGTCAAGGAATTCAGCAAGCCATGCATGTTTAAGCGGTTCATCATAGAGAATAATTGTGAGGGCAAAAGGCAAAAATGAAATCGGAACTGATGTGTCAACTTACAGGCATGTCTTCTTTAGCGATTCGACAAGCTTCGCCAAATCCAACGACAAGTGGCGGAGCCAGGGTCCCACTTCGCAGACCACGTTCCTGGCCACCACCACTGATAATAGGATCTAGCCTAACCCGAGGTCGTCTCCGGACATAGCAGGCACCAATTCCCTTCGGACCATAGATCTTGTGCGATGAGATAGACATCAAGTCAATATTCATGGCGTTGACATCGAGGGGAATCTTGCCCACGGCTTGGGCAGCGTCGGTATGAAAAAAGACCTTGTTCTTTCGGCACAGTTGACCGATCTCGGCCACCGGTTGGATGACGCCGATCTCGTTATTCACGGTCATGATGCTGACGAGCGCAGTATCTGGTCTGATGGCGGCCTCAAGTTCTTGCATATTTATCAAACCGTTGTTCTGAACAGGCAAGTAGGTGACTTCGAAGCCCTCATCTTGTAGGTGCCGGCAACTATCAAGTACACACTTGTGCTCGGTTTGGCTCGTAATGATATGCTTCTTCTTGCCCGAGCGGCCAAAGAACCGAGCGACTCCTTTGATGCTCATATTGTTACTCTCCGTGGCGCCGCTCGTGAATATTATTTCTTTCGGGTCTGCGCCGATCAGATTTGCCACATGCTCACGAGCATCCTCGACAGCCTTCTCACTCTCCCAGCCATAAGCATGTGTCCGCGAATGAGGGTTGCCATATACGCCAACAAAGAAGGGGAGCATGGCATCTAAGACTCGCGGATCGACGGGTGTGGTGGCCTGCATGTCGAGATAGATGGGTCGCTGGCCCTCGTCCATCAATTTGGCGTCTTTCAGGACTTCGGCAACGGGACTGCCGACAGCATTCAAGGCACTCGCCGAGCCCGGCATGACCAGCTCGCCCTTCTCATTCATAAAATCCTTCTTATCCAGCCTGATGGCTGTTTCGACGTTGACCTGGGCATTGTCTCTCTTGGTCTCAGACACATAGCCTCTCCGTGACGTCCGCGACGCGGCAGCAGCGGCTAGTCTGGGTACAGAGTGGGATGATCGTGAAGGGGCGGTCGAGAAGGACTGCTTGAGACCGAGGCGCGATGCCCGCCTCAAGGCCGTGGTGGCTACATTGGCCATGATAGTGTGCAGGCGATGATGTTGAACAGAGTTGGGGTTATCAAAGAAAGGGTCAGAGGCAAATGGAGATGCGGGCAAAACTGACAGAAATATCGAAAAGTTCGAGACTAAGCTAAGACCGAACGAAGCTCGGTGTTATCGGTTAAAGCTTGGGCTCGCATCCCCGCCAAAGCAGGGCAATCTCCAAGCAGCTGCATGGACGCTCCGACTCGGGGTCTTCCAAGGCCCCGCTGCTGCCCTTTGGGGGTTTTGCCTCTGACAGCGGTTGATAGTTAATGCGCTCCGATTTCTGCCAAGACCACAACCCCTCGGCCGATCTAGCTCACAACACCGACACCACCTCGACCACCACACTAGAGGTACATACCTACCTAGACTAGTGCAAAAAAACTCATGCCGTCATAATTTGGAATCGGCAGTGTAGCGGTAATGGTTGCAACCTTCGTATATTCGTATCTATTGGTAGTGTGATGTAGAAGAGATGGAGTACCAACACTGCTACCACTGTGTACAGGATGCTATTTATAGTGGGTTAGTGCCCTGTGGGTTAGCTGACAAAGTGCCGCTTACCAAAAAATGGCGATGCTCTTATCGTCTAAAACTAAAGCTAATTACAGCAATTATTATAGTTTTATTTTTGTGTGGTAGCAAGTATTTTTTGACGATAATCTGCTATTAAGTTTGGTGCTACTTCCCTGAGATTTGTTAAACTTATTTATTTTTAGTATTTTAAACTTAAGTTTATATATTTTAGGAGATATTTTTTTTGCTTGTGGTTTTTAGCAATTAATTTAAAAAAATGATTTTTTACGTGTATTTTTTTTAAATATAAAAAATGTTTGCTAAAAATATTTAAAAAAAGTGCCGGCTTTAAGTAATTTATAAAAATAACGTCGTAAATTTTAAAGTGTAAAAAAAAATCTAGTTTGTATGTAAATCGACCGATTTTTTTAATAACTCGAAAAAGTTTTGCAAATTGCTAGCTTAGCTTTTTTTTTAGTAGCTGGAAAATATTATAACTTTTATAAAGTTAAAATAACATTTGCTGGTTTACCTCGAAAAATATAAGCATATAGCAGTAATTATAGTATACTTTAGCCAATAAAAACAAAACGGCTATAGCGTTATAAATTTTAATTTTAAAAAGAAAATTAAATTGTTGCTTATAAAAAATCTTTAAAACAAAGTTAAAAATAAATTTTAAAATAATTTTGTTTGGTGTTTTATGCGTTGTTGCAAAGCGAATATTATTAAGTTTAAACTAAAGGCGAGAAAAAGAATTTTTTTATTGGCGTGAATTATTTAGCGCGTAAAAATAATAGCGTAATATAAATTTAATTGTTAAAATAAAGCGCTCGGTTTAGCCGTCTGTAAATAAATAATATGCTGTAGCGTATAAAAAGCGAACGCCAAATTTAGTTTAAATTTGTTTTTATATATTTCCCAAAAATTTGGGGTTTTTGTTATTAAGCATAATTTTAAATATATTTTAGCTCGTAAATAAAAGTTTATTTAACAAAACGTTAGCTTATTATTTTGCGTTTTAATTATAGCAACCGGAAATAATTTAGGTAGTTTTAAAAAATTTGCAAATAGCTGGCATAAATGCATTATAGCCTTAAAAAATTTTTAAAAATGCTATAGCTATATTAATAATAATAGTATAAAAAAAGCATAAAAAACTTAATATAAATTGTAATAAACCGTATAATTTATAGTTATTCCGTAATTTAAAAATTATGCATTTTAAACAGCTTTTTAGGTATTTTTTTAATTTTTTGCGGTTAACAACAAAATTAAAAAAAAATTGGTAAAACTTATTTTTTTTTACATAGTTTTTTCCGTGTAAAAGTTTAAAAATTTTTAAACAACAAATTTAAAAAATATAAAGTTTGTCCGTTGTGTTTAATATTTTTTACAAAACTTTTTTTTTAATATAAAACAGTAAAGTAGCCTAGTTAAAACCGAGAGTTAAATTACGTCGGAAAACGTTTATTATATTTTTTTATTTTAGGTTTTTATAATATTTTCGTTGCAGTTTAGCTTTAAATTTAAATAACATTTAAATTAAAGCTGTGTTTTTAAATAAAAGGAAATTTTTTAAGCTTATGTTTAAAAAAGCTAAAGCTAGCTATATTGCTAAAAAAATTTCTGCTAAAAAAGCTATTTTTCGATTTGCTTTTAAATTATTGTTTAACAAAGTATGCTAATATTTTTTAGCGTTATTAAAAAAAAACTTTAAGTCGTTTTTTTTTTATTTGTTTTTTTAAAAAAAAAAAAAATAAACGTAAAAACGCGTTTAAAACTATATAAAGCTTTTTAAGTTTATATAAAATAAAATAGTCGAAGCAACTAATATATTTTATAGCACGCACAAAACATAAATTTTTATTGCTTAATACTGTTAAATTTATAATATTTTTATGTTTAAATATATTTATAATTAAGCTATAGTCCGTAAAAATGTAAACTTTAGCTTAAAATACGTTAATTTAATATTTGGTTTTTTTTAAAGCTTATATAAAGCTTAATATTTTTATTTTAGTAAGCTAATATTTTTTTTTTATATTTAAAAATGTTTGTAAAAAAAAAGCTATAAAATATATAGCTGTACGTAGCAAATAAATATTTAATTTAGCTTTAGTAACTAGCGATTTGTTTTTTTTTCCGAAAAAAATTAAAAATTTAAACAATACTTTTTTTGCTATATAATAAACCGTAATGCCGATGCTAATTTTAAAAACGTTAAAATTTATGCAAAAAATACGGGTTAAAAAATAAAAATGCAAAATTATATATTTAGTAAAAGCAAATTTAATAGCTTTAAAAGCTTATTTTTTTGTTTTAAAAAAAGTATTAACAAAAACGCTAAAAGCTTATTGCTTTTTTTTAAATTTAAACGTAATTTTGCTTTGCTTTTTTGCGTTATGTTTAAGCATTTTTTTTTTTTTTTTTTAATAGTTTTGCAATTTCTGTGTAGCATGGTATGTTAAATTTTATATAACCTGCTATTTCAAAAAATATTTTAAAATCCTTAAAAATAACAAAAAAGCTAAATTTTTTAATAGCTTTAAGTTTTTTTTTAGTTGTAAACAGTCCGAAAAAGTTAACTAAGCAACTAAAAACGACAGCATTTAAAAATTCAATAAACGTTTTAAATGGTTTAATAAAAATGTTGCAATTTCGGAAAATTTCGAAAATTTAACGAAAATTGTTATAATAAAAAAGAAAATTTTTAAACGCAATGCAAATATTATTACAAAAGCAATTTGCGTTTTTAGCTGGTTTAAAAGCTATATTTATTTACTTTTGCATATAAACATTACTGTTTTTATAGCTTATTACTAAACAGTTAAATGTATATTATTTTTTGAGCGTTATAATAGTTATAGCTTAACGGGTAAATAAGTGTATGCGTTATTAATAATAAAAAAAAACGGCATTTATTACTGTTATAAAGCTTTTACCGGATATTTTTCTAAAAATTTAATCCTAAGATTTTATTAAATAAACATCCGTAAAATTAATATTATTAAAAGTTTATATATCGACTATTATTCGATTTTTGCGAATAATTTTTTCGGTATAAAAATTTAGCACCGATTTTTAAATTACAAAAACGGGAAAACTAAAAAATATAAATTGTTTGGTTTAAAATATTTAACTTTTAAACTAAAAATTAGCAAATATATCGTAAATAATTTTTTAATTTTAATTGTTAACAAAATATACGCAATACTTTTTAAAAGCTTTTTTTTTTAGCTTAATTTTAAGTAAAATATAAATTGTTTATTTTTTAAAATTTTTGCAAATTTAATATTTTTAAACATATTTTCAAATTTTGTAATTAAATTATATAAAGCTGTAATAATGTTTAAGTTTGCGTGCTTATATATATTAACGCTATATAAGTGCTTAATAGTATTGGAGTTAAACATCGTTTAATTTTTAAGTTCGGGCAAAATTTTTTTCGAGAAATTAGGTTGGTAAAAAGCGAAAGCTAAAAAATTTTCGTCGCAAAAAACTTGATATTTTTTGCAATTAAGTTTTATAAAAAAAAAAAATTTTAGTTTTGTGTTTTTGTATATTTTAATTTTATAGTTAGTATTGTTGCAAATAAAAATATAAATTATATTATTATTAGCTATAGCGGTAAAGCAAGCGATTTTTTAAGTTGTAGGCTAAAAAATACAGTTTTAACCGAAAAAAGCCATATATATAACAGCTAGTTATATATAAAATTGTTTGGAAATAATGGTAAATTAAAAAGCTATTATTTTTGCTCGGCCTGTTTGTATTAAAATAACTGATAAAAAAATAGCTATTTTATATAATTAGATTATAGCTAGTTTACGGGACAAAAAAATGTTGATTTTTTTTAAATTTAAAATATCGATTTTTAAAAATATTTTAGCCTGCAATTTTTTTACGAAAGTAATTTTGCGTGTAAAAAAAGCAATGCACAGTTTGCTACCTCGTACTTTTTTAAAAAAAAATTTAATAATAACATATTTAACTAAAGTATATTATTTGTTAGCTATTTTTTGTATAATTATAAAAGCTGCGCGACGACATATTTTTGCGTAAAGATATTTTTAAATAATTTAGAATTTATTTTTAAAAATATATATGCAGCCTGTATTTTTGCAAATAGATTTTTTGTTTTTAAAATTAAAAAAAATTATAATAAACATTTGAAAATATATTTTAAATTTATACGAAAAACCGGTATTTATATTTAGTCGAAAATTAACAGATAATTTAATTATCGGTATATAAAATTTGGTAATATAGTTAAAAATCTGCGAAAAACAAAAAATAATTTTTTTTCTGTTAAATATGGTATAAACTTAAAATAATATGCTTTTAGTTATAATTATAGCTATTTTTTCTTAAGTTTTATATTAAGCTTTAATGTATTAATAAAAAGCGTTATTTAATAAAAACGTAGCTTAATATATTTAATATATTTTGGTTTTATTTTTAACGAAAATATTAAAATTAGTTGCTTTTTCCGTAAGCAAATTTTTATTTATATTAAAAAGCCTAAATTTTTTTAGGATTTTACCGCAAAAAAATATTAAGTTTTAAAAATATTATATTAAAGCGTAAGTTTTTTTTATAAATTTTTAGGTTGGGTATTTTTTTCTGGGAATATTTTAATTAACGTAAGGTATGTTATAATTTTGCTAATACCTTTAAATATTGTTTTGTTAATAATTTAATATGTGGTAAACTTTTTGCTTCAGATTTTTTTAATAAAGTAAAAAAAAACGTTAATTATTAAGAGATATTTGGGTTTTTTTTTGCTAATTAGGTGGTTTTTTTTACTGTTGTTAGCTTTTTTGGCTATATTTTTAACTTTGTAAAATATAAAGGTTAAAATATTTCGGCTGGTATTTTCCCCGGTTATACGGGTTAAATATGCCCCGGTTGTATAGGTTGCCCCTATATAGGTTAAATGCTCCCTAATATTAGTTATATTTTTTTCGGTACTAATTTTTGCTACGTTGGTTATACTGAGAAAATTATAACTAATAAAGTGAAAAATTAGTTTGTTAAGCGTATAAAAAATTTTAATAAAAAAAACGGAAATTGTTATGCTTGCTATAATAAATAAAAACCGGCTGCTAAATAAAAACAATTAGCGTTTGGTAAAGTAATTAACGGGCTTTTTCTATAAATATATTTTTTTTGTTATCGACCTTGGTTAAAAAATTTTTAAGTGTGGTTTTTTCCGAAAGCTTGTTTAATTTACTTTAGATATAAAAATCTAAAGCTTTAAATGCGGCTAATAATTGATTTTTTACTGTATAGTTGCAAAACTTGCTATTTTAAATAACGCTTTAAATAAAAGGTTTAAAAGTTTTTTTTTGTTAAAAATCGTATATAATAAAATAACGTTGTTGCAAATTTTAGAAAGCATTATTATAATTTTTTTTAAAACGTTTTTAAATAGCTTTATAGATTTTTTTGATTGCTGATATACGAAAATTTGATTTTTTTTTATCGGTGAGTTTAGTAATATGCTATACGAAAGCCGTTGTTTAGAAACAAGTGGTTTAAATAGTTTTAACTTTTTTTTTTTTGTAAGTTTAAGCAAAATGCTTAAGTTTATTTGTAAAAGTCCAGATGTCCGTATAAATAGTTTGTTTGCTATGTGCGATTACACTTAATTTATCGTGATTTTTAAAAAATAGGTTAAAAAATCCGACCTTTTTAGCTTTAAAGAAATTGCTATTGCCGTTGCTATTATTATTATTTAAAGGGGTAAAAGTATTTTTATTAATTTTAGCGATAGTTTTTGCAATTACTTTTGTTATGTTAACTTTATAGCGTTTAAAAGCTGCCGCTATTATATTTGCAGTATTTTCAGCAAAAAAAAAAAACTATTACGTAGTTTAAATTAGCTATAAAAAATAATAAACTAAAAAATATAAGTAAAATAAAAAATAGGTAAAAAAATTTAAATAAAACAAAAAATAAATTAAAAAAAATAAATTTTAAAGATTTATTAAATGCTTTAAGCTAAAAATTTTTAAAGTTAATAGTTAATTTAGCTAATTGCTAAATAGTATTTTTTAATAAAAACTTAAAAAAAATTTTAAATTTGAAAGCTTAAAGCAAAGCAAAAAAATCTTGAAAAATTTCGGGTAAAAAATCTGGGAAATTTTCTGAATTATTCGCCAGGTTAGCTGCAATTTCCGACTGTAAACTTAATTGCTTATTTTTCTAGCTATATAAAAAGCTGTAAAATTTTGTTTTAAATTTTATTTATTTAACAGGGTAAAAAATAACATTACTAGCTTCTGTAATAAAAGGTGCAAGGTAAAACGTAAAAATAATTATTTACGCGAAATTTTAAAAGGTAATAAAACTAGTATAAATTTAACGTTTAAAAAGCTAAAAAATGTTTGTTATAAATAGGTAATTTAAAAAAAAAGCTTAAAAACAAAGCTAAAAATAAAGGGCTAGCTGCGAGCCGTTTTTTAGCAAGTGGTAGGAAAATTAACACTAAAGCTGGGATTTAATAAGAACCTTAGCGTATCGCTAGTCAATAAGCAAAAAAAGTATTTTAACCTCTGCAAATATAAAAAATATCGAGAAAAAATAATTTAACTTCAAAAACAAATGCTAGTTAACTTAAAAAAAAGCGTCGATAATTAACAATCGCTAGCTACTAATTTGTAGCGGTAATAGTTGCAACTTTTGTATATTTGTATCTATTGGTAGTATGATGTAGAAGAGATGGAGTACTAACACTGCTACCACTGTGTACAGGATGCTACTTATAGTGGGTCAGTGCCCTGTGGGTCAGCTGACAGGCAGGAGGGGCCAAGAATGACGTTGCCTCTTGGACAAAGAAGCCTGTGCTGGGCGCAGAGAACGCAAACTCCCGACCTAGCCGGCCAGTGGAAAGTACGCTGCATTGCAGTGCCACTTACAACTACCGGTAGCTACAGTACATTACAGAGGTTTAAGGAGAAGTCATCACCACCAGTAAAACAGATAACTAAGTAATTATCTACCACTAACAGAAAGCAAACTATGGATTTAGAAAAGCACAATACCAATGAATAATTTGGATGCCTGTTTTGCTTCATGGTAACACACTAAAAGTCAGCCAACAACACATCCCATCAATACCTCTCTCTATTTTGCTGCCGCCTTTAGAGTAATTATAGAGCTTATGCCTTAGGCTAGCACCTTTCTGCTTTTACCACTTACCTGCCTATTACACTATCACACTATTACACTAAGTGCCTTGGCTGCCGGGAGTCGCCAAGCCACAGAATGACGACGGATTTGGGCATCTAGGTAACCAACCTAAACACATTTAGCACTGCCACGAGAACTTCTTGGGCCACTCGTCTGGATACAGAACACCACCTACCTACTACCTACTACCTACCACACAACCTTGACTTCATACCTACTCAATACTGCTACTACTACTACTATTGCTCCTGCTATTGCTATTACACATATACGCTGCACTACGCTACACTTTGTATCCAACTTACTGACTGCCTGCCTGTCTGCCACTCTTCTTCCTCTTGTTCTTTGACCATCTTATCCAGAGTGTGTGTACCCGAAACTAAACCGTTGCGACCAGAGAACAACTGGTGAGAGAGAGTCTTGAATATCGGTTCGAGTGTCACATCGCAAAGTATCGATCGCATCGCATCGCATCCACACGCCACCACCACCATCACACACTAGAAATACCGTGTATCAACAACTCTATAGGTGGAGTATATATAATAACAGTAACAGACAGACGGGCGGACACATCTGAGCTTCTTCGACCAAGGCACAGACGGACCCGCCCTCTGCCGGACCCCGCCATCATTGATTGTCCTACCTACCTACGCACACCAATTGAGCGATTGTCTGTCGTCACAAACCTGCCCATTCTCTCCGGCGCGCCCGCATTGTCGGCTTGGACAGTATATTGCCGTCCAGGCTTTATAAGAAATGAGTTTTCGCGGGTTCCAGAAGAGCGTGGTCCGCGTAAGTCACTCTTTCGGCCCCCTCGGCCCCGTCCGTCCCTGTTCTTGTCATCTGGCTCGTGACTCGCGACTTGGTCATTTGCGTCGCATTAATCGAGACTGGCTAACCCGGGTATCTGTGAATAGGCACCCCAGCAGCTCAAGGCCAAGTTTAACCTCGGCGAGCACACTAAGGATGCCGTCTTCATCGACTCGGAACGCCGCTTCCAAGAGCTGGAGAACGAAACTAAACGCCTCAACCAGGCGAGCAGAAGCTACTTCGACGCCATCAATGGCATGCTCAACCACCAGATCGAATTCAGCAAGGCTATGACCGAGATCTACAAGCCCATATCAGGCCGCGTGTCCGACCCCGATTCGCTCGTCATCCATGGAAATATCGAGGGCATCCGTGCCTGCGAGGAATACGAGGCCGTGGTCAAGGACCTGCAGGACACCATTGCTCCCGAGCTCGAGATGATCGACACGCGAATTGTCCGTCCGTCCAACGAGCTGCTCGACGTGCTCAAGGCGATCCGGAAGACTGCTGTGAAACGCGATCATAAGCAGCTCGACTACGACCGCCACCGAGCCACGCTCAAAAAGTTACAGGACAAGAAGGAAAAGTCGGCCAAGGACGAAAAAGCATTGTGGAAGGCCGAAAGCGATCTGGAAGGATCCACGCAAGAGTACAACTATTTCAACGATTTACTCAAAGAAGAACTACCAAAGCTGTTTCATCTGGAGCGCGAGTTCATCCAGCCTCTCTTCCAGTCCTTCTACTACATGCAATTAAATATCTTCTACACCCTGCACGAGAGGATGCAGCAGTGTGATATCGGCTACTTCAATCTGAATCTTGACATCATGGAGGCTTTTGAAGAGAAGCGTGGTGATATCCAGGAGCAAGCTGAGAAACTAACCATCGTGCGCTTCAAAACGAGCGGCCGCCCACGGCCACCAAAGTATGGAAATAAGCCGGCCGCCATCGAGGCAGGCAGCCAACCGGCTGGACTACTCACGCAAGGTCCGTCATCCCCCACGCCATCCACACAACCAGTCTCGCCGAGCCCCGCTGCGTCGTTCAAGTATGGACAACACACACAAACCGAAGCTGCTGAGAACCCACCGCCGCCCTATTCTGCGACTAGTACTCCCAGTTCGACGGCTCTAGCAGCCGCAGCAGCAGGGAAGTCGAAACCCCCTCCACCAAAGCCAAAACCCAGTCGGTTGGCCGGAGCACCAGCCGTTGAGACGGTAACGGCACTGTATGACTACTCTGCACAAGCCGAAGGCGACTTGAGTTTCAGGGCCGGTGATGTAATAGAAATCATTAACAGGACGAACAATGAGAACGAATGGTGGACAGGAAAAATAAATGGCCGACAAGGCCAGTTCCCAGGTAAGCTTACTGGGGTGACGTTGGATTTTAGACTGACACGAGCTAATGAATCACACCGATTAGGAAACTACGTTCAGGTTGGTTAGGAGCCGATGCACCGTCGAAAGCTCTATAGCCACGACAGATGAAGTTTGATGGCGGCAAGTGAAATATCAGGAACTTCGGCCTCCACGCCTGGTCTGAATCACCAAAGCGGACAAAATCTAATTATGCTAGAATACTACTGCTCACTTCAAATTGGTGAAGGTGGGAATTTTTATGAATTAAAAGCCTGGTACTTTAGCAACACCTGGTTGGATTATATAAGCCCGCTGCAGTGCCTCTTTTACATAAGAGGTAAGATATCGGGTAGGAGGCTCGGTTCATCATACGGTGACTGTCTAACCTATCCGTTCTATACGATTATTGCTACTAATCAAGAGATCAATACCCACGCCTAAGAAGAAGAGCAAGTCCTCCGTCATCTTTTGGCCAAGCTTGTTCACTCCCTCACGATCCATACGAGTTCGGGGGGGTTGTAGCAGTAATTGAAAACAAGACGACTCTAGCGTCAAAGGAGACATGGGTATGAAGGAAATCTATAGGGGAAAGGGGACACAATTGGTTATCCAAACATAGAAAGTCAGGCTATCAAGTATACATTAAAAGAAAGATCAAGAAAATTCAACCAATCGGGACCTTCCTCCTGTAATTGGGGCCTTCTTATATCATGGTCGGCACTTTTATACCAGCTTCCTACACTGAGTATCGAAGTGACAGTATATTGGTCAATTGAATCGACCTTATTTTGCGCTATAGTAAGAACAACGTTCTTACTATATGTCTCACTTGCGTACCGGGGACATTGGAAGATATAAACTATTCATCAGAATTGGGATAGCACTTCGACCACAGTTATTCGACTACTCAAAGCATGGATACACCGAATTCCCCAAAATGTATACAAGTCAAGCCACGCTATTCACCACGGCTCTCCCAATTTATATGTCAAAATACGGCGGGGTAGAAGCAGCTATATTGTCAGGCAAGTCAGATAGATATCCAATTGGCAGAGCACAATGATCAACACTAATGTGAACAGAGTACCTTGGATAGGAATATAGGTACTAACCGCACATATCTCCTAGGTATTTCTAGTCGTCATGCCTGCCTAAAAACCTAGGCGGTGGTTACAGACTCGCTAAGAACTGGCTGTAACCTTTACGAGTACAAAACTGGCGACATTTCTAAGGGGACTCACAATCCTAAACGATCACACTGAAGATAGAGCTATCTCAAAGGTCAAATGGCCAGCAACTGGAATTAGATTGATCATGCCCCTTTTATTGCAACATATATACTCCAAAACAACAATAATTTAGAATATGTTCACAGTACACTAAACAGAGGGAAAGGTTGTGAAGGAGTGTAAAGGTCAATTTTGTTAATTTAATTATCTAAACGAGGGACATATTTACCACCCAGGTACAAGTCATACTTGAGTAGTAGTTCAGTTGGGTTGAGTGAATGTTAAATCTTAGATTGCAAAATTGCAATATGTTTCTTTTCGAAGCGAGGCTCAGAGCCTGTGTCGCGACTGCGCTAACGATGAGTGATAGATCGGCTGCTCGAGTGTAGTGTCGAGACTATAATAACTCATGCTCCATCTCCAGAGTGAACCGGCGAATGAGCGCCGCAATATTCGTCTCGGCCAGTGAAATGGTAAAAAGCTAGATATCCAGGCCATTGCGTCCAATAGGCAGGAACGAAGCTGTTGGCGCTTGATTATGATTACATCGGCTGCTTTGATATGCCGTTGAGAACACCGAAAGCTTGCCGTGCTGAAGCCGTCTACTATTCACGTCTTCCCTTTGCTTTGCCAGTCAGACTGTTGCTTGACTAGAGGCAAGCTCTACCAAAGGCTGCCGTGATGACCTGGAATCAGGCCGCGAGGGGTGGTTTCTCGACCGAATTGCTGATTCGGTATAATAGCTTCGAAAGGTCATCGTCTCTGTTGGCTTCTCTAGAAACTTTGCGGATCCGAGCCAGCGATAGGATGTTTCGCAAGGCGTACAAAACTAGGCCAAAGTGAACTCTCCGACGCTTGTCCTTAGTTTGCGCAACTGTTCAGCTAGATGTCATTTTCACGGTGTGAGTTGACCTTCTATCTGGTGAGTTATCGTGTGGTAATCTTAACGCATGTTTGCTGTCAGAATACGAAGAAATCAATCAAAACCACTGCCAATTTGACTAGCGAAAGCCGTGCTGACAGACTTCTCGTCATCGTCGACACGTCGCCGAAAGCCATTTGTGTAGCCGGGGTAACCAGAGTTGTCAGCAACATGCTGTCTAAGGCGATCGCTATGAGTATAGGAAGTTGGTCGTGCGCGAAGTGCGTCCAACCCGGCGCCCAGGCTTGCGCCACCTTGTCCGACACCCTTGCCGCCAATAACACTTGCGGTAGTGTCGGTATACTCGGAAGTGGCCACACTTTCGCCAGCAACGCTTTCGGTACCGCGACCGCGACCCTTGTTGCCCATCCGACCGTTCGATCCTGCATTGAAACCCGGCAGACCAGGCCACTGCTCAGGGTTGAAGTTGGAGAACATGGGTGGGAAAGCCGTATTACCCAGACCAGCGCCACCAAGGGCAGAGCTGTGAATACTAGAAACATCATCGGGAATGTAAGAAACCATTGAACTAGACTCCAAGTCGTGGTGTCGGTGGTGGCCATGGTGGGCAGGATAGCTATTACTTGCACGGCCATTTGAGTAGTTGTTAGAGCCATAGGCAGATTGCTGGGCACGCTGTCGGAAAGTGTTCTTGGGGCGGCTGAATTGAAGGAGTGACGTCTGCAGATTGGTCAACGGCCCCTCTACTAAGCATTTGCGTTCCTTGAAATGAATAAGAAGGTGGTGCCACAGGTCATGTTTAGATAAGACCTTGGGGTTGCCAATAATGACAACACCAAACTTGGCACGAGTGAGAGCAACATTCAGTCGTCGAGGATCCGACAGAAAACCGATACCTTGGTTATCGTTAGACCGAACGCAAGACAAGACGATAAAGTCTTTTTCACGGCCTTGGAAAGCATCGACTGACGCGACCTCGACTTCTTTATAAGATTCTTTCTTGAAGGTGCCTGTGTTTTGCATCGTTGTTACAATGTAACTTCGCTGACCCTCGTACGGCGTAATCACGCCAATATCGCCAGGACGCACACCAGCCTTGAAGAAGCGAGTTACAATCTTTTCAACATTAGATGCTTCTGTTCGGTTAAGGTAAGATGTGCCTGATGCAGAAATCTCTTCATTACCCAAATTAGACCAGAACATCATGGGCATGTCAGCTACAGGCCAGGGGAAATCTACATCCTTCCGAATTCGACTGGGAGCTGAGACTCCGTTCTGCAGAGATCCCTCATAGAACATGTTTGATGGGAACTCCGAAAGGCAGGGGTGCATGCGGTACTGAATATTGAGTCGAATAGGGGTGAAACCCAGTCGTACCAAACGCTCAAAAAGCGATTGGTTCAGACCAGCCTTGGCGGCTTTCTTATTCATGATAACGGGACCTAATTGCTTGTGGTCTCCAACAAGAACGACCTGTTTGCAGCCTAGAACCAGAGGAATCATGCACTCCGGTTCGGCGGACTGGGTAGACTCATCAATGAGGACGTTGCGAAACTTTATCTTTGCCAGACGCGGGTCTCCGGCTCCAACACATGTACAGCATACGACGTCGGCATTGCTGAGGATTTCCCGTTCGGCGGCTCGGGTTAATTGCTTGAACTTTTTCTCATCCTGGCTTGACAGTTCTCCGTATTCTCCTTTCAGCTGAGACAGCTTCATTAGCTCTGGGTTGCTGTCAAGCATACGAACCTGCTCATGAAGGGCCAAAAAGCTGACGGACGATTCAACATCCTCGCGAGACTTGGCAGTCAGTCGAACAACTTTAAGACCCGTAAGATTAATACGTTCGCATAGTTGGTCTACGGCGACGTTCGAGGGTGCGCAAACGAGAACTTGCCCATTATCTTGCTTAGCAAGGTGATAGATAATGGTGGCCGAAGTTACAGTTTTACCGGTTCCCGGCGGACCTTGAATCAGGCTGAGAGGGGTGCTGAGAACAGCCTTGATAGCACTAATCTGACTGCCGTTCAGCTCTGGAAGACCCGGAGCACTGAACTTCTTAGGTAGCGTGGTCTTCATGGGTCCGGCGGCAACCTCGTGGCCAAGGAGCTTGTGAAAAATATAACCAGAGACACTGTACTCGTCTACGGCAAAATTCCTCATGGCCACCTGCATGCGGTCATACGAGGTCGCCTTCCAGACGTAATCAGCCGAAAAGTTGTGAGTGCATTCGGTCGGGACAGATTTGTCATTGCCGGTCTTGCGTAGTTCCAGAGACACCTCATCAGACTGATTGTTTGGGATTTTGATAACATATCCAACACCTTCCCAAGGAGGACGTAGTTCTCCCTTGTACTTAAGCCGCATTTCGTCCCCGACAGCCAATTTTACATCGCCGGATTCTAATTTAGGGAAAGTAAAACTCGCAACATGCTTGTAGTTGAGACCGACATCCCAACGAACAATCAAGCCATCTTCGGACTGAGCCTCTTTAAGCTTTTTGTCGTAATCGGATTCCATCTTGACTAAGGGGCCAAAAATGTTCTGGTACTGATAGGGGTCTTCATACTTCAGGAGGACGGGAAGGGGATCGTCGTCGATACTAGCGGCCTTCTCCAAGTCTGCCACAGTAGCATTGGCATCGTCCTTCCACATCTCTTCGAGCTTGGCAATTTGTGGAGGGGTAAGATGTCTAGCACGGAGCTGCTCGGCGTCGGTGGGCGCAGAAACGAGCCAGCTCAGAAAGGCACGGTCCTCGATCAATGGCTGCCATCTGGAGATGTCCCAGCTCATATCCTTGGACGACGGGGCGGCGGCACACGGCTGACGGCAGAGGAGAACAACAACGGTGTCCGATTTAGCGGGAATGAAGCCAAGGAGGAAGACATTTTTAGTGCCACAGTTGTAGCACTCGAGAGTGGTATCGCCGAGGGCGGATTGAGGGTGGAGCTGGACTTCTTTATGGCGGGCTCGGACGAGGTGATTGACAATGTGCGAAGAACTAGCGTTGCCTCGAGCACTGCAGAACCACTTGTTGCAAGCCAGGCACTTGACGACGGAGCTCGGCGAGTGGATGCCACAATAGGCGCAGGCATGCGGGGGAAGCGCTTTGTCCTCTTCGGGTGTCTTGAAGGTGAGGCCCTTCAACGCATCGACGGGTGCACTGGCCAGGCTCTCGTTGTCCTCGTCGTCGAAAGCTTCGGTTTCGTTCTCGTCGTCGTCATTCTGACGCCTCGTGCCGCCTAGGCCGCCGCGACCATTATACTTGCCGAAGAGCAAGCTCTCATCGGGGTCGAGAGTGGACATGTCATCCTCGCCGGCGTTAATGGTTGTTGCCGAATTCGAAACAAGGTGGTTGCCGAGATGGGTGAAGGCGTCCATCTCTCAAGCAGCGCTGCTTAGCGACGATTATCAAGTTCGGAGGCAAGGTACTCGACAGAATGCCTTGCCCGAGAAGGCGCGGGCGGAGAGTAAAATTTTCGGGCGTCCAGAGTCCTGCGCCGTGGCGTGAGGGGACGTCGGTGATGGTGTAGTGCCGAGTACAGCAGTGGTACGCGGACGAAAGAGGTCGTCGAGACGGAGGCGATAGTGAGTGGCGGTTGTGGTGAGTGGGATCTGCGGCGATTTATTAAATAGAAAGCCCCGGATCACATCATTGACGCGATGGAATAGAGGATAGGAGTGATAAAACCCTTCGCGGTGCACGAAAGACGTTCAATTCTCGGTGGCGTGGGGTTGAGAAAGGTAGATGCCGGGGAGGGCAGGGCGAGGTGATATAAATGACACCACGAGGTGGGCGTGGGCGAGGCGTGGGCCGAAGGAAACTTTGGGGTTGACAGTGTTTGCGATCCCGCAGTTCGTCGCAATCCCAGAGTTGCACTACTGTAATCTTTTTTCTAGGCCTGTACGGTGGCCCGCTAGTGCAGGTAGGTACGCTTGGGTAAGTTTGGTAGGGTCTCCCACACGCTACGACGCCACTACCTTAAATCCCTACACTTCTTAGTAGGCCGGGAGGCATGTAATACGGGCGTCGGTCGCCATATAAGTAGGCTGCCTGCTGCATCCGGCGACCTAGCAAGGTGGGTTCCACCCAACCAAGTGCTCGGTATCTCCACCTGCCTACTTCTTATCTGCCTGATTTATCCAGCTGATAAGCCTTGCCCCGCCAAAATTTCTTGAGCCCCAGAAAAGTATGGTATCAGCCTTTGAATGAGCCTCCATACGTCCCGTAGAAGTATCTAAGTCGTAAATGTGTCTTTATCACTCTATGAAAAGATTCGCATGACATACCTTCCTTGCAGCGTCGATCCAAGCAAGTTGCAGTTCACAATCGCTCACACCATACCTTTTGAGCTTCTCGAAATCATATGTCCTACCTTTCTTAGCCATTAGTGTCAACCCGTCGCATCTATCCTCTCAGTATCCCAACTCCAACAGCAACCATGATTCGCAAGAATGCGCGAGCGAGGCGAGATTTTCTTTACCGAAAAGCCATTCTTCTACAGAATGCCGAAGTTTCCGAACGTAGATCAAAGCTGCGCGCTGCGCTCGCTAGCGGCCGTCCCCTCGATCCCAGCATCGCGAATGACAAGGCCCTTCGAAAGGACTTCCAATACGACGAATCCGCCCAAGATCGATCTATTCAAGAAGAGCTCGAATTAGACGACGAATATCAGCACCTCTCGGGGCTCGTTGACCCCCGCGTGCTCATCACAACTTCGCGAGACCCTTCGACGAGGCTTCAGGGTATGTTCCTCTGAAGTAGCTCGTCAAGCTAAAGATTTTGACTCTGGAACAGCTTTCAGCAAGGAAATCCGGCTACTTCTTCCAACAGGTATACGAGTAAGTGTTCTGAAGAGCTATCGCTTGCTTGTCTCGTTATTATGCAATGGTAGAGAAATACGAGCCCACCCCAGCCAGCTTCGTATTCAAGCCTTGTCCCTATAAAAATGCTGACTTGGGGTACCAAAGTTGAATCGTGGTGGAACGATTCTTCCAGAGCTTGTCAAGTCAGCACAATCTGCCGGATTGAGTGACATAATAGTGAGTTGTCGTAACCTCGGCGTTTGAAGCCAGTAGCTGACCCTTGAGGGAAGTTATTACACGAGCATAGAGGTCAACCCACAGCTCTAACATTATCACATCTACCCTTCGGACCAACAGTGTCATTTTCTCTTGTAAGTTCGAGTGTCTCCTGTGAAGAAAGAGCAACGGCTGAGTTTGGCGCAAGTTCAACATTCTGCTGCGTCACGATATTCCAAATACTATCCGAGGCACAGTGAGCGAATCGTACCCGTAAGTGTCATACAGCTCCTCATCCACTATTCTCGACAGGAGAAGAAATTCATGCAGGATAACGCCTCGCATTTCACTATGAAAAACATGAACTAATTGTCCGGCTTCTCAGACATCTGATATTCGAAGGTGATTAGTCGTACTCGTCTTTAGGCGCGATCTCAACTAATGGCAACATCAGGTTTCACGACGCCCCTAGGTAAACGCATAGTCAAAGTACTCCAGCATATATTCCCTCCTCGCGAAGCGGCTACAAAAAAATCTCTTGGGTCGAGAGTGATCACGTTCCGGAATATAGATGATGTAATTGAGGTACGTGTATATATAGACGATAGTCCCCTTTGTAGATTCTCCCGAGAAGAGATTGCACAAGTCGAGCTTCTTTAACCCTGCATTGCTAGCTCCTTGGGACAGCATAAAACCCCTGACCTGAGAGAACGATCGCTCACTCGGGTTTCAAAACAGGTTCGTCATCACGTTTTCGTGCAAACTGGGTAAGTTTTCTAGACCGTCTCAACCAGCAGAATAAGTCGAACGCGCCGCGGGGATGTTCGTTATCCACGGCAATCACTGACCTTCTGACTCTGGACAGATATGACTCGGTCGAGTTAAGTGAAGTTGGACCGAGAATGTCGATGAAACCGTTCCAGATCCGAGCCGGATTGCTGGACCAGCGAGATGGTGACGTCGAATGGGCTCTCACCAATTACACAAGGACCAGCCGAAAGAAAAATTATCTTTAAATCCCACACTCCAGGTGTCATCCTGGTCATCATATCATATGAATACATAGCGAATGGGAGAGCGCTGGATCTCCTCACGAATCTAGGCGAAGCGCCAGATGGGGGAGAAGCCGTCTCGAATGATTGTTGATAAGATCTTCTCTCCTTGATAAGCACCGAAAGCGTGCAAGATCTTGTAGAGAACCGGTGCTGAAGCGGATTATAATATCATTTCGATTCGGCCCATGCAAAAATCAAGTCTGCACGTGGCCACTCGCAGAGACTATGATCAAGGGACTCGGCCCTGCAGCTCTTTTACAGGTTTAAAAGGACTTTTATAACCAGTTCAAGATTGGGCTTAGCACTGGGGATTGGAATAATATGAGGAAGGGGACTGCTCGAAACGGCGCTTGGATTCGCAAAACTATGAGTGAGCCTTGAGCACACTTCACTTCTCGGCTTACCTACTAAATAAGACCCAAAGAGAATGAGATGATGTGGCCATGCTCGTGGCTTCTCTGCTCGATTCATTGAAGACCCAGCAATCTCGATTGAGAATATAGAGACCACTAGTTAGCAGAGGAAGAATACTATTAATTTTCGATGATCCCAAAAGTTAGGAAGTGCCTCCCGAGGGTTGAGCTCGTTCATGAGAACAAAATATAAGGTGTAAAGAGCAGGCATTTTTAGAATGGGCTAGTGAGAGGCTACTTCTATTGTACTTCGTTTCCATCTTCGCTTGAAATTGAAACAGGGCAGCAATGGAATATCACCACTCACAAAGCCGTGGGGCCCTAACTATACGGCTGAATATCCTTACCCTAACACTTCGTCAAATAAACTCATCAAAGATTAAGTATGAATACCTAGTATAAGTCATACGGGATCTGTACAAGATGTTACATCAGCTGGGTTGCCTGCTCAAGCTGGTTAAAAGACAAACGCCGCAAGTTGTCATCCTGTAAACAATAACAAACATCAACCTATTCCTTCCGACCATATGGAAAGCAGACATAATCAGATCGGGTCAAGTTGAGTTAACCATTTCATACAAGTCTTATGCCACCCTCATACAACTTTTATCTAACTCTAATTAGCTCTAACTCTTCACGCGTATTCTAGTTCTATAAACACCATTGATTGAAGGTAAGGAAAACTTACGATGTCGCGAATTTTACAGCCACAGCATGTTACGTACGTTATTGAACCGTTTGCCACTGCCGTAAGGCTGTGCACTATTTTTGGGGCAAGGGGTGGGAATTCCCCAGTGGACTCAGTCCAGTGAACCTCGAATCAGCCAACCCTGTCCACCTGCAGTACGCTAGCATTTGCATTCGCTAGTAGTGCCATAGGTAGCTGATTAGCGCAGAGATCAAGACAAAAGCTCTAGAGGTATCATTAAGGTTGTCTAAGCCATGTAGACCGCGTGTACTCGCCAAGTCAAGTTCAGCAGCTGAGTTATATGGGTTCAGAGTTTACTTGTTTGCCGTCGTATTCGGTGGTGCTCGAAGTATAGAGCATCAGTAATTGCTGTCATCTCATATAGGTACAACTCATGGCTTATAATGACAAGTGAAGATCTTCATTGAAAGAGAAAAGACGGTTTTTTGTTTAGTGCACTTAGCAGAGTGAGGTTAAGATTGCAGGGGCCAGACGTCATCTTGCAAATTGGTCTCGGCGAGTCAATAGCAGGGCCAGTGCAGGGTCAGTGCAGGGTCAATAACAGGGTCGGGGTACATAGCTTGAATAGGCAGTTGTTAGGTACTCAGTAACCACGGCTAGGTACCTTAGGTGAGGTACCACAGCATACCTACGGCGCCAAGAGGCCCGAATAAAACAGCTGAGATTCAATTCATCGCAAACAAGCCGCTCCACCCCCAAAGTTCCTCCTACTCCATCCTCCACCAATACCAAGTCCTTCAATTTGCAGCTGTAAAATCTTTCCCTCTCGACCCTACCACCAGACGAATTTGCTCTCAGACCAGTCGCGCAAAGAGATCGACAGCTGCTTTCGACCACGCCCGTCCCAGCTATGTCTTACAACCCGTACCAGCAAAGCCCGTCGGCTGAGCAGGGATATGGGTACGGCCAGGTCAGTACCAACAGCCAACACACGACGACGACAATGCGTTCCCCTCTGACAGCAGTCGGTTGTTCCAGGAGCAGGAACTGCCCAATTATCCCCAACAGCAGCAGCAGCAGTCGAACACACTACCGCAACAGGAGTTCCTCGGCCGCATCGATTTCCTCCGTCAAGAGATCGGCACACTCACCAACAATGTCCAAGCAATTGCGTCGCTGCACCAGCGGTCGCTCGCCGAGGCCGATGGCGGCGTATCCGGCCAACAGCTCGAACGCATCATTGCCGAAACCCAGAGCCTGAATGCCGGTATTCGCGACCAGCTCAAATTCCTCGCCAACGACGCCAACCGAACCGTCGACGGCAGCCGCACTGTCAAGGAGCGCCAGGTCAGCACCATTAAGGCGCAGTTCGAGCGTGAATTACGCAGCTACCAGGAGGAGGAGCGCTCGTTCCAGTCCCGCTACCGCGACCAGATTGCTCGTCAGTATCGCATAGTAAATCCCGACGCGAGTGAAGACGAGGTCCGTCAGGCCACGGAAGCCGATTGGGGTAATGAGGGTGTCTTCCAGACAGCGGTTCGTATTGTTCTCTACAGCTCACGAGGGGTGTTGCTGATATTTTCTTTAGCTCCGCACCAACCGCACAGGCCAAGCATCATCCGTTCTTGGTGCTGTCCGTGCCCGACATAATGAGCTGCAGCGCATTGAAAAGACGCTTATGGAGCTCTCCAGTTTGTTCCAGGACCTTGCTGTATTAGTTGAGCAGCAGGAGGTGCCCGTGATACAGGCCGAGCAGAACGCCGAAAACACGACCAAATACATGGACCAGGGTAACCAGCAGGTTAAGAAGGGTATCATCCACGCCCGAAACGCCCGCAAGTGGAAATGGTGGTGTCTGCTTATCACGATCCTCATCATTGCGCTCGTTGTTGGTCTTGCTGTTGGCTTGACAGAGGCTCAGAAAGCAGCTTCAGGGAACTAAACAAAACCCAAACTGGAAATTATACTTCCGACACCTCCGTCGGTTACGCTGGCCACGACTATGCGAAACCTCATCCAACCGACAAATAACGGGATCAAAACTAAAAGAAGCGGCTGCACCAGATATTCGATGACGGCGACCCTGACTAGACTATATTAATTCCGATTTCATTTATTCTTTCATCTTCTTTTTCATCATATCTTTTCTCGGACCGGGCCCATTCCAATCGATCGTCTAGCTGGCACAGAAGAAGGAAGAGAAGTCCAACGATGCCGTCTTTCCTGCATACAACACTGTGTATTTTGCGTTTGTTTTCGCCCCGTATGTCTATATGTCGGTCTATAACGAAGAATGGAGAGAGAAAGGGGCGCTTTTCGGATTTGTTTTGACCCCAACCTTACGGCATGGAGGACACTCTTCGGGCAGATAGGCGGATAGGGGCTGTTATATAGGCTAGTGTGGTAATGAGACAACAGGTATACTCATACACATATATCAATGAGTACTCGAGCACCTCTTCTGGATGTTTTCCCAAATACAGAGATTCCTTGTAAATTCAAGTATAACGCCAGTCGTTAAAAACGGTGGTGGGATGAGCCAACCTCAAAACGCTTAATTCCTCTGTCTTGTTGAAGACTATATCTGCTGTCGTATTTACAATTAGGGCTCTCAAGGTGTAGCTGTACTTTTGTGATTTGCAGCGATTCATTCTCCAAAAAGGAGTATAAGTCCTTTCCCTCAACCTCCGTAGACGCCGCGCAAATACCTAACACATATAACGCTTCTACAACCGCCGTGCTCGGCTCTTATATAAATGGGTATATACTCCGTAGCAAGTAATTGTATAAAATCGATGATATGCGTCAAACACTCAATAAGTATGTATAAAAATGGGAGGAAGTCATCAATGTTCAAGTTGTCTCAAGCAGATGCTTTCTTAGGTTACAATTGATGGAGGACTGTACGGTGGGTGTAATTTCTATAGGCACAAAGTAAAAGGGGGCGGAAGGGAAGGGATGTTTTTCTCAGTCGGCGGTTTTTGCATTCTATAATGATGTATGAATTGCTTATGATACATTGGACGAGTTCATACTTCAACTACCTACACATTGTTGAATGATCTTGGAGATATCTTTACTAATCCTACTTTATCTAACTACAATTATCACAGCTAACCCTTTGAGTGACACGTTGGTTCATACGGAGGTAAGCGTGGTAGCACAGCGGGATATACACCCTGGAGCATGGTTTCCAATTCGTTAAACGAGATGCCCAGTTCGTCTGCAACACACGCCACTTTTTCCGCGCTGCCAAAACGGACTTCCTCACAAGTTCCCAGAGCCAAGTCTCGTAGCGCAGAGCTCGCTAGAAGCACCTTGCCACCACGCAGAACAAGTTCGATCTTCTCCTGGGAAGCGAAGATAGCCTGCTCAAAGGGATCGTCGACTGCAGTAGAGTCGCCGTGCTCTCCGTTCTCTCCCTGGGACTTACCCCCGAAAACCACGATATCAGCCAGCTTTCCAACCTCGAGTGAACCAAGCTGGTCCTCGAACCCCGCTACCACGGCAGCGTTGACCGTGACCATCTGCCACAGGAGCTTTGCAGAGAGTTTCACGCCGTAGATTTCGCTCGTCGCGGAAGCGGCGCACGCGGCTTCGCGATGAATCGTAGCCGAGCCGGACGGGAGCCAGTCCGTACCCAGCGCTACCGTGATCCCTGCCTCGAGCAAGTGAGTCACATTCAGCGTCTTGCGGTACAGGGACATGTTGCTTCGTGGCGACCAGATGACTTTCGCTCCACGGGCTGCGACGACCTCGAAGTCGCGCCGCGACAGACCCAGGGCGTGCACCAGCGCCACGTTCGCGGCAATGATGTCGGTGCTGAGCCCGCTGCCGTCTAGGGCTGGCGTGGTGTCAAAAGTCGCGTTGGAAAGACAGGCGAACTCGTTGGCGGCCTCGATGTCGATCCCCTCGCCGATGTGCGCGATGTACCGGTGGTAACTAGTCACTGTGGCCTGGTTTATGGGGTCCGGTCCATAGTCGCAGTCGCCGCTGCGCATTATACCGTGAGGATCCTTGAGCGGAAATGTGTCGTATCTCACCACGCGGCTCTTAAGCCCGTCTTCTAGCCCATCTGCGAAGTCAAGGTTCCGGGCTAGACCCGGGACCACTGTGAAATTAGGGGTCAGTTACCGCCACCGTGGTACGGGAGGGCTTGGAAGGCATTAGAAGTTCATAAAGCATGCATTCAATCTGGTAGGGAGCAAGCATTTCACTTTTTCAAAGCGACCAGAGATGAAAAGGACACGGCTCCGAGAATCACTTACTCTTCGCACCGATGATGGACGTGGTCCCCGAGAATAGGTGGCGCAACTCACCCCACGTCGTCGCGTCGACGACGCTACCGTTCACAGGCACCTCACGCATGGTGTGATTGCGCATGCCGAGCCTCCAGTCATGGCGATGGCTCACGCTCTCCCCGATATCCGGAAAGGGGCTGACGGTAGAGAAGTCGAGGTGCTCGTGGGTGTTGATGAAGCCGGGGGATATCACGGATCCCGTGCAGTTCACGACACTGGCGGCGGCAGCCGCTTCGCTACCCCTCGTGCCTAGTCTACAAATATCCCCTACGTAGGTGATCTTGCCCGCCTGGACCAAGACGGCGGAATCGGACTGTGCGCCGCCGTCGGTGAGGACGGTACCGAGCAGGAGCAGATCTTTTGATACGCCACGTCTGACTATACTGCAATCTGCTGAGGTAGACCGAAGCAAAAAGGCTGCAAAGAGGAGTAGTTGTGCAATGTGGGATATCAGAAAGTTCATCGGGGGGCAGCCCATGGGGTTTAGGGGGGGTTGAAATATGGTTTGGCGAAGTTGAGAAGTCGGTCAAACAACTCTAACCGCAACTAAGCGAAAGACGGCTTAGGTCTGGATACAAATACGTGAGCGGTTCCACGAGTTTTTTTTTTTTTTTTTTCTATAAAATAATTAATGAAGCTGGTTTTGGTACAGGATCGGGAATTCACTTTCATGTTGTATATTGTCATCTATCGTAGGCACCCATTTGTCTACTGTGTGAGTTAGTAGACATTTTGTTTAGAGGTTTATGAGTTGCACCATTATATCTTTGGTGTATCTGGAATTGGCGACCTACTTGTCTAGCCTGCGGGATCGCCCTATTTTAATTGGGTTATGAGACACGTCTTGGTTAAGTTCCCTAGTTAAAAAAAAAAAAAAAGAAAGCAATATTTGCTATGAATTAGCTAAAATATCTTCGATTAAAAATCGCATGCACGATGAAGTTACTCACACCGGCTTCGGAAAGCCGATGCTACATCTTAGAGAGATAAAATGTGGAAATATTTGCATATATCGTTTTCTGATCGGTTTAGACGAGTTTGGACCTGTTCCAAGGTTGTGTAGCGGTGGCTCTGACAATGCTGAATCATCTTCTCTTCAAGACGTTACGCGCGCGGTACTACCTAGTATCGAGCGAACAAGGCCACTCGACTCGGGCTTCGAAACCGCTTCATGTCCGCTCACCCAACGGTGATGGCAGGGTTGCTAACTTGCATGGTGCCGATCCCTAACTTGATATTCGCCATGTGGTATAAGCCGAAGAAACTGTGGCGATAAACGTAGTCGCTACGTCTCTAAAATAACTAGAGATTAACAAATAAAAGTATCAGGGCGCCAAAGCCAGTGTCAAGGTAAATACTACCTACCGCGCTTATTGAATTCTCTTGCACCCTATCCGGAGGCTCTACATCTAGGGGTTGATACTCAGAAAACATTATATAACGCCATGACATCAGTGGCTGATTAATACCCCAGGAGTTTTTTGGGGCGACCAAGGTGTTGTATTCGGTAGATGAAAGGCTCGAAAGGTTACTATCACGAAGGATTTCGACTTCTTAAGTGATAAACATTACATAATGTCTATTGGGCTTTTGGGTAAAGTTTTAAAAGATTGTTGAGGCTACCAAGTAGGTAGTTGCGTGCTTACTTATTATTATTAATAGGCAACCCATTAGAACAAGCTTGAGTTTCGTGTTACGCTGGGCGAAGACAACAAAACGTTCAATAGTGAACGTCTAATCGTCGCTGATTGATCATGTCAGTCCTTTAAGTGGGATCTAGACCACGACCGCCGCCCCCTGCTACCGGGTAAGAAACGTCAAGAAGGGGGCACGAGCGACTATTATCCCTGATTGTGGGGGTGGGCTTGTTAGGCAGGGCGTGTAAGTCGCATATGCGCCCCGTCACATCGTGTGCCAAGCATCCGATCCAATCGCGCATCGGGACAGGTTTGAAACCACTTGCGGGTGCTACAAAGACGAGCTTGTTTTCGTTCTACAGAGAGGGTGTTTGAGCCTTCGGTGCTAGGTAGCTCATTGGCCTTACTCTTACCTACATACGTGATCCTCCCAGATGCCGTCGTTCATTCGTGCTTGTTGGACCGCTGCAGGCGGGTCTTTTTTTCGAAGTTGGTAGGTAGGTAGGGTAGGGTGAGACAGTTGTTGGGCGTAGGTACGTACGTAAGGAAGTAGGTGTGATTGTGATATCTTTTTGAACTTCAGCCCTTTCTTCTTTCTTCTACCTACCAGATCCAACTTTTTTTGTTTTTTCTACTTTTTTTTTTTTTTTGTTGTGAAATATTCCAGAGCTACATATACCTTTAATAATATCTGCACCGACGACTTTCTGACACAGCCTGTCTCTACCGTTACCCTGCTACGCACCCCTGACCCACATTAGCATTGTCGTTTGCTCGCTGCCGCCGAGGGTATTCTACACTACGCATCTATCCTATTCCCTACTATTACATCTTTCGACTATCGGGACTCGTTGGACTTGTCGACGGCTTGCTTTCTCTCTTCCTCTCACATCACAGTCCTTCGCGCCTTTGAAAGCGTACAAACTTCGATTTCATCAGGCCTAGGCAATGACTGCTACTATGACTGCATTCAACTCCGAGAGCATAGGTGTCTCGTCTATGCCTGAGGAGAAGTCAGACCCTGTCTCAGGAACTATACCAGAGACCAAGGCAGAGGAGAAAAGAAACAATGGCGAGACCGACCAGACTTCCCCAAACGATGGCGAAAAAGAAGAACTCGCCAACTCGCTAGATTTCAAAGGCGAAGTCGACACGAACAACGAGATCCCCTCACCACAGGTCTTGAGGGCCATAGAAAACTACACCGTCTTCGACCACGCCGGCAAGACGCATCCTTTCAAGAGCCTGTACACTGGCCACAACGTAGCGCGGCGCATCCTCATCATCTTTATACGCCACTTCTTCTGCGGTGTAAGTTTATTTCACTACCTACTTAATTAGTCGCCCACTGTATATATATATACCTATATATATATCCAAGTATTGAACTATGAAATGACATCATCGTATTCACGATTCACACCCCCCCCCCCCCCTCCAAACAATAACCAAAACAATGACAATAAATAAATAAATAAAATAATGTTTATATCCGAATATTGAAAAATTAACAGCACCACCACCACAGAACTGCCAAGAATACCTCCGCACCCTCTCCGCCTCAATCACCCCGGAGGCCCTCCTCGGCCTGCCCGTGAGCACCTTCATAGCAGTGATAGGCTGCGGCACGCACGAGCTGATCGATTCCTACATCCAAGAAACGGGCTGTCCCTTCCCCGTATACGCGGACCCGACGCGGCGGCTCTACGCAGAGCTAGGCATGGCGCGGACCTTCAGCCTGGGCCCCCGCCCCGCGTACCTGGGCGACAAGACGGTCGCGCACACGGTCGTCTCGGGCATCCGGCAGGGCCTGCGCCAGGTGAAGACGGGGCTCGTCACCAAGATGGGGGACCAGCGCCAGGTCGGCGGGGAGTTCCTCTTCGAGCCGGCCTCGGGACTCGTCGAGACGCCTATCGCGTCGCCGGCGGAGGAAGGAGGGGGGAGAGGAGATATTGGTGGTGGTGGTGGTGGTGCGGTGGTGGAGGAGGAGGAGAAGTGCGTCACGTGGTGTCATCGCATGCGCACCACGCGCGACCATGCCGAGATCCCGGAGCTCATGGAGGTTCTGGGACTGCAGGGGGATGGGGCGCCGTCGCGGGATGCGAAGAGGTGGCGGAAGGCGCTTACGGCGAGGAAGGGCACTGGGTTGAGTATGGCTGGCCAGATGGGGCGTATGAGTCTTGACACTACCAAGACTTCGGTTACCTCTGAGGCTAGTGTGTGAGGTGTGGGATGATTAGTAATGGGTAGCGTCGATGATTTACGATAGGCATGGTTATATTTATGGACACAGCGTTATGAACATAATACGAGCGTATGTTTGGTATTCGTGGTTGGGACTTTCTCGGGTACCGGTGTGATATGTGTCGTTACGCGGCTTTTAATGCTGGGTCATCGTATATGGACGACCTGTCATGGCTTAAGCTAGTAAACCGAGTGGTATTATTCAAATGTGGATGGGATGTCCAAGGCTTACATCAGTTCCGTCAGAGAAGATATCTCACCCCGAGTTGTACTCCTCAGAATCAATAAAGGATCGTGCTCAACCTAGTTCATCGTGTGTTGGAGGAAAGGGGGACATTATATTTGCCAACGTAAGAAATATTCTCATCTTAAGATCGTCGAGCCGAAAGCTCTTACATGTAGTAACAAAAGTTAGAAGACATTCATCATGTTCAAGAAAAGCTTTAAATATAAATATATACCGGATTTAATTCTACCCCCGGCACTGCGCTGGGCGCACGATATACTAAAATACAAGAAAAAGGATATAAGCAGATAAGAACGGCCATGTCTCATGTTTTCACACCATTAATCCAAAGGAAGAATCTGTTAAATTTAACAAATGCTTTTTTTCCTGCTAAATGAGTCACGTCATATCGCCCTCTTCCCAGAGAGAAAGAGGCATTACTAGTTAGATATATACAGTAGTTGGTACAGTTGTGTGCGATTACGTTGTACTTGGACTCCCAGTATGACCCGCCCGCCTGCCGACACAGCTGGAGCCAGCCAGAGTCCCAAAGACCACCAGGTCTTCCCTTCCAATAAGTGAGCGGGATTCGCCAAACTCGCAATAGCTGGACAACTTAACACCTCATGTGGTTTCGTCAAATCATCACCCGCCAATGCACATGCTACAGACTAACAAAAGTCGACAACCGCCACGACCGAATAGGTCGTTTCCTAGGTACAGCCCCGGGGCCTTTAGCGGGGGCCACCAGGAATTCCACCAGCCATACCTGAGCCAATACCTTGAAGTTTAGCTGCAAGTTGAGGGTAGTTCTCTTGAACTTGGATCTGCGTTCTTGTTGCTTCGGCATATGAGAGAGCATTGACAATCTCTCCTGGCGTTCTTGCCAACTCAGCAGCCCTCTCAAAATACTTGAGGGCGTCGGTAATCTTGCCTTGTTGTAAGAGAAGCTGCGCCATTGTAGCAACAGCGATATCACACTCGGGATCAACTACAGAAGCTGGTGAGAAAAAACGAGTTTGTGAATGTGGTTATTCAGGGTTGACTTACTAATCAGAGCCTTCTCGCAGAGTTGCTCTGCTTCTGTAAACTCAGATTTTTGTTGGAATAGTGTGAGCGCCTTGTTAATCAGGGGCAGGACGTTCATGGACATCGGTTTAGTCTGCTTCTCCATGTCCATGGCGGTGTCGAACTGCTGGATAGCATCGTCGAACTTGCCCTGGTCGAGGAGGAGCTCGCCATAGTAGTTGTATACGTCCGGCACACGGCTGAAGTTCTTAATGCAACGGCGGAATGTTGCCATGGACGAGGCGACTGAACCCATCTTGTACTGTGTCACGCCGAGTTGGATATGCGAGAAGATGAACGCATTGTCAAGGTCAATGGACTTTTGGTAATCCTTTGCTGCGTTCTGCCACTCTCCATGGATGAAATGAAGCTGGGCACGATGATAGTAGATGTCGGGGTCATCCGCATTCTGTTCAATGGCACTTCCGATGTCCGCAGCGGCTTGATCACGATTGCCTAGATTCTCGTTAGACAATGATCCACAGTATGTGACTGTAGGTTTCTTACCTGACTCCAAATGCATGCTGGCACGTTTTACATAGCTCTGGGTCATAGAGGGGTCAAGCTCGATACTCTTATTCAAGTCGTCCAAGGCTTGGTCTTGCGATCCCCGCAGACACCTGAAAGTACCCCGCATATTGTAGGCAAGCGCCTCGAATTCTCCCAAACCACCAAGCTCAAGAGCCTTTTCAAAAGCAGTGGCAGCCTCTTCATAACCGTCGTGTGTCTTCTTCTCCATGGCTCGGAGACCAATCTGTAGCTGGCCCTTTCCGGTAGAATCGGACAATTCCACCGAGTCCTCTAAAGCCTTAGGCCGGGCCTTCTCGCGGAAGCTCTGAATATAATTAGAGACAAACGTCGGGCTGGGAAGCTTGTGAGGATTCTTAGTCCTCAGAATCCCCTCAGCTTTTTGTTCGGCAACCTTTTTCAGCAGCTTCTCGACCGACGTAGCACTGCTCTCGTTTCGGAATTCGTCGATGATGCAGCTGGCTGTAAAGTCCAACAGAGACTCGCTGTACTTTTCGAGATGCTCGTAGGCATTGGCTCGTCGGTTCAGGGCTTTGATATATAGGGGATCGAGGTTCAGGGCGGCAGTCGTATCGTCGACGACCTTGGCCCACTCGCTGAGGGCATTGTAGCAGGCGGCCCTGTTAGAGTAGAATATGGGATCGGGTTTGCAGATGATTGCTTTTGAGTAGAGGTCGATGGCCTTGTTATAATCCTTACTACCATAAGCCTTGTTACCAGCGGCCTTTAACTTCTGGGAGAACTCGTTCCGCTGCTCGGCGGTGAGAGCAGCGACTGTGGTCTCGTCGATATCGGGAAGCTCATCAGCGCTCTCCACCACGGCGGGCTTAGGCTGTTCTGGCGGGGGAGTAGCAGACTTTGCGGAGGTGTCGGCCTGGCGTTCCGCCTCCTTCCTTTTCCGCCTCTCCTTCTTGCTGAGTTTGGGTTGCGCCGGTCCCTTGGAAGTCTGTACGAGCATCAGACAACAACGATCAGTCCGGGCGGGCCAATCAACAAGACAGCACGCGGGGGGGCAGTGGGACAGCTTACCGCATCGCCATTCAGGTAGTATACAACTCCAGCTCCGGTCACAACGACGGCGACTCCAGCGATTGTGTAGACCAACGCCTTGTTCTCGGATGCCCAATTAGTGAAGCGGTCCCACACTGAAGACTCGACTGGAACCGCAATGGGCTTGGCCAAGTTCGGCACAGGCGGTGGTGCTGCAGAGGCGCCCGACATGATCGAATAGTGTCGACGTGTGCGAGGGGGTGCGGCGATAGATGGGACACGAGGCCGTGAGAGAAGTCGAGGAGAAGCCGAGGAGAAGTCGGCGTATCGGGCGGACGAGGGCGGATGGAAGATGTGGTGGTGGTGGTGGTGGTGGTGGTGGTGGTGGTGTAGGAGACAGGGTAGGCACGTCGGTTGGCAGGTAAATGGGTAGTAACACCGACAATGATGCGCTTTGGAGGAGCTTGACAAGTTAAAAAAAATTAGTAGCGCGGCTCGGGGCTTGGCACTTTCCAACTCACAACTTTAGCTCGACCAGCCCACCTCGGGTGGTGTGCAATCACCTTTGTAGGTATTATTTTACCTACAGGCTGTACAATCGTAATGAATAAACCTAAAATCATTTAAAATAGTCCGAGTTATGTTTACGGCGGCCTAAACCTGCTATGAAATACATATAATAAATACATGCACTACCTCATTTAGGTAAAATACATAGATACCTAGCTCGTACAGCTATACTGGCCTAGAATACTGTAGTGGTTAGGTACCTATTACTAGGTATATGTAGGTCCCCTCTGTCCCTCTTTACGATACCCCAGTCGAATTATGTATGTTTCACTGATTGGTGCATGATAGGGCGAACAACCTAACTATGAGCTCATACGTGTTGAGTTTAAATACTCCATGTAGAAGCCAGACCCCATTTTCCTACACTAGTCGAAATATTGGCTCTTCAAGCATGATGCCGATCGTGAACCTCAATAAACAAACAATTTCCATAGACTGGGATAGTCCTAACGGCTTATGTTAGTTAGTATCCACTGATGTGGTTGCTGTACTCATTGCTTCAAGTGCACAACTGTAAATCGATTTCATTGATAGTGCCAGTGTTACATTGATCCATGGAGTATTTATTACCTGCTTGACACAGCAATACCCTGACACTCTTCAGCAACCACAAGCTTCGATCCATTCAGACATGACGGACGGGCTCAGCCTCTTCACCACTATCCGGTGTGACCAAGAACTGTTAAGAGCCAACGATGAGACGTCGCTTGACATCGGCTGGAACCAAATTCCCTCTCCTTTCTATATGCTCGACCTCCATCGCGATCGCATGCTCAAGGGTGCCGTCCACTGGGGCTGGGATGCCGCTATTAGGACACTCGATGGGGAGGATGGGTTGAAAACCCTAGAAGCTTTCCTACGAGAAAACGTTACAGATGCCGTGGACATGCCGTGTGCAGCCAAGATCCTCCTCGATAAGGACGGCATCTTAAGTGTTGTAAAACGGCCCACGGGACCAGTCCATCTGAGTAATCTCTTTCCTGCCTATCTCCCAGCACCATCGGGCCAGGTTACTCAGAATCCTTTAGGGGTCGGCAGAAGCCCAGAGAGGAATTTCGACTATGAAATTCGTGTAGATGGACAGACTACGATAAAATCTGAGTTCACTCACTTCAAAACCACCCACCGGCCTATGTACGACGAGGCAAGATCTCGCGCCGGTATTAACAGCCCTGCCGACAAGATAGAGGTTCTACTAGTCAACAAGAACGACGGATCCGTCATGGAAGGCAGTATCACAACCCCGTATTTTTGGAGGAACGGTAGATGGGTTACTCCACCCGTCGCAAGAGAGTTCAACGCCGACCAAGGCAGTGGTGGGAATAACGGCACAAGTAGAAGATGGGCACTAGAAAGGTAAGCGTGGTGCTCTCCCGAAACAGGTCCAAGCCCTAAACTCGATAGGAATCTCGTCGTTGAAGACATTGTCTATGCCGACTCACTTGTTGATGGAGAAGAATGTTGGATGAGCAATGGCGTAAGGGGCTTTATTCATGGCAAGATAAAGCTTATATGAATCGGTTTATATCAGTATGGCCATTGTTGCCGACATTTCGCCCGCACATTTACTCCCCTCCATATTCACGGATTTGCCCCTTGCCCCTTGCCATGGCTCTCGTGCGACTTATACTTCCGACTGAACTGTGAGAACTACCTAGGTAGTATTTATATCCGAACAGAGGATAATTCTACGCCCACATATGATAATTAGGATAGGGCGTTTTAAGTATATAGGTGTGTAGTCACTAGGTATAGGTATGCAACTAACGTTGTAGCCTTATCGATCACTAAAGGTACAAGCAACAAGTTTCAAATCCTCATCGCTTTTCCAGATGGTTGCACAAGATCTGCATGATTACGGCGTCGCGTACCAGATTAGTTAGGTAGCTTCCTAGTATATCAATTTTAGTACCTAGATAGAATTATACTGCGAAAGCATATTATCTTTGCTATGAGTTTAGACAACCATCAACAACCGTTGCCTCTGTCCAGCGTAGGAATTAGATGTCGTAGGTAGAAACAATAACGAAGGCGGGTGTTTGACTTTTGGCATTAACACTACTAGGCAGACGTCATTTTCGAATATCGGTCGTGACAGCTCGTACCCCGAAGGGCGTCGATTCCCTTGCGCCTTCTGCAAAGTACTTGAAAGAGGATAAAAAGTTAAACCGGAGAGCCAAGAGCGTTCAAGTCACTGTTTCGCATTTGCCCACTGCGTCAATATCTACGAAAACTTTGCCTCCCTCTTCTTCTCCCAAACATCCACCATAACGCTTCTACCTATCAAGGGCAAGCCTCTTCACGCAATACACATCTGGTTCCTTTTATCTCAGAGCACCTAGAAACCGACAAGTCTCACATAACCTAATGAATCGTTTATTGACCTCCTGAAGTCTGCTCAAGTCTCGCTATATCATCGTCTATACAGTTGAAGATTCTTGTTACGAAGAAAAGCAACCATGGACAAGATCTATTCGACGCAGAACAAACTCAAGAAGGACCTCGCTTTGACCAAGGTCAGAGCAGTCCAAAATCAAAACTACAAGCGCCATGGCACTAAAGTAAGTAGCATATATGAAATTCCCTTCATATCTTCGTCCAACCCCCGGATTATTCTTGGAGGCAACAGGATCTGGGGAAAAGAAAAGGCTAACCGCACGTTATAAAACGCAGTCCTATGTCCATCTCCTGCGTAAATATGACTTTGAGCCCACGAGAAGTGGCCCCTATTTCAGAGTGAGCCGCACTAAGCAAAAGGATCTTGTACTTGAGAGAATGAAGGCCGCCGTTAGAGGCCATTCCGGCAAGGAGCGAACTCTTGTCAAGATGTCCGGCCCTGAACCCGGGGCCGAACATGGCGAGGTCACCGCCGAAGACTCACAGAATGACTCGCTGTCAGGCTTCCATACAACCCCTAGATCCTCCTAGCATATAGCTAATCTGTTACTTTAAACCTTATAGATATCTCTGCAAAGTTTCAGTTGGCTCGCCTCCTCAGACCTTGATGTTAGATTTTGATACCGGTTCGGCCGATACCTGGGTATGCAATCTATCCTGTCAGCTACCTTCTTATTTTTCTTCCTGACTTATGATGTAGGTATTCTCCAAAGCGCTTAGTTCCTCTGAAGAGAAAGGTCACAATGTCTTCGATCCCGAAAAGTCGACCACATACAAACCATTGTCCGACAAGACCTAGAAGATCGAGTACGGCGATGGATCAACTGCCTCGGGCAAATGCGGTGTTGACACCCTTACCGTAGGTGGGTTAGCAGTGAAGAAGCAAACAATAGAGACGGCAGACGAGCTCTCGGAGCAGTTCGTGAGCAGCACAAGTGACGGTCTCCTTGGCCTCGCTTTCAGCAGCATCAACACGGTGCGAGATGGTAAAGGCGAGGCCGATCCGCAAGCAACACCTGTTGAGAACATGGTCAAGCAGGGCGGCATCCCGAAGGAATCGGCGCTCTTCACCTCGGCACTGTACAGTTCGCGCGATGACGGGGTGACTTCGAAGTCGTTCTACACCTTCGGCTATATCGACCAGGACCTCGTCAAGAAATCAGGCGAAGAGATCCACTGGACCGAAGTCGACAAATCGGACGGCTTCTGGTCCATCTCGTCGGAATCAGTCTCAATCAACGGGGAGTCCATCTCCACAAGCTCAACCACGGCCATTGCTGACACGGGAACGACACTCACGCTCATGTCCGACGACGTGGTTGACGCCTTGTACGCGGCGATTCCCGGCGCCACCTACGACTGGTTCAGTCAGGGCTATACCTTTCCCATAGATGTCACGGTCGACGACCTCCCTGACTTCAAGGTCGCCATAGGCGATAAGGAATTCTTGATTCAGAAGGAAGACCTCGCTTTCGCCCCCACCGACGATGGTAAGGGTTGGTATGGCGGTGTCCAGAGTCGTGGCAGCCTGCCTTTCAATATTTACGGCGATACCTTTTTGAAGAGTGTTTACGCTGTATGTCCCATCTCAACGCATATCGAAGGGATCTGTAACCGATAGCTAACGTATCAAAACTGTATAAACAGATCTGGGATCAAGGAAACACCCGCTTTGGCCTCGTCCCGAAGCTCGAGAAAACCCAAAACCTGACGCCACCCACAACGACTACGAACGACGAGCCCAAGACCAAAGTCACCAGTGTTGCCATGGCGGCCGCTGACGGCATTGATCCTATCAGCGTTCCCCTTTAGATGGTGGAACGTCATCGTTTCGATTGATGTGACATGCCCTTCTCTTGTCTCCGTATTTAGGTATTATCTGCACTAGAAGTTTGTCCCTTCCTGTCAACACGGCGTGTTTATTCTTCCTGGCAGAAGGCAAGGCACGAGGCTGATTGGGGAGGTATCGGTGGACTTGCAACAGGTAGGTGTGCAGTGAGGGTTGTTGCAGACTACACTGTAGATACCCACTTCAAGAATCCCTATGTAAGCTGGAATTACGATAGATTGAATTAACTGGCACGTCACTTAACTACCTGTTTACCCTAGAAAACCACTTCATGTAAAGAGTGGATTATTCTACCATAGTATTTAGGCGCATATGATTGTGCATAGCTTATTTCCCACTTAACCACCCGGATTACTAACGCTCACCTAGCTGACCCGATACCCCTTGCTCTCTGCCACTAATGGCTTCCAATATCAAAGCTGAAATACTTTCTCTGGAGCTCCCCAACGGCACATGCAGTAGAATACACAACAACCTTCAATACCCAAGCAGAAGAAGATAATTCTGGAGACCACAGCATAGTTGTATTCAGGTATAGGTAGTAAGCTGACCTACGAAGGGAGCGCAGAGGTCGAACGCAGCAACGTTAGATTGGTAGCCCCTTTCCACCTCCCACTCTCCTCTCTCCTTCTTCGAGCTTCTCTGGTCTCCCCAAATGCAACAGTTTATAACAGGCAAACCCACTCTACTCGAGACTGGGAGAAAGACAGAGCCACGCATCGGATAGCAAATGTCCAATTTCGTACCTCTTATCTTCCCTCCCTCAAGGGAAATGTGATGAAACCCGAAAGAGTGCCTTCTTGCCCACCAAAAAGTTGTCCAATCCAGGTAACGCAAAACCAACAAAAAGAAGAAAGTGACCCCTCCGTACCCTTTACCGACCCCACCCAGCACTTCCCGCCTGGTAAGTAGCCTGTAGCTATAAAAGCAAATATAAAACGTGAAAGAAAACTCCTCCAACGCCATTGCAGAATGACCCTTCCAGATATCAATGGAAATGGCAAGAGCCAACGCCGAAAGGATTGAAAGTGAGGGTTGAAGCTGGGTGGGGGAACTAAGCTACACTCTTCGTAATTATCTAGGTAGCCAAGTGAACGTAGCCTGGTCGATTGGGTAAGAGTAGAAGATTACGCGGGTGATCCAATGTTGAAGATATGTACCGAACCGAAAGCCTCGAGATAGTGTAGCGCTTCGATTCCCCTTAATCTAGTGAAGAGAAGGCTAACTGAGGAGCCGGAGTAGTAGCTCTACTGAGGGTAGTAGACTCCAGGAGGAGCGAAATAATATCCATCTGGGCTAGGTGTTACCATGCTATTCATGCCGACATTAGGCATCGGATACCCTTGCGAAGGAGGATAGTAAGAGGCCATCGGTGGCAACTGAGAGGCGTCATAGTAATATACCATTCCATTGACCTCTTGGGCAACAAGGTTAGGATTTTGTGAGTTTTGCCCGGCAGAATGAGGATTTCCAATTTCACCCTGAGGCGGTGGGCCGGGTTGTGAACCAGGAACAAATGTGGTCGCGCTGGGGGGTATGGTACTAGGGTAGGGGGCAGGTGGAAAATAATAACCTTGCTGCGGAGTGATCATTTGGTACGCTGGAAAATAGCCTTGCTGCGAGAATTGATTTGGTTGGAATGGGGCCGCGTGAATAGCACGCTCCGGTATCTGTGACAGAGGTGTTCCAGTCGAGTGCTGTGAAGGGTAAGACGGATGGCGAACATGAGTATCTTGTCCAAAACCGTTTGACACCTGGACAGGGACTTGTTGATGAAAAGCTTGGTGGTAACTATTCTCTGGAGATTCAATACTAGCGACAGAAACAGTTTTCTGAGGGCGGGGCTGATGCATTGGGATGGGAGCAACCCGATTTTCCACGAATGGAGGCTTTGGAGGGAGAGGATGTGTCTGAGGTTGAAGTCGTTCATTCAGAGCGGGATGTAAAGCATTTACAGGCACCACAACTGAAGGCTCGCCTCCAGTGGGCATTCTCTGATCCTGTCGGGGCTGGGGTGGTAGACGGACGACTGGTCGAGTGCTGTCGTATGGAAGTGCGGGACGAGACACCGCTGAGCCAGTTGGAGAGGCAATATAATCTCTGTTCATATCAGGGGCGATGGATGAGCGGCGACTAAGAGCGATGCTAGGCGAATAAGTGCTTCCGGCGTACACACTCCCCCCGAACACGCTTGTTCTTCGCGAGAACCCTCCAATGGATCCTAAGCCGGATCTCGGTTTGCCTCGCAGTCTCTGGTTTGGACGCATAGCACGAGGAATGAATATGAAGGATCTATCAATAGCGGGGAAAACATAACGGTGTGGGAAGTCAGGCAGAGAAATTCGGACCGGCTTGTCGCGTCTCAGTGGTGGGCGGTGATCAGGTAGTTTTGTGTATTGCTTGATAGGTATGCCAGAGAAGATGATAGGTTCTTTTAAGCCCGACAAGAATACTCTTATTTGAACATTGCCCAGTAACTTCTCTGTAGACATTTTTCGATTAATGGGCGTAGAACTCTGAGGGCAGGTTGGAATAAATCCATTGCCATTCGGTGGGCCATCATCGGCGAATGACCGTGGCTGCCGGACAGGCGGAGGCTGCGTGACAGTCTCGTGCATGTCATGAGCCCAAGGGGCGGATACTGTAGGGTCCGCAGGGCTATGCATCGGATAACTACCATTGTCAGTATAAGAAAGGAATCGATGAAAATGTTACACTTACTTAGTAGGAGCAAAGGGGCCCCCGATGCCGCGGCCTCTCCCGCGAGAAGCCCGGCCAAAGGGGCGGAACCCATTCGCAGATGGTCCAGCATGTCTGTGGTCATGCATGAAGAAAGCCCCTCTATTAGGAACGAAGGAAGGGTCTTCGTCCCGTTTGCGCCTGTATTCCTCATGTTCTGTGCGGCGTCGATCGCCTGGGGGACCTTGCGAGCCGTCCCGTGCTGGAGCCAATACGGAATTTGAGCTGACCACAATCGGTGCGGTAGCCTTTGTGGGTGACTTTGGAGCATCTTCAAATCCGACCTCTTCTACGGCAGCATTCTTGTCAGAGAGACTCAGGCCGTTCAGCATAAACTCCGTGTCAGAGACAACGACATTGCTCGATTTCGATTGCTTCTGCACAGCAGAAGCGGGAGTGGATTTGGAATGGGCCTTCCTGTTGCCGTTGGTGCTGGCAGTACGACCCGCTATTTTCTTCTTCACCGGCGGACGTGTAGGTGAGGCATCTTCGACATTACTTGTATCGCTGTCATCGGCGGCATCCACGTCGTCGGAAGCTAAGGACCCGTCGCTAAACGAATCATCGTCCAAATCAAGCTGGTCAGGTCCACCCTCGTCCTCGCCTTCATCCTCGACACGGCGCCTATGGCCGATCATCTTCTTCCGTCGAATGCCAGCTGCCATGTTGTAGAAGGATTACGGAGCGTGCGATGCGCGAGACTGCGAGACTGGGGGGTAGCGGCGACGGGTGTAGCACCGGCCAAGTCACCGAGGGAACACGAAGCCACCACGAGGAGCTACTCTACGACGTCGGCGTCGTGACTGATGCTGATGTCATGCGTTCCTGTGCACAATGGAGGAACAGTGGAGACAGCAAGTAAGTGATTGGCAATAAATGTAAACAGACTAGAACAATAGAGGCGAAATAACCGCCTGCGGTGCAGAAAGAACGGAAAGGGCGCTGGTACAGTCAATCAGAAAGCCAGAGAGGCGACGGCTCATACAGCAGCCCTGCGTGGGAGAGGATCGCCCGCGTCGGTGTCCCTTGCGGTGTCGAGTCGGGGCGAGGCGGGTCAAGTCCAGGCAACGCAGGCCGGGTTGGAGTCGAAGTAGCGGTTACAGAACGAGACAAGGCAAGACGCCGGATTTAAGAGAAGTCAAAAAGAAGCAACACAAACTGGTCGATGAGTCAAGAACAAGAAGAAGAAGAAGACGCCCTAATGCAGGCAGAGGCAGCTGCACAAGCCTGGGCAGATAAGGAGGAGACTATACAGTGATTTGTCCCTAGGAGATATAGTGGTGATGAGAGGAGGAGTTGTGTGCGAGATGGCCGTGATGGATACTAGGTAGAATCCAAAAGTTTCGATGAGGTTAAGTCGAGCTGGCAAAGAGAGTGACGGGGGGCCAACCTAGCGCGGGTGGGTAGGTGCTTGGGTTGGTAAGTGAACTAGGTACATGAGGTAGGGGGGTACCGTGTGTAGTACCTCCTAGCCGTTGGTGGGGATGTACCTAACCATACCACACCACTTCTCCATACCTCCTACCTACATGTATGTAGGTAAGGTAGAGCAGGAAGTCGTGATGCCTTATTGTAGATGGAGTAGGTAGGCACAAACTGACTTACCTGACAAGTAACTGGCGTAAGGAGGGTGATCTACTTAACCTGCCAGGAAACTGGAGCCAAGCAGTGTGCCTACCTAACCTACCTGTAAGATACTGTATTTCCTAAGGCATGTATAGAGGTAGGTACTTTGTAAGGTTGGTTAGGTTAGATTTGCCAGCTCTTAGTCAGGTGTTGCCGGCCGGATAAAGGAAACAAGCTACCTGATGGTTACAAGACTTGCAATGGCTCGATGCTGGGTCCACTTGTCCCGGCTTGGGTCACTGGTCTGCGTCGATTAGGTACATCTCCATCTCCGGCGTCATACCCAGGTAGCTTGTAGCTCATTTGTCCATGTCTGCTACCTACCTGCACACTTAGCAGGTTAGGTTTTGTGTGCTTGTCTAGGAATAATTACTGCCTTACATACTACAAAACACTAAATGCCGCATAAGACACACAAATTCAATTATCAGACTGACGGTCTGTCTTTCCATCTCGATATGCTCACAGCATAATCGGACAAGAAGCCCCCCACGGCGCCCCATTGGCCATTGTCTGCACCTCTGCTGCACTGACAACATGTACCTCGTGTGTATGCATGGACTGGCTGTTAGTGGCTTCTGGGCAACCGGACAGGCTCAGGCGAATCGTCCTGCTCCGGCCCTCGAAACGCTCAAGCCGCAAGAAATAGCACAAGTTGCGGACGAGATGTTGGGCTGTGTGCATGCGCAAACACACGCGGCAGCCTCCCAGTCTCCAACGAGTCCTTGTGTACAGGAGTTTAAACTCGGCCCAATCGCCGTGATGCACGCGGATCCAGTCACGAATGCTGCAGCCGTCAGCATTGGCTGTGGCTCGATCCCAGACAATGTGCACACATACATACAAAGCCGCCTGGCGAGTTCTATGTCCTACCTTTGTTCGTGAGGAGTGCTTTTTGTTCCCGCTCATCTGTGCCCTCGGGTGGGTTGGCAAGATGCCATAAACACGCCAGCACTTAAAGAAACGACAGAAAATACGGTATCAGGAGTTTCTTGCTGTTTACTTCGTCGCAAATTGGTATGCTGTTGTCGTAAGCTAAAGGCAACCTCCGGTATCGGTATAGCTGTTTAGTTAGGAGGTCGTGTTTTGCCGAGGTCCTGATGCCTCTTTGTTTTGTTTGGCATCTATAACACGAAAGCAGCATGCTACCGGTATCTTCAGCTAAGGTCTTGCACTTGAGCTACCTATGATAGGCTGACGAGAACCGAAAGCCCTCCTTTGGACTTGTCACAGACATTGAATGGGTAAATGCACTATGTATGCATTACCCGCATAGTTGGCATGTAGACTGGGGCGAATCACCGTCCAACTTACAGTCGTTGAAAGAAAAAGTAAAACACAATAGAACGCTATTGCGAAAAGATGAAAGGAAATAGACACATTGTTGAATGCCCCCATTCTACTTTATATTAACACAATAAGTTCTCCTGTCAACGTTAATCTACTTGGCCTTCTAAATTATGTCTTTTCATCATTACTTGTTAGCTGTTTTAGCTGTAAAGACGGAATACATCAAATGAAGAAAAGCAACTTCCTGTCAGCTAACTGTAACTGGGCGCTTCGATAAATAGGCAGCAGACAATGGGGGGTTTGAAACCTCTGATGTTGATAGTGCAAGTCCATCAGATCATTATCCTCTGTAAGGTGGGGTCTATGGACGGTGCTGTTAGTTCATTGGGTGGAGTACAGGCAGCGACTTAGACAGACAGTGTTCGGGACCACCTGGGTAGAATCGGGGTGTGTTGCTTTTCCACTCAATGAGGACAACCCGAAGGAATTCGCTTTGGACAAGTCAAGAGGGTGCGGAGAGCAGGCACTTGTAGCCGTCAAACCCAATCCATCAATGATACACACGGGAGGCAAATCCTACCTAGATTCTCTGGGTGGTCCGGGAGCAGAGGTTGGGGCTTATGTGTACGAAACTTCTTGAACAGAGGAGAAATCCTTGGCTTTGATTAGTCAAGAAGCCGAAGTCGTACAGCTGTTGATAGGATTATTGTCCGAGGCAAATGGATGACGACGTCAGACTAGTGGCTACCTGATGATCCAGGGATTCGGGCAAAAGCGAGACAAACAACAAGCCAGACAGCCCTATCCAATACATTGATGGCATACTGTAATAAAAGTCGGAACAATCAAATGAGTCATGAAAAAAAGTAAATGTACATATAATTACTTAGCTAACCTAAAATCCCTTTAGGTATGCTCTAGATTTATTCTGTGGGAAGTAGGCGCATACCATTTACAATGGAGTGAGTTCTTTATTAGGTATATAAAATATATGCCGCTTTACCGAAAACCCCAAGATACACTAAATGGTTCAATGGTTCAATGGTTTTTCTAGATGTACACTTGATATTGTGCCCTATTGCTTATTGTAATGTTAAGTGGTACCTGTCTATTTCTAATCAGCACTGTCTGTGTGCCACCATTGCCGTGACGACTAGTGAATGAACAGCTTGCGAACACCATTCTGCCTGCCAGTGGCGGGCGGTAGCAGGCCAGGACCTACTTACATACTTAGGTAGTATATAAAAGGCCTACGATGTAACTGATCTGGTTCAATATAGATCGAACTCGAAGGTTTACTTTAGGTTTCTGATGTTGACTAACCTACGACGGTTGCATCTATCATACCCATCATTCTAAACCCGACTGTTTACCCAAAGCACCGAATAAGCTAAAGCTCTTGCCTATTACAGTGCTTTTGGACAGGACTTTAATAGGGGCGCACTTACCTTATGTACACTTATACGTAGCACTTGACAACAGTACGTACCGATTCTTCCAGCCGCATGCTTCTCGCCCTCGCGTCTTACCCATCGCCCATCCCCTGCTAGCCTACCTACATGTACCTAACCCAAACCTCGATACAGTACTTACGCAAGTCTTCCATCACAAGGCTCTCCCTCTCCTCCTTCTCCTCTTCCCACTCCAAAACACAACCCTCACCTCCACCCATTGATTCATTCATTCATTGACCACGCTACCTCGTTGTTTCCCGTCTTTTCATCATCAGCAGGCGACTGCCATCATCTTCTATTGTCACTGCATGTACAATAACTTCATTGAGCCACTAGCGTTGTTTTGTCTGTGCGCGAGCTCATTCATGCCGCAATTGCTTGCTTGGTTAATTGACTGACCGCCTTATCATCCACTGCGCACCTACCGCACCGGGGGCTGACAATCAGCCTACAACAGGCATACCTGACACTCAAATCTAGTAGGTATCTCGCTGTTGGTACGCTATATTAGCTCCCACGGCGATAAGCCCAGACCAACACCTGACCACAAGACATCATCATTGACAGGTCGACCGTCTTTTCCCTCAAGAACAAGTACCTAGGTACGTATCTGTACAGCACCGTTTCCTTATTCTTAGCCACCTCTCTACCAGCTTGTGGGTACACTTCCTTCTCTTTTTGCAGAGTAAGGTGTACCTAAGGGCCCGTCGGTACCTCGACCAGTGTTCCACCTCCGCTTTTCCTAAGCCCATTGTGTGTACCATCCCCACCTTGTTGCCTGCGCTACTGCACGTCCTACACTATCCCTCCCGCCTACCACATCTTGTCACCAGGCCCTGAAACGCAGTACTTCTCTCTCTCCTTCCTTCTCACTCCTCCACACCACATTCCATCTCTGGTTGCCATCCTCCCAGAGCATGGTTATCATCAACACTACCATCAACATCCTTTTCTGAAGCATTGATTTCTCAACTAGATAGCCCGTACATTCTGTCAACTGCTGACACTAATACTCCGTGCAGAGTGGCCTGCACTCAAAATGGCGTCGTCATCTGCAGCCGTGACAGGGGATGCCCCGATTAACCTTAAAATCAACTTCAACGGTACGACTCGTCGATTCAAGCTTCCTCTACGAGATGTTGGTGCCAATGTGTTTGAGGATAAGGTTAGTATTACGCCATGTCCCAATTGCTGTGTCGTTAACGATTGCTCCTAACGCACACCAGATCCGTGGTCTTTTAAATATATCCCCAGATACCCCTACCATTATCGAGAGATACTCCGACTCAGCCACGTCCTATGTTATCCTGCACCCACTGAATACTCCCGTATACAAGCAACTGTACCGTGCGGCCAAGGCTAAGCAGAAGTTGAAGCTTCGTGTTACCACCAAGTCACCTGAATCTGTCAGGGAATCTGTTGCTCCTAAGCCGGTGACTATCGAAGACGAGCCCGAAGAAGAGGCCGAGAGAGTTACCCCAGCCGAGGCAAAGAAAGAGTCTGAAAAAGAAGTTAAGGATGAGACGGTTCAACTCTCGCCGTCTGAAACTCCTGCAGTTGTTGAAACCGTCATTGCTCCTCAGGTCAGACAAGATTTCCCACCCTTCGTCAAGCAATGGCGGGCCCGAGGAAATCCTAGAATTCACCTTAGACGGAATGGTGACGGGGTGGAAGTGATAGACTTTCTTGCTTCGTCCACTGCAGAGCCTGTGACCAACGTTGACTCTCCCGAGGGCTCAAACTCCACCAACATCGCCGGCAGTGATTCCCCCATCAGTCTAGCTCAGCTCATGCGTGACGTTGAAGAACGCGAGTCTAAGGGTGCTGCCATTAAAACCGCGAATTTTCGCGATATACAAGAATCCCATGAACGAGACCTGTCAGCTGCTCTTAAGAAAATGACTATCAGCCCGTTTGAGTCCTCGGAGCACTCCGCTTATAACACCACCAAGGGCATCTTTGCTAATTCCGCCCACGTCACCCGACTCGAAAAATTCGAGACCCAGTTAAAGAAAACATTGGAAAAACTGGAAGCTCCTCCAAGCTGGAACCCCGTTGTATCAGACCGAGACGACTCTCCTACCAGCTTGGGCAAAGCCACGCACGGTCTCGTGGACGAGAGCCTTACGATTTGTAGTGACTTAGCAGCGGCTGCTCAGCGAGGAGGACTCGACCAGGTCAGAGACATCATTGCGAACTCATCAGCAAGATTGAGTCAGGGGTCTAGGGAGCCACATAACCATATGGTTCCAATTACGCAGAAAAAAGATGACAAGCCTACCGAATTAACTGTTCAGCATGAATGCATGAAGCGACCATTCACTGTCTGCTGCAACAGCTGCGACCGAGCCGTTCCGGAAGCCCATTTCCACTGCTCGATTTGTGACGAGGGTGACTTTGATCTCTGCCAAGAGTGTGTCAATCGTGGGGTTTCTTGCTACGGTGAAGGACATTGGCTCATCAAGCGAACTGTCGTTAATGGGGACATCAAGTGTAGTAGCACTCATATTGCCCCGAAGTCGATTCGATCCAATCCCCTCAAGCTTGCATCGAAGCCGACCTCCCCCACCACTACTGCATCATCGAACACCCCTAGTAACTCTCGTGCAGTCCTCGCGTTATCTGACTTGATGCCACACGTCCCCGCTCGAACTTGTAACTGCTGTGTGCAAGAGTTTAGAGAGGAACAGTTTGTTCACTGCACAGTGTGTGATGATTATGATCTATGCTACACCTGTTTCGCCAAGAATCAGCATGGACATCACCCGAAACACGGCTTCGTCCCTGCCGTGAAAGGCTCTGTGCTTGATCAAGCCGTCTCTACTCGACTGGCACCTGGACGCAATGTCTTGCACAACGCCATCTGCGACGGCTGTGATAAATACGTTCGAGGTATCCGTCATAAGTGCCTGGACTGCCCTGACTGGGACTACTGCTCGGACTGTGCGAAAGACGCGAACTTTATTCATCCCAATCATCGCTTCGTCGCCATTTACGAACCGTTGGCTGACCGGCCATTCCGTAATTCTTCGCGTGCTACTCATTATGGTATCAGCTGCGACGGTCCACTGTGCAAGGCTCGCGACAGCGGCTCTAAATATATTGTTGGCGAGCGCTATAAGTGCGCCGTTTGTCACGATACCGATTTCTGCGCCAACTGCGAAGCTAGTCCTGCCAATACCCACAACAAGACGCACCCTCTGATCAAATTCAAGACACCAGTGCGTCATGTCAGTGTAACTACTACAGGTGAACATGAGGACGGGCAACGTCTGCCCACCATGGGCGACCGTTGCCACCGCCCTCGCACCACCACAGCGCGGGCTCTCGATACCACCGCCTCCCCCGTGGAGAAGATGACCGAGACTACTATGCAGACTGTTGTCAATGTTCAACCTACTGAACAACAGACCGTGCAACCTCCCAACGACGACAACAAGACTGATGATATCAAACAAGATGCCAGCGAAACCAAATCTTCTGTTTCCGTGAAGTCCTCTAAGGAGAGCGTTGTAAATAATGATCTTGTGGCTATCTTCAAGTGGGACACGATCCAAGACGGCTCTGTCCTCCCACCGAACCATACTTTCGAACAGACTTGGGTTCTTCGCAATGAAGGTACTGTCCCATGGCCTGCTGGATGCTCTGTCAAATTTGTAGGTGGGGACTATATGGGAGCCGTTGACCCTGCTCACCCTGCAGGCATTCACGAGCTAGTCTCGGCCTCCGAGTCTACCATTTGTTACAACGCCTTGAACCCCGGTCAAGAATTCCCATTCACTGTGTTGATGCGCACTCCTGATCGCGATGGAAAGGTCATATCCTATTGGCGCCTGACCACTCCTGGTGGCATCAAGTTCGGCCATAAGTTGTGGTGTGATGTTACTGTTCAAGCATCGCTGAAGGCTGAACAGGTCAAGGCACAGATTTCAGATGCTGCCGAGCCTGAGTCTGAGGTGGAAGAGACAATCTCTCCAACTGTCAGTGAAAGCCGCATGATCATTCCTAAGCTAGAGCACGAATCTCCCTCTGCCAGTGTGTCCATGGAGGGTGCGGCAGAGACTGAAGTTGAGACGGAGACCGACACTCTTGCCCCATCCGCTGGTGACGATGATGACTTCGAGGACTGTGGGCAAGACGATTGGGCTGAAGACTCGGCCAGCGGCTTCTTCACTGATGAGGAATATGATATCCTCGATGCGTCTGACGAAGAGTTTTTGGTTGAGCAGCAGAAGAAGCTTTCAAAGAAATAGGCCATACACCTGTTACCTCAGAGAACGTCGATATGATAGTTTCGGTAACTGTATCGGAGTGGCTGGAGGATGCATAGGTTCACTATTGTGTGTGTTAAACTAAGTTTTCTTTTTCATTGCACGCCGTTTCACAAATCTCGATCTCCTTGCACCGATCTCAACTATCACAATGGGTTCCACGGTAGTGAATTGTTTCTACCCTTGTCATGGGTCATCGATACACTCTTTCACAGAATGAATCATTGCCAAAAAACGATTGGCTCCTCTGATTTGATAGTTACCGAAATTGAGCTCTCTATTCACTATATGTCTTATGCGTTTGTAGTGACTTGGACCAAAATGAATTGTATACTGATGAAAACTCCCAAGTGTTTAATCACTATCAAAAACTGAAGGATGCTGTGCAGTAGTATATCACACTTCTCTGTGAAGTCCATGGGCTTCGCCCAATCTCCTATTCTAACCGTGCTAAGTAAGAGTAGTCCGGAACCTGTGTTGTGTCCGGAATACTGTATCTTGCATGATTTCGGCTTCCTAAGGGGCTTGTCCTGTGTAGTCTCGGGAACTCGCTTCTATCTCTTCGTATATATTTGAGTCCTTTATGACAAATAGAAGTCGAATGGTAGGTAGACTGGATAGATTTGAGCCGGGTTATCGAATGCGCTGTTGCTAAAATGGGGACAGAGTAGGAAGAATAACAACGGAAGAAAATGAGCTGGTTACGCGCGAGTGAGAGCCGAGGACGCGATGATTGATACCGAATTCGAGAATGCCTACGCCACTGTGGTTATCTGCAGTGTATATTTATTTTGGGGGATGCACTTTGCCTTGTCTCGCTATAATTTATACTTCGCCATAAAATATAGATGGTGAGTCGACTCTCTTACTAGTTAGCTACCCGGTTAGCCACCTAGTTAGACTTTGCGGCCCGTCAGGAATGAGAGTATCTGCAACACATGCTTGGCCAGAAGACTTGATGCTGGCTCCGTGCATGATACACATCTCCAACTCCATAGATGTGCTTGTATAGGTGAGTGAGTGGCGCGCGCTCCTTGGGTCGTATCAACGTCCAGGCTATGAAGTCGTATTCTGTGGCTCTTCAAATTCCCCCATCTGTGTAGTTAACGGTGTACATATATAGCAAGTTGAGTAGGTACTACATAGCCTTGTATGGGATTCTCCTGGTGGTATTAGGATCGGAACCGTGGGTTTAGACATAGCTCGAATACGGTTGTATTTATCAAATATATCATGTGTCATCAGGAGACGGGAAAAGTGGTAGGAGAAGGAATTTTAAATTTAATATGTTGAGTGGATATCATTCGATAATTTGACGGATAACACAACTGGGCGGCTGATGTCCAGGGAAAAGTCAAGGGAGAATCTCCTTTATGTGTATTTGAATTTCACCTAGCTATCAACGACATCGAAATAAGAATAGGACCCCGTGTTCATAACCGAGTAATCGATGTTCATTATCTCATGAAAATATAGTGGCGGAAGAGTTACCATACACTATACTTACCCAGTCAACAGCTGAAGACATTCCACTCATATCTCCTCGCCTCTAGATAACACATTAATCGTGTCGATCATATCGTACAATACGATATAAGTCGGGTATAGCTAGGATATCAAGAAGACAACCATACAGGAAACCTAATTCAAGTGTAGATCGCGCGCATTTTCAATCAGTCCTCTAATCTCGAGAAGCCCTAGACTCCAGAACGACTTTCGTTTTCATTACTGTTGCGTAATAGATCGAAACCCGTCCGCACGATACCCGCACAATCAACAACATCTCAGGAGCCCTTCTTTCCCGTAAAAGGGAAACTCAAAAGCTGCAATGCAGAATACTAGACATAGTAAGCGGGTTAAACTCAATAGTAGTAGATACATATGCACAGGCAGCCGGGCCGGGCTGGGCACTTTGCGGCTACTTGCGAAATGTGCATGCCCGGCACCGAATCGTGAACACCGCCTCGACGAGTCGGTACCGGGCAAATTTCCCAGCATCTTCAACTAAAATTGACAACAACAACAACAACACTAAGAAAAGGGCCTGTCCCAGAAGATCTCGTATGTTGTCATTTCGTCTGAGAGGCTGAAGCGCAAGCCGCAGAAACCCCTTAAAACAAGACGTACTGATTACGAGGGAAGGGAGAAACACGAAACAAGGCGAGCACCAGAAAAGGAAGATCAAAGTTCAATTGGCAGTCGAATAGAAAAGAGAGGGGAAAATGAAGATTTGGATGCCCCCGCTAGTAAGAGCTATATTGGGCCAGCTGAAGAACGTCGTTCGGGTCCGTGATTTCTCGCTAAGATGGCCGCGACGTCTCTTTTTACGTGTCTCCGCCGGCGCACCGGAACCGAAGGTCGGTCCCGCGTGCCAGTAAGAAAGCCCTTGGCGCCCCCAACCTTACTTACTCACCACCACCCTCCAATCTTACTTGGAGCGCTCAAAAAAACAAAAAAACAAAAAAACAAAAAAAAAAAACACAACCCTCTTTTTCATCCCTATATCTTCCATGTTCAGCGGTGATTGAGTGAGCATGGACTATTTCCAGGAAAGAAGGATTGTGACTAGAATGTTTCGTAATCTAGGCATCTCCTTTTCCTATTTTGTCCCCGGCAACCCCTGATGCCTGGTAAATGGCTATCAATGACGACTGCAGCTGCAATCTTCAGAAATTACCATGGAATAGTGGTAGTAGCTCTTCAAGATTCTAAAAGGAGGTCGCCGAGAGCCACGGCAGAACCGAAACCTACACTGGAGTCTGCTTGCTCGGAAATGCCCCTCCTAAATACATATACATACCTGGTCTTTGACTATGTATCCCATTGCAACCGTCCACCTCGGGAAGAATATAAATCCCGATGATACCTTATGCAAACACACTTGGCGAAGCGACGTAACTGTATCAATGGGAAGCGACGGGATGCGAATGCGCCCGCGTGCGAGTGCGATGCGGTGCTCACCTGCCCACCGAGGCATCCCGCCATCTGGGCACGTAGGTAATACAGGAATGCAACCGAGTCGGGGGCCATGCTTAGCCCCAGAAGTTGGCTTATGTACGTACCCAGTAGGGCGTATCTGTTTTTGGCCATTTTTGCGTCGTCCAGCGGCCTGATACGTCAACTGTTTCTGCACGGGCAACGCCTCCGAAATACGAGCCAATAGGAGACGCCAGGGCAGCTGGAGCGGCAAAGAAACGTCGCATCCCAGGATTCCATGCATACTGGAATGGATCGAAGGAGACAGCAAGAAAAGCAAAAAACCTTCTGATGACTAGACAGTTTCTGCTTAAGCGTAAAACACGGGCTGTACAGGTAGGTGCCTGCAGAACAGCGGCGCGAATTCCAGCTGGAACAGTTGAACTGAAGAAGACCAGGGGTCGACTGCCAGTATTGCCTAAAAAAGTATCTTGAACACTCGCTACCGCCGTCGTGTATGAGCGAAAGGACCTTGCGTCCTCGTGGGAGAGGCACGGCCCGGACGAGGAGGCTGAGAGGTGCCTCTGACAGGAGTCTGCCCTTTGCCCGACAGTCTGGTTAGCCCCACGACGTCTTACTATAGAATCTGGTAAGTTGACCTGCACGTGAAGCACATGCCTAGATTAGACTGCAACGGTCGCGCCCACTTATCCAACTTAAGAGACTTCGATAAGCCTTACAGAAGAGATCGCCCACCGGGTTCATGATCTCCATACAACCCTGAGAAATATGGACAATGCCCACGCTGGATGGATACTCTACGTGGTATCTGAATATCTATATATAGGGCGGAAAGAGGCAGTACTTGTTTCGTCGCGCTGATTATGCCATATCAGTTCCACGAAATGAGATACTCGCTCTCGCTACGTGGGGAGGTCATGACGATGAAGGCAGACGACTTGAGTTTTTGGGTCGGCCCTATCATCTTTTTTTAGCTGACAGCATGTCTAATGCAGTATGGTCGTACAGCCCGACCTCAGCCCTTGTCAAGTTGTTTGCTCGACATGAGAGTCAACCGTTGAAGATCGGTTTTTGTGTAATACTTCGATGTTACACCCGGAAATAGCGAGTAATACCTCTAATATGCTTGACTTCTTCCATGGAGCCATCTGTTGACAGGAGCCGAGGTGGCTAGCCCTGGTCAGCGATATATATCCTCGGTTGCGCACCGACAGGAACTTGAAGCCGAGTGATCGTTCTCCAGTGACACTACTGACCTACTCACTACTCATTTCTTCTGAAAGGCGTAGTATTTCTTGTTGGACTTGCCTACTATTGTGAAGTTGACGATCACCAAGATCCAGGATGTCTACACCAAGCGAGCGCCGGACCAGCGGAGGAGTAATGTCAATGGTGCCTGAACCGATCATGGACGACGAGACATTAGAAGAGTATGCCGATATGTTCGCCCATATGCGTACCACTGACGAAGCCCGCGCGCGGGGAGGCGACGTGCGTGGCCTTTGGACGACGGCCGACAATACCATTTCACATTTATCCTCCCATTTTGTCACCGAGCCACACGTTGACTTCAGCGGCGGCTGGACCTTCCAACTACAAAACTTGTGGCATCTATATTACGTCACTGGCAAACACTGCTCGGAAGAGGCAGTGGCGCCGGTTGTCCTTCAGATTATCGAGACCTCCCAGAGAGGCTTGCTGGCAAGGAATCAAATCGGCAGCAGTGGTGTCATCGAAGTAGAGCATGCCCCTGTTGTTGTTCGAGTCGGAAACCACATCATACAACAGTACCTTTGGCAGGACCTACCTTTCCTTGTACCAGATATGACAGGCTATTGGATACAAGACTGTGCACGGATGAGCTCGAGTCAGCGAGTGAGGATCAGCTTTTTCTGGGCGTCACTCGCTGCAGCTAGTTCGGCGTCGTGGTCCTACGGGCTATGCAGGATCGCGCTCATTGTGCTCCGCGATACGCTAGAGACACAGCGGCGACTTGTCAGGGCCGGTGTCGAGCCGGGCGGCGAAGATAGTGAGAATGCCGGCAGGACGATTGACATGCTGACAATTGCGGACTTGCTCCGTGCCGCCAACGCATGGCTCGTGCGGGCTGGAGGCAGGATCACGCAGCTGTGCGAGGCAGGCGACACCAACGCGGCCACGAGACTGACGATGCCGGTGCCGGACGAGGTGAGCCAGCTGGGGCCGTTGGCTCAAGCCGCGGGTGTCCAGGCGGTGCCCGGAGGATTCAGTTCGCAACGGTGGCTCTTCTGGCTCCGCCGTCTCGACGAGATCGGGGCGGAAGCATCTCCGCAGGGCCTGGCAGACAGCTCAGTCATGGGCATGACGTCGCCGTTCGTGCAGAAAGTGCGGGAGGAGAAGCAGCTGGCCCGGCGGGTGACGTACAACATGATCTATACGGCAAGTCAGACGAATTCGATGATAGTGCAGGAGCTGATGAGGATGGGCAGAGTGCCGCTGTGAAGGAAGCTGTGAAGGAAGCTGTGAAGGAAGCTGTGAAGGATGATGGCTCGTTACAACTCTGCCTGTGATAGGCTGGTGAGGGTCAAGGTTGCGGGAAGTCGAGCAGGGCGATAGACAATGCCTACCTAGATTCTCGTATGATAGAGGTGGATGTTGACAAGGATTGGTACTTATATAGATTCCACAACAGCACGAGGTTTAAGTCAAGAACCCATTATTGGTAACCACTGGCATCTTCGTGATACCTATGGCGTAGTTGAAGAAACCAACTGTACTGCCCAGCAGATGAATGACTGAACAAGTCGATGTTTGTCTACCTACCTAGGTACGGTACATACATACATACCTATAGATGGATATTGCCCTGGAGGTTTAACAGTTCACTGGGTTGGTGCTTCCTCCTTTTCTTGCCTTTGCTCGCAGCAGTCGCGCGCGTTGATCACCAGTCCCTACCACTTCATTTACTTACCGAAGTACTAATGTACGCAGTATTCGGTTTATGTACATACCTAGCATGGATGGATGTGAGGGTGGTACGCTAATGTATGTACTCAGGACCTACACTACAGGTATCCAAGCGTGGTACAGAAAGTTAAAAGTACCCAATCAGACACGTACCTGAAAGTACCCGATATATACGCCAAGACGCGCATGCATCCAGACTGGCGGACCCTGCCAGTTTAAGACAGGACAGGGATGGAGAATTGAGTTGCATTAGGCCAGTCATAGAGGCTGAATGAAAGCTGTCCTCATTCAAGGTTGTTTTTGCATCTGTCTACGGTACTGTAGCTTGATCTTTTCTGGCCCTGTGCAGCCTGCGATTTCAAGGAGATAAGATATCCTTTATACATAATTGATTTGCTCATTCTCGAATTTCATCCGCCCACATCCCGTTCCTTGGCTCCCGGCCACGTCCACGTACATCCCGGCGGATGCAGCGCAAGACCCGCGCAAAGGCCACATAGACAGACATCCGTCTCGGCAGCCCGCTGCTTGCATCGTGGTCAATTTCGAGACTGGCTGCAGAAATAATCTTCGGATACGAAAGAGCAGCACAATCGGCACGTGGAAAGCAGATCAATTGACTCCAACATCAAGCTGTTCGCCTGACGGCATTGTGCCAGGCGCAGTAGAGCGATAAGCGCATGCGACCAAGGCACACCGAAGCCTAGGGTCGAGCGTTAAGGGTTGATTGAGATTGCTGCATGAATTTACGAACCGACAGCAGACTATCGCAGCCATAATGGACGGCTACAACGAGTACAACGAGTACAACGAGAAGAGTCACTACCGTGATGACGAGCCGCCGGCGGGGAGCTTCGTGCGCGCCTTTGACGCTTTCCGTAGGAATCCCCCATTCTTGGCCCAGCTCTTCCAGCTTCCTTCCTGCCTCTGTACTGCGCATATTTCCAAGGAGGATTGGCTGACACGTCCTGACTTACCCCTTTAATAGCAAAGGCCAAACCTCAATACGTAACCCGCACATCTGGCGGCGGAAAATGGACCGTCGTAATCCTTGTCATCTCCGCAGTTCTCTTCTGGTCGGAGTTGTCGAGGTGGTGGCAAGGCGAGGAGGACCACACCTTCAGCGTCGAGAAGGGCGTAGGGCATAATATGCAGATCAACCTCGACGTCGTCGTGCGGATGGCCTGCAAGGATCTCCACGTGAATGTGCAGGACGCCGCCGGTGATCGCATCCTCGCCGCCTCAAAGTTGAAGGAAGACCCGACCGTGTGGTCGCACTGGGTCGACAGCAAGGGCATCCACAAGCTCGGCCATGATGCCAACGGTCGCGCCGACACGGGAGCAGGGTGGCACGATGAAGGCTTCGGCGAGGCGCACATCCACGACATCGTGGCCATAGGCCGCAAGAAAGCCCGCTGGGCCAAGACGCCCCGTGTCACCCGCGGCACGCGCCCTGACAGCTGTCGCATTTACGGCTCCTTGGACTTGAACAGAGTCCAGGGCGATTTCCACATCACAGCGCGTGGCCACGGCTATGCCGAGATGTTTGCCGAGCACTTAGACCACCAGTGTAAGTCAATCAGATCATAAACATCCCCTCCTACCAAGCGCCGATAGGCCTAGAAACCCGCTGACATTAACCGTCCCAGCCTTCAACTTCTCCCACGTCATCTCCGAGCTGTCGTTCGGGCCCTACTACCCCTCCCTCGTGAACCCCCTCGATCGCACCATCAACACAGCACAAGCGCACTTCCACAAGTTCCAATACTTCATGTCGGTCGTGCCCACCATCTATACCGTGGCCGGCGGCAGCGCGACCACCAAGACCATCTTCACGAACCAGTACGCCGTAACGGAGCAGAGCAAGGAAGTCAGCGAGCGCATGGTCCCCGGCCTCTTCTTCAAGTACGACATCGAGCCCATCCTCCTGTCCGTCGAGGAGCGCCGCGACGGCATCCTCACCTTCCTCATCAAGATCATCAACGTGCTCTCTGGCGTCCTCGTCGCTGGCCACTGGGGCTTCACCCTCTCCGAGTGGCTCCGCGAAGCCGTCGGCCGGCGCAGGAGGAGCGGTGGACGCAGCGAGGGTGTCATTGGGGCCAAGAGTGGTTACGATGATTGATTGATTTGGGGTTATCGAGACTAAGACTAAGAAAAGGCATGAACAGGGCACCTCATTAAACAGGAGTTTGGGTTGTTTTTGACTTATTGATTGTTTCCAATTTTTCTTTCTGTCTATATTCCCATTTTCTACGTACTGCGCGTGTTTTTGTCACTTGCCATGTTCAATATTAGGTTAGGTTAGACATATCTCGCCAGTGGAATCTTAGAAAATCTAGCTGAAGAATAACAAGAAGAACATTATTACTATGTCGTTTTCTGATTGCTGTCATCACAGTGCTGCGATAGAGCTCTGCTCATTCGTTGTTCGTGTATGTATATTTTATCGACAGTCGTTGTGTTATGAGTCGATTGGGATTTCAACAAAGCTTCCTCGTTGATACCGTCTCGCTTTACTTTCAGTTGCATGTATGCATGCAAACCTGGCTGCACGCAAGTAGCCAAAGAATCAAGCAAGCGAGTAAAAGGGTAAGCAGCGTGGGATAAACTGTCTTTATTTCTCAATAAAAATTTCCCTATCCCTGTCCTAGAATTCTAGATAAGTATGCGAGGTTATCTAAGTTATATCCTACCGTGCCCTGCGCCATATACCGTATTAAGAAAGAGTCAAGATGTCACCAAATTAAGGACATCATAACATATGCCACTTCTTCAGAAGAAGAAGAAGAAAAAAAAAAAAGAAAGAGAAAAAAGGGCCGTTTAATCATAATTCTGTATATACTCTCTTCCTCTACTTCCACAAAACCAAGCCTGTAGCAACTGAATAGCTCACGGGGTATAATAATTCTTTCTATGCTAGAAGCATGGCATCTTCATCTAACCGACCGAAAAGACCCTCTAATTCCTTCTCGAGGATCTTGAGCTCCTTGGCCACCTGGCCAGTAACCAGGGCATACGCGTAAAGCAGCGCGTAATCGGGCTCCTCGAGCGTGACGTCGCCGAGGTCGGGAACCTGGCCCATAGCGCCCAGCATAGTACTACTAACGCCAACCTTGTTGTTGCTTTGCTCTGCCGTTTCCTCCCCGGGTATCTTAGTCAGACCTGCGTTGTGTTCTTTCCTGAACCGAAAGATCTTGCCGAGCAACCTGTCTCGTATTACCATAACACTGGGGATAGCGTCGGTAAGGGGGTACTCCAGCATGACACTTGATGCAAGAACCTCAAAAACGTGGCAGATACGGGCGCAGAGCTGAGCACGCTCTTCGGCCGTGTGGTTTAGGAGTGCTTTTTCACCCTCACTAAGCCGGCCATGTTTCTGCGTCACCAGACTCATAGCATGAAACGCGTCAAGTATACGCTGTGTTGACGCCATCATTCGGCCGTATCTAGCAAAAGGAAAGGGCCCGCGCAGCTCATATTCATTACTCGCCGCTACTCGGAGAGTTTGCAGCTGTGCAGCGTATCGTTGCATAGCGGCCTGCTCGCCCATTTTCATGTAGCTAGTACATGTTGCATCGTTGCGGAGAAGGATGGCGAGTGGTCCTCTCTTCCAAATAAGACCCATTTGTAGATATAACAAAGCTAGACCCTCCCTGAATTTCCTGCGCGCGGGCATAGCCCATATGAGGCGGCAGATGATGAGACCCCAGATGATGCCGATAGTAACGGCCACCACTCTGTGGAAAGCGATCTCCCTGATCCTCGGATGAATGCCGCCTTCATCATCGTCATCATCTTCGACACTTTGAGAAAGCGAATATGCGTATAGCGAAGACACGTTGTAGCTTAGCAATATGAAGCGACCGAAGGCTGGATTACCACGATCGACCATAATGTAGAAGGCACCAAAAGAGACAGCCCAGCCCAAGATAGCTAAGCCCACAGGATTGCCATCTGCTATCAGCCAATTGATCACCACAAATGCTGCACCCATTACGGTACCGGTAAAACGAGCCAAACCAGTAGCATTCGATGCTCCCACAGTCATAGAGCAGACAATCATGAAGGATAGAAGACCCCATTCCCCGCGCCAGTGTCGGTACACTTCCATTGTTTGAGGAATGAATGCGAACATGGCGTAAAGGGTGGCACCGATGCCGACTTTCACGCCGAAGCGGACTAGGAAAACGTTAGCTACTAAATGGAGGGCATAGATAAGAGAACATACTGTCATCCCTCCCCAGGAAATTTAGAAATCTCCAAATGGCGGGTGATGTACTTCTAACAATAGCGTCCCACCATCCATCAGCAGGTGTACTGCTCCATCGAAGTGTCTCGCGGCGATTTGTCATAACCTGAGGCATCCCTCGCGGCATCTGTGACTGCCTCATGCGTTTGACGGGTTTTATTAGTGCTTGATTTTCGAGGTCCGCTTCTGCGGCCTTGCGTGATTTCCATAGAGTAATAATTTTATTCCAAAACTTCAGCCAGCTCCACGTTCTCCTTTCTTGCTCGCTGGTGTACTTCAACTCTTCAAGTGCGTCCAGGTACTTCTTCATCTCATCTGCAAAACTAAGGAGACTGAAAGAAAAATGCCCACACGCTGCTGCCACCTCTTCAAAATCTGCTTGGATGGACTCCGATGCTGATCTTGCATTCTCAATTCTTTTGTACAGCTCTTCGAGTGCTGCGCCCCTCGATTCATTATATAGGCTAACAGCCTCGCCCAAACTATGTTTAAAGTTTTCGTTCAATTCGATAGGCGAGCTTGGCGTATCGAATGGCGGTTGCTTGAGTATTTCTGCCATTGTGTGCACCAACGATTTCATAGATGGTCCAAGAAGCGCTATGAAGAGCTCGAAAATTTCCGAGGGTGACCTCGGCGCGAAGTCCGATGAGCTGCTGTGCAGTCCTGAAGACGGTTCTCTATTCAAAGCCGGCGTAGAGTCATCTTCTCGATCGCTCCTTTCATCTGGAGCCTCGTCTATAGATGACAAGCGCCCGGGGCGACCCTTTTTGAATGAAGATGACCGTCCAAAGATAGGTGATGATACATTCGGGTCGGGAGATGGTGGTACGCTGGCGGAAGGTCCCGTGGATATCTCTTTGAGAAGCTCAAACTGAGTATTCGCTGCACTCCTCAAACCACCAATGGACTGAGCAAGGTTTTCCATCGACTTCACGACCGCCTTGTCGCGGCGGTATATTTGCTCCTTTCCCAATAAATAATATTCGTATTTGGATTCCCTCGCGCTCTTATTCATTAGTGATAAGGTGGATGTGTATGTGGTCGAGGCATCTGTGAAAGATTTGGAAGTGAAATCCTCCTCGGCGCCGCTCAGAAAACCGCTCGAAATCATGGACAACATTTTACCAAGGGATATCGAAGCGGTGCGCATCGACTTACGCAGCGCATTCCGAGCCGATACAGGCCAGAGTAAAAGGTTGACGAGGGTTGATATAACAGTTGCCATGAGCAATATCTTGAGGTATTGCACTATCTTTTCGGTTGAAAATACGGCCTTGTGAATCGAGCCTTCCTTTGTAATGATGGTTATGATACCAATCGATGCGATACTGGCACCGACGCTCACCAAGGGGTTGTTGAGCTTCTGCTTGACCCAGCCAACAAATCCCAAGCCGAAGCCGATATACACTATCAGGATCAGTGCATAGGAGAACTTCTCGACCTCCAGCACGTCGCCAAATAACACTGAGGTAGCCATGGAGCAGATTCCTATGAGCATGGCATAGCAGACAGCTATGATAGCGATCGCCACGGCCTCGATCTGCGAGCCGGCAGTTCTTGCGGGGTGAAAATAAGTCACGATGGTCGCCACGATATGTTTTCCGTCCATCGGGCCCAGGAAACTCGCGGCAGGATGCCAGAAGGTGCCCAAGCTAGCCAACAAGTAGGCAAGAGAGCACTTGATGGTGCCCCTACCATTTGGAGAGTTCAACCAAGCCCATAGCAACTGTGCGGTGACCACCAAATTATGGAATGCGTTCCGAGCCTTGTCGCGCCAGGTCTCGCCATCTGCGAGGGATCGCAGCTGGGCATCGTCGACGGGGCCGTCGTAACTGGGATGCCGGAGTGTGAATTGGCGTCTCGTTCGTTCGCCGGTGCCGGGGATGATCCAGGTTCCATTTCGCAGCTTCTGTCGTCGGGGAGGCATCGCGTTAGCACGGCGAACTCGATTTTTAGGCCCTCGAGCGCGTGCCAAGTCGGCAGAGGCACACGGGAACGACTAATGAGATGGGAGAAGGCCTTTTCATCCACGTCCAGCCACCGCCCGGAACGACGGCGCTTGATAAAGAGACCCATCAAAACCAAATGGGTATACAGTATGGAGACTTACGCTACGGGCCGGCCTTCTAGTCCTGCGCGGCGATGTGGATATAGGCGTGCTCGTCGTCATTGTGCTGCTGCTGTTGCTGCCGCCACTCCCACTGCCACTGCCACTGCCACCATTATTACCACTACTACTACCACCACCACGGCCAGTGCTCGTGCTCATCCCGCCCTTGGTAGTACGGCTAGCACTAGCGTTGCCGTTCCTTTCTCCGACCCTTCCGTCTAGTCGCCTCTTCCTCTGCTTACGGGCTTCTTCCTAAAGGCGAGCTCTTAGTATGGGGGTCAGCATCCATACTAAGCATCGAGGCGTCTTTGCTGTAAGTAGGCTATTTGGAAACAAGCAAGTAGCGTAGTGTATATGCTACAGTCCCCAGTAGGGATAAGCTGGTGTGGATCTCCCGATTGCTAGTTTCGAAACGAGATGCAGAGTTGAACTGTTTTAGGAGGTGCGAGAAAAAGGACACAAGCTGATCGACCAAGAGAAGAGCCAATTAAGCATCTGTGTTTTACATTGTAGGAATGGTGTAGATGGAGGTAGGTAAACATGGTTTAGCAGAAGTGAGAATGGCACCTGTTAGTGTAGATGGGGGGTATTGTCAGGCGCGTACGCATGCATACTCTACCTAAGGTACTTTTGGTCCCCGGCAAGTGCTGTGGAGCGAGTGCAGCCACCTACGCACGCCTGGCCCCTGCTGCCGCTACCGTCATTTCTTGTTCTAGCTTAGAGTGAGTGCATCAAGTGCCTAATGCAGATGATCACGACTTACGTAGTATGGTACGATCTTCACACTATCTACATCGTACAAAACATATCACCACAGCCTTACAACGAACTCTAAGGTTTCGCTCCTGTACCAATGCGACACGGAAAATCAGAGAAACATCTCCCATCAAGAGGATTCTTCTAGTAATTTACATAATTGAAACTCCGAATACACGCCTTGCTTGAGTTGATAGATAGCTGTTCTCATCGTTGACCAACCTCCCACTTAACTTCCAAAGCTTACCCCCCTCCCACCCTTAAAATCAACAACACAGCTAGGCTTTCCCCGCCTCAAATACAAGAAAAGACCGAACAACAGTATAGCAAAGCCCAAGATCATAACTATATCCTCTCTTGCCCGGCAGATAGACCTAGAGAGCCTTACAAAGACAATGGCGAACCTCCCCTCGCAACACCCAGACCTCGCCCTCCACCTAACAGACAGGGCTCTAACACCCCTCATAACATCAGCCCGCGCGAACCAGCGCCTCGACGACCTAACGGCCCTTTCACACACAGCGCTTGATGCTTTCGAGTCGGCACAGCGGCTCGGGCTAGGCATACCACAGCGAATAATAGTCGAGCACGGCGAAGGGCCGATTCTCTTACAGACATTCCTAAGCCCGCGTCCGCCCCCAGTTAACAACCACGCATCCCCCGAAAACAGCACGAGCACCACGACATCACAGCTCCCCCCTCCGCCGGATTCACAAGCTCGGCAGCCACAGCATCAAGGAGCCCTCGCTCTCGCAGTCGAGAACCGCGGGTCCGGGTCGACGTCCACCCTCACCCCGGAGGCCCATCTCCGCGGCGGCGCGGCCACGCCCGACGCCGAAAACCACCCTATATACCGAGTAGAAAACAACCCAGAGATCATCGTCGACGAGGACGAAGACCCTAGTAATCCAGATTCTTCAACGCCGATGCTCTTCGGCATCGTAGTAGCCGCAAGCACAGAAGATGCGTTCGAGGCGCGCCGAGCTGCGGCGAGGTTGGAGCGTGTCGGCCGCGAGATACAAGGGCGGTGGTCAGAGCTACAGGGCCCAAGCCCGGCCAGGGGGTCAAATGGACGACCGGGCGAGTCTGCGGGGGACTAGAGCGGATAGGCTGCGTCTGAGTCTAGGAAGTATTCTTGTCGCGCGATGCTTCGACCGAACAGGAACAAAGACGGGTCTGCTCTGGGAAAAAGCAGATCTCCTACCTTGCACATCCGGCCCAATTGCAGAAGATACAGGTGAAGATGATGAGGACTGGGACATAGCTCCGATCCCGTACACCTGTTCCCCCTGAGACAATGTCAGCAATGCCTCCAAGTATGCTTTAATCATTGCCTCGAAGCGTGATTACTTAGCCAGCTCAAGTCAGAGGTCCGGCGCCGAGTCGATTTACATGGTAGTGGACAGAGCTAGAGGAAACTGTCACAATTAACCGATCATTCATCAACACTACCTGGCCGAAGGCAGTATTTGCTCAGGGTGTCACTGCACTGGTAGGTTTCGACAGTTTACCACGCATATATACAGAGAAATTGCTGTTCACGTCAGCCTGGAATCATGAAACATCGGGTCACAACGATATAGCCATCTTATGCCCTTCACTGGTGAGTTCTTGCTGATTTGTCTAGTTGAATTTTTTTTATTTTAGCTGCCGTCTATAAATTCGAACTTGTACTATGTGCGGTATCATAATAATGCATCACAGTTGGTATCACCACTCCTCCTTAACGCTTAAATGAGCTGCTGGAATGCGCGGTTGATAGGCGAACGGATGTTGGGCACGTCCTTCCAGAAATCGACGGTGGCAACGGCACGCTTGGAAACACCCTCGGGGGTAAATTCGAACTTCTGTTCCACTTGTTAGCCTTCAGTTCCTAAATTATTACGATATGTCGGACTTGCCTTGTAAACGTCCTTGTAGGCTCCAGAAGCACCGAATCGGTTTAGACCGAATTGCTCGTGTGTATACCGCTCCCAACCCATTGTGCTCATAACCTCAACTGAGAGGGATGGAATGCCGTCAGGGAGAACGCTTAGTCTGTACTCCTTGGATTGCGTGTCGAAGACCTCGAAGGAGGGAATGGAGACAACACGGGCCTTGATGTTGTGGTTGTCGGCCAAGTACTTCACGGCGTCGATGCAGATGCTGACTTCGGATCCGGTCGACACGAGTGTGATCTGGGCACCTTCAACCTCGTGGGTAACGTAACCACCCTTGATGGCCTTCTCGATCGTCGAACCCTCCAATTGAGGTAGGTTCTGACGCGAAAGGGCAATAATGCTCGGTGTGTGCTTCGAGGTCAAAGCGACGTAGTACGCAGCCGAGGTCTCGTTGCCATCAGCAGGGCGCCAGACCATTGTGTTAGGCAGCGCACGGAAGTGGGCGAGAGTCTCAATAGGCTGGTGAGTAGGACCATCCTCACCCAAACCAATAGAGTCGTGGGTAGCAACCCAGATGAGGCGCTCCTGGGACAGAGCGGATAGACGAACGGCGCCGGCAGCGTAGGAGACAAAGTTCAAGAAAGTGCCGCCAAAGGGGAGAAGGGTACCGTAAGCAGCGATACCGTTCATGATGGCGCCCATGGCATGCTCACGTACACCGTAGCGAATGTAACGACCAGCATAGGTACCCAGGCCAGTCGAGGGTGGCTGGAAGTCGTTGGCATCCTTCCACCGAGTCAAGTTGGAGCCGGTCAAGTCAGCAGATCCACCGATGAGCTCGGGAAGGACACCCTCAATCTTGGAGAGAACAGTCTCAGAGAGCTTTCTTGAGGCGATCGCGGGGTCTTTTGGTGTGTAAACGGGGAGGTGCTTCTCCCAACCCTCAGGCAGGTCCCTCTTCACACGACGAACGAGGTCGTCGTGCTCAGCCTTGTGCTTCTTGCCATACTCGGCAAACAATTTGTTCCACTCCTCTTCAGCCGCAGCACCCTCAGCAGAGTGCTTGTGGTACAGGTCGTAAACTTCTTGAGGGACAGCGAAGTTCTCCTCAGGGTTGAAGCCGAATTTCTTCTTGAGCTGCTTGATATCATCGGCCTTGAGGGCTGCGCCGTGCACGCTGTGCGTGCCTTGGTTCAATGAACCGAAACCAATAGTGGTCTTGAGCTTGATAAGTGTAGGCTTGTCCTTGACAGCTTGGGCCTCGCGAAGTGCCTTCTCAATGCCCTCGAGATCATTGTCGCCATCCTCGACGGTGAGAACGTGCCAGCCATAAGCTTCATATCGCTTCAAGACGTCCTCAGTAAAAGCTACGTTAGTGTCACCATCAATGGTGATGTGGTTGTCATCCCAGATGGCAATCAAGTTGCCAAGCTGTAAGTGGCCAGCCAGAGAGGAAGCCTCGGAAGAAACACCTTCCATCAGACAACCATCACCCAGGAAGGAGTATGTGTAGTTGTCGATGATCTTGAAGCCATCCTTGTTGAAGTTGGCAGCGGTCTGCGCCTCGGCTATGGCAAGACCAACAGCATTGGAGATACCCTGACCCAGGGGACCGGTGGTGACCTCGACACCGGGGGTATCGTGAGACTCGGGATGACCGGCAGTTATGCTGTCAATTGACTGTATCCCCGGTCAGTTTCCATTCTACTAACTTAAGCTGAAAGATTAGGAGACATACTCGGAAGGCCTTGATATCATCAATGGACAGGGCGTAGCCGAAAAGGTGGAGGAGGGCATACTGAAGCATGCAACCGTGGCCGTTTCTGTACCAATCGTCAGCGACGTCACGAGGCGGATAAGGTTCCAAACCTATGGTGGTTACTTACGAGAGGACAAATCGATCGCGGTTAACCCAGTCAGGGTTCTTAGGGTTGAATCTCATGAACTTATTGAAAAGGACGTGAGCAACAGGTGCCATACCCCTAGAACCGTGTAAGCCGTGTTGTCTGTGAGGGAAGCATATCGAGGAGCCAGCTTACATGGGCGCACCCGGGTGGCCGGAGTTGGCATGTGCGGTAGCATCAGCCTACAGATACCAATGATGTTAGTACGGCCTCACATTTTTGTCGAGGGCTAGAAGGATCTGCGGGAAAATCGAGCTGCTGCGAACAGCTTCGCGATGGCGGGGCTCAGAGCAAAGCGCAGCGGGGGTGGGGTTCTTACCGCGAGGACGCGGATGGTGTTAATGGCAAGCCAATCTTTGTCTGTGTACCCCATGATTGCAGATGAAATGAGACGACCTCTTGTCTATAAGTGAAGGAAGGGGAGAAAGGAGGATACGATTGGGAGAAGAGGGAAATAATGAGAGAAGTAGGTAGGGGAGGAGGGAAAAGTTGTTTCCGCTTGGCGAGAGGTGGGAGGTGGCAGGTGGGTTAGGGATGACCTCTTCTGACACGATTAGTGAGATCGCCAGGTGGGGTTGTTTCCAGCATACGTTTCCAGCGGGCTACAACAGGCAAACTGCCTACTGTAAGTATCTACCTACTGTCCAAGTAGGTACTTTAGGTACCCAGCCGCTATCTCTTACACCATATACCGGTACACCACAAGCACGCTGTCGTGCACTTAGTAAGGCACAATCTGGAGCTACCGTAGGGACTAGATAGCGCAATTACGTCTTTACAACCCATTGCCACCAACTCGGTGTACCGTTGAACCGCACGGCGAGGATATTTACGTCACGAACCCATAATATCTAGCAAATTATCACTATCAGTAGGCCTAACACGCGGTACATGTTCCAGGGCTTGCACGGGCAGAACACGGGTAGAGCACGGACTGCACGGAGTCGGCGCTGGTATCTAATGTAAGTAATGTACCTACAAGAGATACCCAAAGGCAAAACCTAGGCTATCGGTGTCATTTGACTTTTTTTTTGGTTTTTTTTTTCCCTTTTCGGATGATCAAGTAGCTCCCAAACAGGAACCTTTGTGTGAGGCAGGGGTCAGGTGACCCACACCCACTATAAGTAGTCTTCTGTACACAGTAGCTACAGTGTGGTTCTCCATCCAAGTTACAACCACAATACAGACCACATTGCAGTGCTTTACAAATTGGTAGCTAGCGATTGTTTCGATCGGCTACCATTTTTTCGGCTTGATTAAAAGCTTAGGTATACTAAGCTATAAACTACTTATCATTTTTTTTTAGCTGTGTGAGCTGTATGGCCGTTTTTTTTCCCATTTTTTTTCGGCTGTTTTTTACTTTTTTTTTAAGATTAAAAATTTTTCTGTTATTTTAGCTTTAAAATAATTAGCTTTTTTATGTTTGTTTGCCTAGCTATAGCGGCTAAAAATATGCTATTAAGTTATTAATTACGTAAGTTTTATTTTACAGGTTATAAATTTGTTAGCTTTATTATATAAAATAATTTTTAGCTCGCTAAGCATTTAAAACTAAATTTTTAATACTATGCTACTAAATTTAAAAATAACTATTTGCTAAATTAAATAAAATTAAAGCAACGTTTTAAAATTTTTTTACGCCGCTAAAAAATTATTTACCGGATTTATAAAATTTATAACTATTATATAAATAATTTAAGCATAGCTTTTAAAAACAATTTTATTAATTTAGCAAATATTTTATAATTAGCTAGCAAATTTAAGTTTATAAATATTTTAAAACTAATTTTTTTAAAATTAAATATTTTTAAGCTAAATTTTTTAGCTTTTAACTTTTAGTTTAAAAAAAAAAAAGCTAGCTTTTTTAAGTTTTTATAAATTATTAAATAACATATTTAATTAATTTATTAAAATTTATATAGCAATTATAAAAAAAACTCTGCATATTATATAAAAGTTGCTTTTTATTTTTTTAAGTTTTTTTATTAATTCTTTGCATTTTTTTGCAAAAATAATTTGTTTAATTATTAAATTGTTATAATTTATTAATTTTGTTAGCCGTTTAGCTAAATTTTATATTTAAAATTTTTTTATTAATTTTTTTATAAATTTAATTAATTTAGTTAAATTAAATATTTTTAAACTAATTTTTTAAGCTAATATTTTTTAATTTTATTTTTTTTAATTTAAATAATTTAAATATAGCTAATAATAATAACCGGAAATAATTATTTATGTTTAAAAATGCAAATAATTTTATTTAAAACGTTTTAAACCGTTAAAACAACTGGCGTGCTAACAATTTAGCAATATTGTTTACCGCTTAAATAATTTAAGCCAAGCAAAATATAATTAATTTTTTTAAAATTGCTTAGCCAGATTTATAAAAATTATTTAATTTTTATTTTGCAAACATAAAATATTTTAATTTTAAAGCGAAAATTTTTTTATTAGCTAAACTAGTTGCTAATAATAAAATTACCAAATATATAAACGTTTATGCTTTTATAAATCGTTTAAAATATTTAGCTGCTTAAAATTTAAAAAATAACGTTTAACGAGTATAAATTTAATATTTTTTAAAAACAGCTTTTATTTGGCATTTTTAAGTTTTATTAAATATTAACCAAAAAAAACTTTAAACAGTTACTATTAATATTATTTATAAAAAATTAATCGATTAATTTAAATTATTATAAGCTAAAATAACAAACAAATTATAATTTTATAAATTTATATTAAATTATATTAATAAAAAATAAAATATATTAATTTTTGTTTAACGCGTTATTTATAACGCTAAAGTTTGCAATTAAAATAAACTAAATTAATTAAGGTTAGCATTTTAAATTTTTAATGCAAATATTAAAAGCTAATTTATTATATTTAAGAAAATAATAAGCTTAAATATTTTTTTATAAAAATCTGCAAACGTAAAAATATTTTAAAATTAATAGCATAAAAAATATATATATTTTTTCGATTTTAAAATAATTTTAATTTAATTTTTTTTATTACATTTTACTAATTTAAAATTAATATATATAATTAGCAATAAAATTTTTATAGTTATAAAAATAATTTTATAAATAATTATAATAAAAAATAGTATAATTAACGTTATTTTTTATATAATCGTTATTTTTTTAATTTATATTAAAATTAATAAAATTAATTTTTTTAAAATTAATTTTTTAATTAATTTTAGCTATAGCAACGTTTAACCCAGAAAAATTAAAACTAAAATTAAAATTAAGCTTAAAATTAAAATAATTTTATTTTAGTAAAACAAAAACTTTTTGTTTTACTTTTAAAAAAACTATTATAGCAACAATGGTAATTTTAACGCTAAAAAATTTATTATAAAAAAAAACATTTATAGTTATAAAACGTTTTTTAAATTAATAAGCAAAAATATATAAAGCTTAATTTTAATATTAAAATAAAAAAGCTTTTGCTTAAAATTTTAAACAAATTAATTTTGCTGCGCTCGAAAAATCGTTTTAATACGAAAAAAATTATACGTTTTTTTTTTAATTATTTTACATTATATATTATATTTTATTTGTTAAAAACAATAAAAATATATATTTTAAAACAGTATTTTATAAATTATTTATAAAAAAGCTAAAATATAAATATTAAAACTGTTATTTTAAGTTTTTTAGCAAAAATAAACTGCATTAACACTTTAAAAATATTTATAATAAAAAACGCAAAAGCACCGTTATAAATATATTATATAAAATAAATTTTGCATTTGTTTTAAATCCGGTATTAAAATTTAAAGCCAAAAAAAAATTACCTAACATTTTTTTATTAAAAGCTACGCTAACCAGCATTAGCTTAAAATATAATTTTAAATTATATAATTATTTTAAGTTTTATATTATTTTTAATTTTTAAAACCTAAGTTATTAAGCTAACGTTTGCAAAAATACAAGTTGCTTAAAAAATTTAAAAAATAGCAAATAAATAAAAAAAAATTATTTTTATATTTAATAAAAAAAGCGTGCCATTTTTATTATAATAAAAAAATAAAAATAACGTTTTATGCAACAAATTTTTATATGCTTTTATTTATATATTTTTAAAAAAAAATTAAAATAAATAGTTTATTATAGCTTATTTTAAAAAAAAAATCACTATTGTAAAAAATTTATAAGCTAATTTATTTATCGGTATAAATATTTTTTAACTTAAATAGTTTAATATTTTTTTATTTTAAAATAAAGCAATTATTAATGCGTATAATATTATAATATTTATAAACACCGCACTTAAAAAAATTTTTTAACAAGTTTTAGTTTAAACATTTAAGTTAGTTATAATTAAACCTAATATTTATAGCTTTATTTTTGTTTATTATGCCGCTAAAAATTATAAAAAAAACCTTTTATTTAAATTAATAAATATAAATTTTAGTATTTTTATAGCGTTAATTATAATAAATATAAACAAAGTTTTAGTTTGCAATAAAATATAGCATAAAATTATTACTTTAAAAAGCAAAATTTTAAATTATTTTATAACTTTAAATTTTAACTGCGTTGTTTACTAAATCGACAAAAAAAATATAGCTATTGCTATAAAATTAGCCGTAAAAAAACTATTCCGTTTAGTTATAACTAATTTATAAAGCTTAGTAAATTTTTTGGTATAAAACCCAAAAAAAACAGTTAAACATTTAAAAATTAGCGTTAATATTTATAACGATTTTAAAATTATTAAAGCTATTTTTAAACTGTTAAATAAATTTTATACCGTTTTTTAAAATACTAAATTTGCAAATATTTTAAAAAATAAATAAATAAAAATTGTTTTAAAAAATAAATAGCAAAATAAAATTTTTAAATATTATTAAGTTTATTTATTAAACTAAAATAGCTAAAACGTTATAAAAAATATAATAAATAAATTTTAACAAACAAATAAAGTTTATAAAACTAAAAAATAAGTTTTATTTTTTTTTTCCGTTTTTGTTATTTAAAAAATAATTGTTTAATTTATAAGCTTTTTTAAGCAAAAAAAACAAATAGTCGTAAACATTTAACCTAATAACAAAATGTTTTTTAAAAATATATATTTTATAAAAACTTAAAATAAAATTTTTTTATATGCAGCCGAAAAATTTTTCTAAATTATTTTAAATACTATTGTTTTTTATTACTAATAGCGCTTTTAACGCATTTTATAATAGCTGCTTATAATAATTACGCATATAAAATAATTTATATTTATTTACGCAGTTATAAAATATAAAAATAGTAATGCTTACGTTTAAAAACAAATAAATTTTATGCTTTAAAATATAATTATTTAAGTTTATTGCAATAATATTGTAATTATATTAAATAATTTAAAAAAATATATTATATATTTGCAAAAAATATTTATAATTTTTAAAAATTATAATATTAGCATTAACTTATTTAAAAATTTTATTAGCTTTTTAAAAACTGTAGTTTTTAGCTGTTTTGTTAATTTTTTTGGCATAATAATTATAATTAAAAAACTTAAAACTATTTGCAAGCTTAAATTTTCGAAAAATCTAAAAAATTTTAACATTTTTATCGGCTTGTTTATTTAGCTTAAAACCTTTGTTTTTAACTATAAAATATTAATTAAGCTTTTTTAAAATAAAAAAATTTTAAAAAATATAAACTATATTAATAGCATTTATATATTTTACTAAAGCGAAAAAAACGCATTTTTTTAAATTAAAAAAATTTTTTTTAACAATATTTAATTAATGTTTTATTTTTTTGTTAAATAACTATTTGCTAATTTTAACGCTTTTGCTAAAAATATAAATATTAAAATTTATTACATTAAAAAAAAATTATTTTATAGCTAATAAAAAATAGCTTTATTACTTATTATTTGCTTTGCTATATAATTTAAACTATTGCTTTTTTTTTTCGATTATTTATAAACGCAAAAAAAAATTACTAGCTTATAAAAATAAAACTATATAAATTTATATAATTATTAAAAAAAACTAAACAATAATTTAATACAGTAAAAATAACTTTTATTATTTTTACCGACTGCAAAAATATTTTAAGCTTTTATAGCTAAAACGTAAATATAATTAATTTTGCCGCAGTTAATAACGCAAACTAGTATACTATACACGCTTTAAAATTTATTAATTAATTTATAATTAAAGTTTTATATAAGCCTGGTAAAAAATATATTGTTTTAAATGTTTTTAGCAAATTATTATGTAAAATAATTTTATTTAACTTTAAACCGGACAACTTAAGCGGTTTAAACAATTTTTTAAATAATTACAAAAAGCATTAAGCTATACACTAAATAATTTAACAAATTATTTAAAAAAATTTAGCTATATTATTTTTTATAAAAATTAAACTTTATTAAAAATTTAATGTTAATATTTTTTTCGGAAATATTTTGCATAAAATAATATTGCTTATTTAAATAAACTTAAAATTTAAAATTTAATTGCAATAAAAATACTATAAAAATTTATATTTGCATAAAATTTTAAACACTTTTTAACATAAAATAAAGCTTTTTTTTAAAAATAAAGCGGTTATTTTATTTTATATTTAAAAAAACCTTTTATAATTTAAATTTAACACTATAGCGGATAAATTATATATTTTACGCATTTATATAGCAAATATTTAAAAAATGTTTGTTACAAAAATACGTGTTGGTACAGAGGTGGCTTGGAGGAGTGGTAACTCGAAAAAGTAGCGGCCTAATTTTTTTTTTCCGATTTATTTTTTTTATTTAATTTTTTTTGTCACGTAATCCAAGCTTACTAGCTTACGGTAATTTAAGCTTACTAGCTTACGGTAATTTAAGCTTATTAGCTTACGGTAATTTAAACTTATTAACTTACGGTAATTTAAGCAATTACTATATTTATTATGTTTATATAGTTATGCATTTTCCTATATCTAGTCACTTGTTAGTTTTTGCTTTTTAGCTATTAATTTAAAATCGCTAAGCACCAATATATTTATTATTCCGATATTTAGTAATACTTTTTGTTGCACAGTAATAAAAGTACAATAAACCTTTTTAACGGACACCCGCTAATTTCCATACTATTACCTGCAAATCAAAAACCCTTAACGAGTTTATTATATTGTTATATAATAAGTTCGTTACACTTTAATAGCTTTTTAATCAATAGAAATTAGCATTGTTACGGATACCGGTATTAAAAAACGAAACTAAAAAAAGCATTAAAAAAAATATACTTTATTAACACCTAAAAGCAAATAAAAACAAGCTAAAAACTTTAAACTTTTTTAAAAAGTAAAAATAAATTAATTAATTAGATTATAAGCTTAAAAACACGAAATTAAGCCTAAAAAAAAACAATTAAAAATATAATTATAATATAAACTAAAAGCAGCAGTAAAACAAACTCAAGCAGCAAAAACAAAATTTAAAAAATTTTAAATAACTTTATAAACAAAAAAAAAACAGCAATATTTATACTATTTATACCAGCACCGTTAACTTTAAAATTTATAATACTTGTTTTTTTTTTTTTAGCACCTATAGTTATTATACCTGTTTTACTGCTGTTTTTCCCACAAATAACCTTAAAAATATTAACTATATTGTTAGCAAGTTAAAGTACGACTTTACTAGTAACACAAAAAGTTTTAACGATATTACAGGTTAATTAAATTATATAAAAACCAGTTACCCAGGCCACAGTAACCACACCATTAACTTTAAAACTAGTAACTTAACAACTAGCACCTTAAACATTTAAACTAACTATAACAAGCATATTAACACTAAAAAAAGCTATACAAATAGCTTAAAAAAATAATAGCATATTATTTTTACCACTTTTACTATTATTAGGATTAACAATAATATCGGAATTATTAAACACAAAAAAATTTAAATTTACGGCTTTTAAACCGTATAATAAATTTACTGATATAAATTCGTTTTTAATTTATGTGCGATTTTACTTAAAATAGTATTTATTTTTAATTACAAAAAATAACCAAAAAATAATGGCTATATCGCAATTTTTAGCAAAAAAAGTGCTTAAATAATTTAAGCCAATTTTTAAAAATTTTTTAAAAGCCAACAGTAAAAAAAACTTTAAAAAAAAAACAAAAAAAATTTTTGCGGATTATAACAAATTTAAAAAATGTATAAAAATATTGTTCGAAAATATTAAAAAAGCAAAACATGTTAAAAAACAGCTATATTAATTTAAGCAAAAAATATAAACATTAAAGTATGCTGTAAAGTTTAAACAACTAGCAGCAATTTTAAAATTATTAAAGTTAGCTTTATTTTATTTATTTTATAAAAAATTTAAAACATAAATATAAAACGAATTATTTAAAATAAATAAACTAAACAAACTTAAAAAATATATTAATATAGCAATTATAATCGATAAAAAATCTTTTAATCGGTATTTTTTAAAAAAAAAACCTCGAAAAAAACTGAAAATTTTTAAAATAACAAAAAGCAAAAAATAAAAAAAATAAGCATAATTTAATAGCGACTTTTTAAAAATATATCACAGGTTAAATGTTTTAACTATAGCAAAAAAATATACTTTAAAAAAAATTGCCGGTTTAATAAAAAATCAAACAGTTAAAAAAAATACTAAAAAAAAAAAATCTTTTAGCTTAAAAAAAAAGCAAAAGTTATAGAAGTTTAAAGTAATAATAAATAATTAAAAAGCGAAAAAAAAAAAACCTTTTTTAAAAGCTAAATATAACGTCGCAATTATTTATCGGGACGATAATTTTACACTAAAACAAAATAAATGCTTTATTTGCAACAGTTTAAAAAATAAAGCATGCAAATATTATTTAAAAACGCGTTAATTATTAAAATAAATTAAGCGAAAATATATTTGTTATAAAAACAAAAACTGCAAATTACATTTAAAAAAGGCTATTTTTACACTGCGCTAAAATAAAGCTATTTACGAACTTTTATATTAGTTATTTTGTAAAAAATACAATTGTTTATAGCATTAACAAGCAAAAAATAACGCCAGATTTAACCTAGCAAACAATTTAAACAAAAATACCGAAAAAAAAAGCTTATGCAATTATAACAAAAAACCTTTTTATAAAATATTGCCAAAAATATGTTTAGTGCATACGAGCATTAACTAAAGCAAAAAAGCTATAACGCTAAAATATATATGTTATATAGCGGTTATTTATAAACTATATAAATAAACGTTTATATTTTTACTAAAGCATAAACAAAAAATCAGTAAATATAAACTATATCACTATATTTATAATATTTTAAAAAATTTAAAAAATAATTTACGAGCATGCAAAAAACATTTTTATACTTAAATTAGTCGAAAAGCAATTATTTGTAAATATTTATGCTATATAAAAACTTATTGTAAAATTTACCAAAAAGGTGCAAAACTACAAAAAATATTATTTATAAAAAACTTAAAAAGCAAAAATAAAAACGAAAAATTATTTATAAATAACTTAAAACTGTCGAAGCAAAAATTTTAAAATATATTATGCTTAATCGAAAAAAAAAATGGTATTAATACATAAACGACCATTATAAAAAGCATGCAGTTAAAAAAGCAAAAGCTTAAAAACTTGCTAAACTTAAAAAACGAAAATTAAAAAACAAATTAGGTTTTTGTTAAAAAAGCAGCAAGTAATCACAAAAATTAAAACTTTATAAAGAATTTAGTATAAAAAAAAAACTAACTAAAAATTCCGATTAAAATTAATAAAAAACGGTATAACATATTAATTAATTTTAAAGTATAAATTAATATTATATTTTTTAAAATTGCAAAACAAAATTAAATTTTTTAAAAATATAAAATAAAATCTTATAAAATTACTACGTTCGATAAAAGCAATTTTAATTATAACAACAGTTAAGTATTTAAAAAAACTAAACTTTTTGTTATGTTTATACAAAAACACAAAAAACAAATTGTATTAAATATTGCCAACATTTTTAATTACGATATTATTTTAAAAATGTTATAATTAAAATTTAGCAATTTAATTATCCGATAAAAGTTTAAAAAAATCACATAAAAAAAATAAAACAAGCAAAAACAATAAAAAAACAATAAAACATATTATAAATAAAATTTTAAAAAAATATGCAAAATTTAAAAATTTGTTTTAAAAAAAAAAAAAACTATTAAAATATGGTTTTTAAAATTACAAAATATTTATTAAAAAAAAACGAGAATTTATTTTTTACAAAATTTATTATATAAACTTACAAAAAGTTAAAACACTATAAAAATACCTTAACAAAAATTTAGCGAAAAAGTTTATTTGGAAATTAATATTACTAGCCGGATACCTAGTAATAATAGTACTAAAAATTAAAAATAACAAATTTTAACTGGATAAAAACAAAAACTTAAAATTTTAGGTAATAGCAAACTATTAATTACTAAATAACGCTATTATACCAAATAAACACTTTTTTATATTAATATTAACAATAAAAAAAAACATTAATAAAGCAAAATAATATATTATAATAAATATGCTAAATAAATATTATGCGATTTGCATAGCAAAAAAAAAAAAAAAAAATAGCAATACAAACAATTTATAAATTTTACAAATATTTTGTTATGCTAAAAAAATTACGGAATATACCGGCTAACTTTTAATAAATAATAATAACAATACTTATAAAATTTATCGATAAATTTATATTTATATATTTAAACAATATTTTGATTTATTTTAACATTTTAAAAAAATATAAAAAACATATAAAATTAATACTAAAAATACTTTAAAACGCAAAATTACGATTAAACACCAAAAAATGCAAATAGCACATATAAAAAGTTGATTTTTTAAAGTATATAATTACCTTAAAACAAATTTAAATATAACAATTTAAAATTAAAACAGTACGTAGCTAAAAAATTTTTAACCTAGCTACGGTTATAAATATATAACAAGTATTAAAATTTTTAAGCTATATTTAATTATTAATTAAAAATTTTAGTAAATTAGCTCGAAAACTTATTAAATACACAATAAAAAAATATAAAAAAAAAACGTTTTTTATATTAAAAAAAGCTAAAAAAGCGTTTAAGCAGTTAAAATTTTAAATAATATCCGATCTAGTAGTTAAATTATTTAATTTACTTAAAAAAAAAAAACTAAAAACAAATGTATTAAATAAAATAATTATTAAAATGCTTAAACAATTAAAAAAAAACGAAAAATAGCACCTAATAATTTATTATTTAAAAGCACTAAAAAATATAGCGTTACGGTACTTAATTTATAACAAAAAACTTTTGGCAATTATTATAGCATTTAAAAAATGGAAACTCTTTTTTACAAAAACAATAAAACTTATTAAAATCTATTTAAATTATAAAAATTTAATTCAATTTATAACAACTTAAAAAATTAATAAACAATATAAAAATTAAATAATTTTTTTATTTTAATTTAACTTTAAAATATGCTATATTAAAAAAAAAAAATATTTAAGCAAACATTTTTAGCAAACGCAAAATAAAAAAATTTAAAATATTTAAACAAAACATTTAAATATTATATTTACAAAAAAATAAAAGTTTAAAATTTAACATAATTTTTAAAAATTTACCAGTAAAATAATCTAAATAAATTTAATAATAATATAATTAGCAAAAACGAGCTAAAATATAAAACCTAAAAAAATACAATTATAATAATTTAATTTACTATAAAAAAATTTATTTACCAGTAAAGTTACGCCGTAACTTTATTAAAAAAATTTATAAACATTTTTTGCACAAATATTAAAAAGTAGCTAAAACAATACGTAAGCTATAAAAAAAATATAATTTTTTAAAACTAAAAAAAACTGTTAAAAATATTATTAAAAAATGCAATATTTGCGCTAAAGCTAAATCCGCACGATATAAACTATATAAACTATTTTACCTAATATAAATACCCGATTAAGTATAGCATACTATTATTTAAAATTTTATTACCGAATTACTTTTATTAACTAACCTAGTAATAAAAATATAATATGATATAATATAAATTATTATTAACTGATTTATAAAGTATATATATTTTTTACTTTTTAAAACAAACGCAATTGCAAAACAACTTGTATATATTTTTGTTTGACAATATTTTAATAAGTATAAAATACTAAACAAAGTTATTTTTAACTAAAATAAACTATTTATATTAAAATTTAAAAATAGTTTTTTTAAACAAATAAAAATGAAATTTAAACTTTTAATTGCATACTATTTTTAAACAAATAAACAAACAAAAAAACTAAATTAAACATTTAAATAATATTTTTAAAGCTATATTAATTATTAACAAAACAATTAAATAAAACTTTTATTTACAGCATAAATTATATATAATATATTTGTTAATAAAAAAATAAATATGTTTTCGCATAAAGCAGTATATAATAAACAAGCAAAAATTAAAAAACTAGAAAAATTATTTGCAAAAGCACTAATTATTTTAACTATTGCTTTTAAAGCTAAAATAGTTGCAATTAAAATTAAAATAATTTAAACCAAATTGCAAGCTTAACTTTAATTTTTGCAACAACAAATAGCAAAATATTACAACAAAAAAAAAACTGAAAAACTAGTTTTAGCAAAAAAAAACAAAGTTTATTTGCTATAATAAAAACAAAATACTATATTAAAAATATTACAAATTAAAATAAAGCGATTAAACAACAAATTAAATTTTAAAAAATTTAATTTTTTTAAAATTAAAAAAATTATTTTACCAATTAACTATTAATTATTATTATTAAAAATAATGCAAATTTACCCGGTTTTTTACATTTTTTTATTTAAACTAGCGCTAAACAATATATTTTTTAAAACACAGATTAAAGTTAAAACAAATTAAAATATTTATAAAGTTAAAAAAATACTAAACTTTTTATTAAAACGGCAAAGAAATTAAATATTTAATAAAATAAAAAAAATACTTATATTTAAATAATATATAAAAACTTATAAAATATTTAAAAAATGCTACAATAATTATAAATTAGTTTTATCGACGACATTTTAATTAACTAAAGCTTAAAAAAAAAAGTTGATTTTAAAAAAAATATTAAAAAAATTCTAGTTAAAATTTGTTAAAGCAGCTTATGCTGCTTGCGTTTTTTTTGCTTTTTTTTTTTTTTTTTACTTAAAAATTTTTGTTTTTTTTTGATACGCTTAATTTTGTTTAATTTATTTAAAAATGCTAAATTATATTAAACTATTTTTGTAGCTTTTTTTTTAAAAAACCATTTTTGCCGGCAAAAATAACTTAAGCGACTTAAAGCAGTATTTAGATTTTTTTTGCTCGCGCTAACTTTTTTTTTGCTTTTTTTTTTTCTGCTTAAAGCGGTAATGTTTAAAAGCAACGTTTTTAGCAAAAGCAAAAAAAATGCCGGAATTATTACAGGTGCAACTTATTTGAACGCATTTTTTGCAACGTATAACTTTATTTATTATTTTACATTTTAGCGACCGGTTAAAGCAGCAAAAATAAAGCATAATTTTATAACTAACTTTGTTTATTAAAAAAGCGAAAATTAATTGTTGCTTTGTTTTAAGCGAGCGGTTAATTTTTTTAATACGACTAAATATTTTAAAAATTAATAAAAAAAAATTTACAAAAAAAAAATTATTAAAATAACAATTTGGAAAAAAAAAATTAATGTTATAAAAATATATGTTAGTATAAAAATAGCTTAAAAAAGTAATAACTCGAAAAAATAGCGGCCCAATTTTTTTTTTCCGATTTATTTTTTTTATTTAATTTTTTTTGTTATATAATTTAGGCTTACCAGCTTACGGTAATTTAAACTTACTAGTTTACGGTAATTTAAGCTTATTAGTTTACGGTAATCCAAACTTATTAACTTACAGTAATCCAAGCGATTACCACATTTATTATATTTATATAGTTATACATTTTTTTATATTTAGTTATTTGTTAATTTTTGCTTTTCAGCTATTAACTTAAAATTGCTAAGCATTAATATATTTATTACTCCAATATTTAGTAATATTTTTTGTTGCACAGTAATAAAAGTATAATAAACCTTTTTAACGAACACCCGCTAATTTCCATACTATTACCTGCAAATCAAGAACCCCCGACAAGTTTATTATATTGTTATATAATAAGTTCGTTATAATATTACACACTTTTAATTATATTAACTATAAAAAATTTATATATTTTTTATAGTTATTTTATATTTATAAAAGCTTTAAAAAATTTAAAAAATAAATATTTAAAATGTTATATTTTTTAGCTTAAACGCTATAAACTATACGAAAATTTTTAGCTTATTTTATTTTTGCTATATTTATATTATTAAGTTATAATAAATTTTTTTTAGCGCTATTTAAATTTTTTTTTAACAGATATAACGCAGTTTTAATAATTGTTTGCAAATTTTTAAAATAATTGCAATTAATTTTAAAATGCAAAAATTAAAACGCTAAATAATAAAAATAAGTTTTTTTTGCTAAATTATTTATAGTTAATTAAAAAATTTTATACGTTATTATTTTAAACTAAAATTTTAAATTTTTTTTAGCATTTTAGCGATTTATTTAAATCGCAATAAAAACAAAGCTTATATATTTAGCTGCATATTATTTTTAAATTAATAGCTAATTTAAAATTTTTGTTTAAATTATTTAATTAATTTTATATTATTATATTTATGCTTTAAATAATTTATCCGATTAAAAAAAACATTTTTTTGCTTATAATTTAAAAATAATAATATTAAAAACGTAATAACTAGCGTTTTTTTTAATAAATTAGCCTTAAAATTTATTACTATAAAATTAGTAAACGTTTTATTTTTTAATAACGTTTAAAAAAAAAAAATATTTTTTTTAACCGTTTATATTTAAGCATTTAATGCTATAACTTTAGTTTTAATAATTATAAAACATTATTATAATTAGCAAAAATAGCTTAAATTTTTTAACGTTAGCAATAAAATTTTTTTATGTTTTTACAAAAAATATAAAATTAATATTAACACCGAAAAAAAAATAACTTAATAATATGTAAAACTATTTTATATAACCGAAAAAATTAGTATACTAGCATATAAGCTTAACCTTAAAAATTATAATGCTTAAATTTACGACATAATTTTTATAAATTATTTTAAACCAGCTTTATTTAACGTATATAAAAAAAGCTTTTTTTTAATCGGTTTTATTCGAGCTTAAAATTATTTACAAAAAAAAATATTAAAAATTTAAGTTATTAAACAAAAAAAAAGCAAATAAATTTAATACCTGGTTAAATATAAAAATATTAAACATAAATTTAACAAATAGCTTATAAAAAAGCAATTAAAATTAAATTTACAGCTTATCGATATATTTTTACACAAATGAAATTATATAATTTCAAAACATTTCACAGCGAAACGATAGAAAACTGGGATAATTAAAACGTAAAAATTAGCTTCGGATGTAAAAATTAGCTTTTGATATGGGAATTAGCTTCGGATATGTATTTAGCTATTGCTACAGCCACGGGGACGTGGCTTTTCTTCTTTCTGTTGGGGGCAGACTGTGAGGCAGGGGTCAGGTGACCCACACCCCCTATAAGTAGTCTTCTGTACACAGTAGCTACAGTGTGGTTCTCCATCCAAGTTACAACCACAATACAGACCACATTGCAGTGCCTCACACTTTGTCCGCCTCAGCCCTACTCGACAATTTCTATTTCATGAGCAGCCTACGTATAGACTTACTACAGTTTCACTGTCATCGCAAGAACACTCTGCAAAATTCCAAATATTTGCGTTCTTTCTGTCAATTTCGTATAGAGCCGGGATATACAGGCTGTGAATTGTCTAATTGAGTAACTACCTGGTAAACAAGTACTACCAAGTATGTATGTATGTATTTCGAAACCCGGCCGACACTGGAAGGACTAGATAGAGTCTCCGTGCAGGTTCACCTGCTGTTACTGCAGTTGAAGGTGGAGGGGTTAAAAACGCGGCGGGGAAGCCGAATGTCGCAGTCGCTCCCTCCGCCGCTTCAACCCCGAAAGAAAAACTGCCACCTGCGTTTAGCACCGGACTACTTCTCACAGCTGTAAGCCGGGTCCTTGGTCCTACCTACCGACGCGGTATATTTATACTTGCTACCATTGACTTTGTACCTGCAATTGTTCATTCGTCTTATGGATTACCTAAGCTGGCTAGCCAGGTACTGTCCCTTTCTCTTGAACTACGGTACCTGGGGTCCTATGCCATAACCACGTGCTTGAAAAGTTGAATCTGTTGGAAGCCCAACAGCTTTAAAATTTTCTATTCTTGTACATTGTGGTTGTACTTTGCCTAGAAACCTTGATAGGCATCTCTTCGATTCCTTCTCACAGGGCAAAACAAGAAATCACTTTTAGATTTTTGTCAAGAGCCGGTATCTGAAGAGTCAGTCGAAATAACATTGTTGGAAACATGATACAATTATTCATCTGCTACGATTCAGGCCAACGGCGGCGTGGCTCAGTAAGGTTAGCTTCCCCCTTTCAGTACATCGTGGGCTACCTAATGAATACCTACAGTACAGTACCTATTGGGGTCCTGACTAACCTACCTAACCTACCCGCCCGGTGTCGCTGGGAATATGAGGGGTCACGCCAAGCGGCTGTCCCGGGGATTATCACCAGCGCAAAGCGGCAGTATTTCTATTCATGCTCGCAATGGCAGGGGACAAATAAAAGGCGAAGGATTAGCACTCAATTAGCCTAAGCCATATCTACCTACTTGAGAGGGTGTGCTGGTAGCCAGGTGAACGATTATCTACCTCTTGCACCCCCACCTGCCACTATAAATAAGTACCTGGGTTACCTAAGGTATATCCTCAAGTCCAATGCCGAGATATTGCCTTGAAAGAAGAGCAGAGCAGAGATGAATCAACAGGCGGAAGAAACACGGTGATGCAATCTACGACTCCGAGGAGTATGGTTACTGCGAGGAAATATATATTCCATGTGTCACGCACTCTCTTCGATTGTCAGCCACTCGTCCCTGGACCAGGTATTGGATGGGACGAGTGGGGGGTAAACGGCTCATAAAAACATCTCACCAAAACACTTTGTGAACACTTTGAGGCAGAATACTTGTATGCCTCTTATATAAGACAGAGAGCTGAATCAATAACGAATTGGCCACGGAGGATCTGGTTTCTCCAGCTACTCTTCGGGGGTTTAGTCATTCGTGAAAGCCCCTACTATATTTTGGCGACAGGTCCCCGTTATCGTCAGAAGTGATATGAAAAATTGAGAAGGACAAATCTAGCTACAGCTGAACGAAATGGCTGTTCGTTCCAGTTCAATTTATATTCGAGATCTCATACTAACAAATATCCAATGCCATCTCGTCAGTGCAATCAAAAACGAATGGCTCCTTTTTACACATGTTGACCTACCTTCAACTCATATTAGCAAGACAATACAGTAAGACTTTTCTATTAACCGACCGTAACAATACGTGATCGAAGATGTGTTTCACAGTTGAAGTGTAGCATAGTCGAGTTTTGAGTGCCATGAATTACTCCGTTTTATGTTGTTGTGTTGAGACGAGTATCTATCTATACAACATATACAACGTAGTGGATTTACATTCACTAAAAAATTAAAGAGATGAGCCCGACCTAGAAAAGCAAATACTTCCCCAAACATGACAAAAATATTCACACCTCATTCAGCATCCCTCACAGTTCCACGACTTGAGGATATCTTTTAACAAGATACTTATATGATAGGACGCTGTTTATGCACCATGACATAAAAGACCATGGCAGGCAAGAAAAACCCAGCACCGACTAAACCCGGGAAAGGAGCCTCGTCACGCACAGCACCATCTAGACATCAAAAGCAAAGTCCTCTAAAAGACGCAAACCACACAATAGAAAAAACCGGATCAGAAGATGAGATAAGACGTCAACAGACCCTCCTCAATATCTTCAGCAGCACGTTCCGCGAGGTGCTCGAGGCAGAGGACTTCAGCTCCCAGCTACAAGAGGTGAAGACGGCCCTCTTCAACCGCGATTTCGGGGGCGCCTTTGCGCGCGAGGCGGCTTTGGACGTGTATGCGGCCCGCTGGTCGCCGACACGTGCACTATGTTATGGGCAGATTCTGCGCGGGCTTGACTCGCATCTGAGGCGCCTTGCTACCGAGGACTCTACTCGCGGAGACTATTCATATCATAATGCAGGAGACAATAGTGTTCTCGGGGAAGAAGGCAAGTGCGAGACTAGGACCTCTACTCACGGTGATGAGGTCGGACGTGCTACTAAGGGCGAGGCTGAGATCGAGGGCTCAGAAGAGCCAAATGCACCATTAACAACGATAGAGAGGGGAAACGGAAAACAAGAAAAGACGCGACCTCTCAAAATCCTCGCGATAGGCGGCGCCGCAGCCGAGATCGTCGCGTTCGCAGACTACATCTCGTCAAGTCACGATGACAACACACCACCTCCCCACGTAGACCTAACCCTCCTGGACGTCGGGCCTTGGGGCTCAATAGTCTCAAGACTGCAGAGCGCGCTGACATCCACGCCACCACTCTCCCGCTACGCAAGCGCCGCAGCGCGAGAAGCGAACAAGCCTCTCGTCGCATCCACATCATTCCAGTCAAAGTTCGTGCAAAATGACATTCTATCTCTACCCCAAGAGGAGCTCGCGGGGCTCCTCGCCGGACCGACGGTGATAACTCTCCTCTTCACGCTCAACGAGCTGTATACGGCGAGTGGCATCAAGCGGACAACCTCCTTCCTACGCCTCCTTTCAGCCCTTGCGCACCCCGGGACCCTTCTTCTCGTGGTTGATAGTCCCGGGAGCTATTCTGAGGCGGCGGTGGGCAAGGAGGCGAAGCGGTATCCGATGCAATGGCTTCTGGACCACACGCTTGTTCCGCCCCCCTCGAATCCAAGAAAGCAGGCATCAGATAGTGATGATAACGTTCGTGAAAGCGTTCAGAAACCGGGTGTGAAATGGGAAAAGATAGAGTCTCATGACTCCGTGTGGTTCCGCGTCGCCGAAGGCCTGCGTTATCCCATCCCGCTTGAGAATATGCGGTATCAGATGCATTTATACCGCGCGTCTGCCAGTTGACGAGGAAGCATGGTGATAAGAAATAGAAATAAAATGGCCATAAAAAACTTATCTAAGTCTTGACTATCATGACTTTATGACCTCTTCCCTCACAACCTAGGCGGGCACTAGCCGTGTCGACGAGAGACTACCAAAAGGATCCAGTCATCCAGTCATTCACAGAGGTCTCTGAAAGACAGGCCAAGACTGTTGTGTATAATAGAGAGATAGAATAGACACCCAAATTGGGAGTAAATTAGTATATAAAGAGATATATCGACATACAATACCATATCCACCCTCACACTCCGATAGTATCACGGAAGGAAGGAATAAAAAAGCCGCTGTAATCCCTCTTATCGAATCCTTTTGTCTAGACTTATTCTCTATATATCTATTCCCCCAGCTACACTGGACATGTCCCTAGTATTATAAGCTAGTAACCAACGTCCCCCTTCCGCTTTCCGCCCTTGTTTTCCGCTTTCCTTCTGTAATCGCCTTCATCGATCAATATATACGAAACCTGCCAATCCAATAATTTCACGACATAATATCATCACGGCGAGTGTGGTAACATAATAGACAGCTTTCGTACACATACGGAAGTCTCACACGCACAGCCAACGCGTGGCACACATATTAAGCACTGAGTACGAGTCTGGATGATATTTTTTCATGTGTAGTTTGAGGTTACTCGGCCCTCCCGTATCTCAGACATGTTGGTGGACCTCGAAGGTTTGGAATACCCACGAAGTGTATCTTTAGCCTTGATTATCCAGGACAGAATCCGAAAGGCTCCCGGGTGACCTAGGAAATAGCTTCGCCTAGTAGATCACTGTTTAGTAAGATATATCCAAACACTGTGAGGAAGGCCATATGATATCATTTAGTCGTAATACACTACTATTACTCTACTATGAACGCACAAAAATACCTTTATGTATTTAGTCTTAAGATATTAAGGTAAAATATTTACTCTAGAGCATACTCTTTCCACCACTACCCTACCCCCACAAATGTACAGCGAACCAGAACCCCAAGGGATCCATATAGCCGAGTTACGGACAGCTCAAGCCCAGACCAATTTCTTAATGGTATGGCCGAGTTGCTCGAACAGCCCCGTAGTCCTCTTCGCCTCTTCAAGAGATATGATATCCTCTCTGCGAATCAGACCCTTCTCCTCCTTCTTCTTTGCCTCATCTCCATCTCCAGATGTCTCTGCGTTAGGATTGGGCTTCCTATCTGGCGGAGGCGGCTGGCAAGCAACGACAAGCCGTTCGACCTCTGTAGCGATAACATTGACTTGCTCGACCTCCGTTAAGTGCTTAACGCCCTGCGCTTCTGAGATGGCAGTATGAGCATATAGTGCCTTGAGAGCGATCTTCCGCGGGCCCGGTTCAGACGTCTGCTTCCCCGTGATCGAGCCCAGGATCCCCTGGTTGAGGACGCCTTTCGGCGCGGTTCGCTCGGATCCAGGTAAACTAGACAGCGACCGCGTGTTCATCCGCTTGACGTCCGTCTTGCCGGGTTCGTACGTAATGACGATACCCACATTCTTCGTCTCGTCGGCTTGTGCGGGCGAGATGGTTGAGGTGATATACGTGCCGACCTTGATCCCTACAACATGTGCCAAGTCTACGCGCTCGAAAGAGGATACCTTGTCTAGATTCCAGTCGAATCTGCAGAGATATAACGCCACATCCGTGAGCAAGAGGACAACTTCTTCGAACTGAATTGTTTTGACCGTGTCTGATGCTTGCGGGCTCAGAAGCGTCCAGCCACCAATGAAATCTTCTTTGTCGTCCTCTATGGCAATCTTTTGGGAAGTTTCGATAGCTAACTCTCTCATTTTGGACATTGAGATACCGGGGTCTTTGGTCATCATGTTCGCCTCAAACTCATCAAATACCAGAGAGGTGACGTTGCCCAAGAAAAAGTCGATTGCAGCTTGGCTGAAATGATCATTCACCATTCTGACCATACAGTTAGCAACGGATGAGGTTCTTATTCATAAATCGTTAAGTCTACTCACCCATTGTAGAATCTTGTTAGAGAGAGACCTAGGTCATTGAACATGCCTCGGTAATCTCTCTTCCTCGTCCTGGTATAATCGCCTTTCATCGCAGCCGTCGAAGCATCTGTATTGCACATTATAATCAGCAACGGTATATGTTTAAGCAGTGCACTGCTCTTGAATTATCACAATCACGAGAGAGCGGAACGGAAAGAGCCTTACACTGCTTGGAAATAGCATCGCCATTATCCGCCCACAACGTATTAAACCAAGTATTCTTTTGGTCAACCTGGGCGGATATATCAAACCCTTCCTCTTTGAGTTGCAAATCAAGGATAAATTTGCCAAACGAACTCTGGCAAACATTCGTACGGTCCAAGCAGTCCATACAGTTCGTCCTTAGGACTCCATTCTGCTTGAGGTTCACTTGACCGTCCAATTCCACAGTACTTCCGGACTCTTCTATTCTCTTTCCCAGCGTGTCTAAGAGAAGACTGACATTTTCAAATTTCATCCCACGGCAAGCAGAATGAAAGTCAAACCACTCAAAAGCCAAAGGTAGCCCTCCTTCTGACTTGTCTTCGTTATATTTATCAACGTTCCTTTGGTACTCGTTGCCCACAATCGCTTCAACCCCATGTTTTTCCACGAGATTCACAAGCTGCATAGACCCATACTTTCCGCCCATTCGATTAAAGTGTCTCGAAAAAGCGCGGAAATTGGCTTCCGGTGAATGTTGCAAAACTGGTATGGGCTTCAAGGAGTAAGGTGACTGCGTAAAGAAAAGAGGTATGCTGCCCCTGACTTGTACGAAAGAGTAGATTTTAGATGAAGGTTCCCAGGAAGGGGTTGAGAGTATCTGTTCTGTCTCGACCGAGTTGGCTGTGAAGCCTTCTTCATCAATTCCTCGACGTAGGTATCGCAAACCTGCTCGCTTGACAGATCTACGTGATACCACGGTGATGATATATCTCTTCTCGGACGCCCGAAGGTCAATGGATGCTCGTTCATGCGGTGGCGATCCGGGCACAGACTCTGCCATGTCGTTCATTTCCATGGAGTCCTGCTGAGAATCCACTTGGGGCGGACGTCGATCGACAACAAAAGATCGCTGGCCAACAAAACCTTGCATTACAGGTAACAGGAGTGATTCGTCGCTTAACGCCATGAAAGGTTTCAGTAAGCTTTGGTTCCAAAAGAACATGGGATCTGCCAGTCTGTGCAGTGGAATATGAGACGCAGTACCAGCTCGACTAGCAATACTCGTCGTGAGATCAAGGTCGTATGAGAAGAAAAAGCTTTTGGAGCTTCCAAACCATATATGCGCCATGCGCAACAATTTAGGGATAAGGCTCTCACCGGCTGTGGAATCAGGCGGTGTCTCAACCTTCTCTTGCAATACCGTTTTGCTCAGCTCTTTATCGCCATTCTCTTCCTTAGTGCGGTCCCCTTGGTCTTCACGCTCAATTGCCGTGGCTGCGCCGACTCCACTCAGCCCAAGGCTCCGTCGGTTCCATCCCTTACTGCTGAACCACTTCTGAGCGAAGCGGCCGTAATTCGCATTTTTCTTAAATACGTCCTGAGCAATGCCGCTCTGTGCGCCTCGCTCGCCTGTCTGCGATACTTCGCCATCGCTCTGAGTGGCAGGATCCTCGATGTCCTCGGCACCAATGGCAGAGGGCAATGGCTCAATTTCGCTCTCGGTGTCCGAGATTTCTTCGACGGGCTTTTCGGCAGAATTGCGACGTAGTTTGAGTGCTGTGTGGCCTATCGCGGTCTGGGCCGCGTCCTGGCTGGTACACGGCGTAACTGCAACGTCAGTGACAACATAGACAGGATGCCCCCGGATCTGAGCGACCTGTTGTCGACCAGTGATGGCGATGAGGTAGCTGAGGCGAGCGACAGTGAATAGCCCTAAAGCACACGAAGAACAAGGGATTGTCAGTGGACAGCTGGCTTGCGAACTACTTAGGTGGGTGCGCACCTATAATGCCAAAGGCCTCAAAAGAAGGGCTGGGCGGCGCAGAGTCTGAGGCTGTCGCATCTCGCGGCAGTGAGGTTACGGTGGCATCGCCATATTTGATCTTGACTGGGGCTCCTGGGTTACGTGCCTGTCCCTTGGTAGCAAGCGGTTGTATTATTAGACCGTCGACGGCCGCGAATATCAAGAGCTTCCGAGCCAGGCCTGGCATTCTATAAAAAATACGGTGCTATATCCTTGACAAGAAGAAGGGTTGGTGGGGTAGACGATGATTGGCACGGCGAGAAACGGCTGGGGATCATGACTGAATAAATGGAATGGGGCAAGTGAAAGAATTATTATATCGATACTCTAATATTAGTCCATTATACAAGTGATCATCGCGAACCCCAGGAGAGAAAATGACAAAAGCGTCAAGCTGAATAAGTCAACAGCAGCTCATAAACCATTCTCTGACCAACTGCCAATGATGATGATGATGATGATGATGGCTGCGGGAACCATGTCCGTGGGTGTGTGTGGGTGTTGGATTGGGTGGTGGTGATTGCTCAATGCAGGGTTGAGTGGGGGTCTCATGGGGAGACTAGCTCCTCCTGACGTCGTCATGCTGGCTCTCCCTACCTCGCCTACCTATGTACCTATGTATGTACCTCTCTACATGTACTGTAGGTAGGTAGTAGTAGTGGAGGAACATGCATAAAGGCACTATCGGCCCAATCATTCACCAGCATGTTCTAGCTTTTCGGTTCAGACTAATGACTGTATCATACATAGACATCAAAACCTCTAAAAGCGGAATTGTCAATGGGATGAACACCGAAACGGCATTGTTGATTGTTTGTAAAGCTGAAGAGAAGTTATAGTGACACTTTTTCAAGATGCCTTGATGGTTTCACATTGTTACTGTTCTACCCCCATGATTGTTCCCTCTAGTTGTGTCAACCCAAAGAATACAGCGTAGAGCGGTGAACACCACATTAACTATAGCTGCTTCCGCAAAGACTTTTCTTTATCCATAGATCTCCGAAAACTCCTCTTATCCAGTTATGGGTATCTTAGATCATGAGACGCTCGACCTTGTCCTTGATAGCGCGGATCTGGTTCTGGAGCTCGCTGGCCTCGTTGGTGGTGATGGAGACGCTGAGAGATACGGTTAGCAAGCTTCGAAAACAGCAGAAAGGGTTAAGGGTCGACTCACGCAATGACGGCTCGGCTGACGTTGCATGCGCGACCAAGAGCTACCTTGGAAGGTACATAGACGTATGGGACGTTCTTGTCTTCTCCGAGGAGAGGCAAGTGCAAAAGGATCGACAAAGGAGTGCAGTCGGCGGCGAGGATAATAAGCTCGGAAACTCCGCGGGACAGTGACTTGGTGGTCTCGTTTGCGCCTTTCTAAAGAAGATGTCAGTTTTTGAATACAGTATTGCTTGCCTCCGCCTTCAACCAGTCCCCGAGGTATCGAGGAAGAATATTCCTGCACCTCAAGTGCTGTCCTTCCAAATGAAACCTGAAGCTAGTTGAAACGTACCTTCAGCTGACGATAGTGCTATGGTCCATATTAGTCTTGATGCCACACGACAATCCTATTGAGTTTGTGTACGTACGCTAGCTTGCTGAACTAAGTCCAGAAGTTCCTGGGTAAGGGCGGCGTCCGCCAAAGGCCATGCTGTTCATCGGTCAGCACGAGTAGAAGACCAGGTGGAAGCTTTGAGGGATTGGAATCGGCTGGTGGGAGGAGATTGTAGGCGGACGAGTTCGACAAGGAGGCGCTCGGCGGAGAAGAACGAAAACGAACGGAAGCCAAAGCCAGTGATTGCCAACTTACCAGCACTCTCAGACATTGCAACAATTATGGGGGTTGTAACAGGGTTCCTTGCGTTGGCTCGCCCTGTGCGAAAAGATGCAAGAAATGATTGGGGTTGTACGGGGATCAAAAATTGAAGATTCGAGCTTCGGAGGCAGGCTAAGTAAGTAAGTGCATTGACACGGTAGGCTTGGCAAGACAATTATTTTCTGGGTTGGTGGGGCGCCTGCCCATCTTGTTAATCCGCTCCGAGTGGGTCTTTTAGATAATCAGCCAGATTCCCTGCATGCGAGGCAAACCTGGGAGCTAGCTCTGGTCCTTGCGTGAACTACCACTCAACCTCGACAACAAGCACTTTTGCAACTTCGTCACTCCTTCATCCCATCCATCCCATCTCGCCATCCGAACGACTTGGACGCTTCGATCCGACCCTTTCGATTCTAGCAGCAACAGCTGTTCTCCAACCCGTCTAAAACCAAATCATCGACACCCTCTCCCACCTATTTCACAATGGCTGAATACACAGAAGCTTGGTACGTAATTGACTGTGGCTCCTCAGCAGCCTCCTCTCCTATCCAACCTCCATCACCACGAGCTCTGGCGCCATCATGCAGCGCTTCCGAATCTTCGCAAATGCATCTCTTATCGCTATAGCACAGAGTTACTGACCTAATTCCCTTTCTAGCCCGGTCTACGCGGTTCGTCTCCTCGATCCCCAACGTGGCGACGCTTCACGAGTCCTCACAACTACCGTGTTGCCACGAAATTTCTCGGGCCCGCGCGCTAACATATATATAATAGCCGTTCTTTGGTGCTATGGGATGTACTGCCGCTATCGTCTTCACCTGCTTAGGTGCTTCGTACGGAACTGCTAAGTCTGGTGTGGGTATTGCTGCTATGGGTGTACTAAGACCCGATCTCATCGTCAAAAGTACGCGCCTCCTTGCTTTCGCCTCTGTTCATAACATGACGCTGACAACACCCCAGACATTGTTCCCGTCATTATGGCTGGTATCATTGGTATTTACGGTCTAGTCGTCTCCGTCCTCATCTCCGACGGTCTGAAGCAACAACTACCACTGTACACCGGCTTCATTCAGCTCGGCGCCGGTCTCGCCGTCGGTCTTGCCGGTATGGCCGCTGGTTTCGCTATCGGCATTGTTGGTGACGCCGGTGTTCGCGGAACCGCACAACAGCCCAGACTCTTCGTCGGCATGATCCTGATCCTGATTTTCGCCGAAGTCTTGGGTCTTTACGGTCTCATCGTCGCCCTGCTGATGAACTCCAAGGCCTCCGTCGATGTTAGCTGTTAAGCTGTTCGAGCACCGCAAATACATAGGCTAGTCCGTAGCCGACTCGACTCAGGCATAGGTGCCAAACTTGTACCTAATCCGTGATCCTGTGCTTCAAATCGATCGGGTCATCGGGCGGACGCTAATGTGGAAGAGAATGCATTGTGGCGATGAGCATGGCTGTGGCCGGTCAGGTCAAGTTCTTGCGTCGCAATGTTGTTTGATAGAAGGTTGGACGAGGAAACAAATAATGACGGGGCAGGGACTGGCATTTGTATTACTGGTTCTGCATCATGCCTTATACACTTATTGGTCCATTTCACATAGACCAACGGATGGCGAAGATATTGTACTCTAGGTTGGTAATCAGGCTTTCATTAAAACGTGTTGTCGAACTTGTTTAAGTACCACATACGCTGTCACCTGGCACTTGGGAGGCGTACCTCGAATTGAAATATCTCGTGTTACTTGATATATCGGAACAATAGACAGCTACGAGCTGTCCCGCTGTGAAGATCATGGAACAAAGATGCTCTAGCCTGCTAGGTGCTTGTCCTGCCATTCATATCAATATCCTTGAGCTTCCGCACTGTCGGTAGGTCGAGATATACGAACTAGATTGCCCTTAGTGAGCTCAAGTAAGTTATGAACTGTGTCTTATATCGCCACGCAGTACTACCTAACCAAGTTGACTATCAATCAAGGCTGGACTTACATTTCACATCGTTATCTCATATTCATTGTATTTCTGTTCTTTCTCTGATTACCGAAATCTTTGCTTTTCTCTCTTAATTGCAAAAAAAGTTTGCCGCGCCGTTTTGGTCAACGTCACAGTGTTCTTCGCTCTGTTTTGCATCATGATCATCGTCTTGTCTTGTTCCTTATTTTTCTTCACTTATATTTCTTCTTTTCTCTCTCTTACGATACAGTATTTAGTGACATTACTAGTTGTCCCTATATGACCCGCCAATTTTGAGCCTTATTCATATTCATCTGTCCTAGATACGTGCCATACTAGAAATTTGACAGTTGGCCTCGATTATACATACCGCTATGTCCTTTATGGCTTGTCTATTGCATTGCTAGCCTAATAAGCTTCTTCCATGTCGGCTTTGTCAGATACAGACATCATCGCCGGTAGGCATTTCAGCTTAAAATTTCGAGACTGACGACTAACGACCTGCTGAGAAGGGGGTTGAACTGGATAGAAATTATGGGATTAATTGTGATGAGCCACAGAATGAAGTTACATCAATACGGAGGTGTAACGAAGATTCCTTTCATCAAGTCTCACCTCCGTTAACCACCATTGCACATCACAGCTAGTCATGATGGCAGGGTGGCTTACGACTGGCGGAAATCCGGCAAAAGCCACAATGCTAGGGACACAAGTGTTGAACAAAGAAGATCAGCCCTTGCGCCTTAATAATACTCTCCATAAGATTTCTATATATTATCTACGTCAATAGCGCTTCATGGGACCGCAGTGAGGCCAAACCTGTCTGAAATTGTAAAAGCCGAACGCGTTGTTTTCCATATAAGTGTGTCACAGTTGAGCAAGACTTCGACCTTGAAGCCAGCAGTATTCCGACCTTGTAGCCGTTGGTTGCGCAACTTTTTCATGGGGCACGTATCCGATGTTTAACCAGCAGTTGCAGTATTGTCGATTTCAACAATGAAAATCGATGCTCTGTGTCAGATTTAAGACTCATCGTAACGGCGATCGCTCGACTTTATATCTGAAAAGACGGTATTACGTTGAGCGTCATACTGGCATATTGATATATGTCATCCATGATTATAAGTTTCAATCTGCCGCTAAACTACATACTTAGAAGGTCTCTCTTATTTCTACGGCCCTGATTTTTATATTCCTGAGAGATATATAGTGTAGCGTATGTTATGACTGCGGTGCCGCACAGGCCCATACACTACTAACCCATGATGCGGTGATTGACTTTGTCTTCCTACGACTAGAATAGGCGTTAGTTTATCGCCACAAGCAAACATAGAAGTCCAAGCGTTCTTGCTAATAACAACTACACCTCTACCTGAATATATAGACGCAGTCGGGCCCTTCCATAATGATTCGTGGGATATAGATAACTATGCTGAATCCGCTAAGAATAGCTACTTAACATTCACACTTGTCTCGTTGAACGCGGTTACACTAGGTCATCTACAGCTATTTCAACATGTTGTGCCACATTGAGAATTTCGAAAATATGTATGATGGTTCTTTATTCATGAACTAGAACCAGAAGTTAAATACACCTCAAGAGTCCTCCGGCTGTCAAGTGGGTTCTCTGATACCTCGCTTGCCATCTGTACACAGGAGGTCCTGAATATCTACAAGAATCGAATACGCGACAAAAGGGGAAGGTAAGTTTTGGTCCTCCCATCCCAGCTCAAGTTTCCTTTTTATTTTCCCTCCGAGATTCCGTCTTCTCGCCCGGCCTCCTCCCTTGCTTCTCAACGTGAGATTGTTTGTGCATGTCTTCCTTCCGACAGACTCGTGATATTCTTGGCCACGAGGCGACCAGTCTTGGTAGCGGGTCCGGCCGTTTTCCTCATCCTAGTCTCCTCGAATCTGAGAATCGTCGACATCTAACGGCGATCTTGACGATTTTACAGGTTGAGTCTGTCGAAGGGGAGCCAACGTAGCCACTTGGGGGCTGCGGACTCTTCGCGCTTCTCAGAGCCCCGGTTCTGCTCTTGGTTGTCAGAGCCGGGAGGGTGGTGATGGTGGTCACCGCCGGGAGAGCCAGTCGGGACGGGGAATCCCGAGCTGGGGAATCCCGAGGGAAAGCCCGTGGGGAATCCTGAGGGGAATCCTGAAGGGAATCCGGTAGGCACACCCGATGGGAAGCCGGTGGGAAAGCCAGTAGGGGATCCCGATGGGAAACCAGTAGGCTCGCCCGTGGGGAAGCCGCCTGGGAATCCTGATCCTGAGGGATCGAATGTTGGCGTGGCGGTCGGAATTCCCGAAGGGAAGCCGGTGGGTGTGACCTGGCGCTCATCGACAGGCAGGGACGAGCCGACCTGGAGCAGGGCCGCTGCGATCAAGGCAAAAGAGAGACGGGCCATTTTGACTAATGGTATTTGATGTGCGTAAAAGATAGTTTAGGTAGGCGTGCAAGTGAAGGGATTGGCAGCGAAGATATCGAGTCTTGTTGAAATGATTGAAAAGCCGGATGCGAGTGTGAGATGCAGAAGACCAGCTTGACCTCTTTCTTTTTTCTTTCGATGATGAGGCCGGGAGACCGCCTTGATATACCCGTGAGACTACCCATGACGGTCGACTCAAGCCATCGATGGGACTCACACCAGCTTCCCAAAATCCATGACGAAAGAGGAAAGATGGAAAAGAACGCCCCGTTCACAAGAGGATGGAGCCATGGCGTGCCACGCCCCTTGTGTAGGATGTTTCATGAATCTGGAAACATAGTGTAGGTGTTGTTGGGCTTCGAGGGCTTGTACTGCCGTAGCAGGAGAGAGACCCCCTGATTAACTTCGATCGCGGGAAGGTCAGTGTAGTATTCCAAAAACCCTGACAGTACGCGTAAGGCCATATAGTCAGCCCGCTTTTATCGCGCTTGTCAATATAGCCTCCCGTCCACCGCGAGACAGGGCACTGGGTATGAAGCATGGTATAAGCCGGCAGTCAAGGCTCGCTACCGGTACCATGACTGGTGCAATTGGAGAGACGGATTAGTCCGACACTGGATATCCAAGCCAACAGCCATTGAATCCTACAATCATGGGCTGACAGGCAGAGTGTATGGTTTGACGGATTCGCTGCGGATTCTGTGTCACTACGTAGCACATTATTTTTACTCTGCTTACTTGCTTGTGTGGCTTCAACTCTGCCCCCAGCTGAAGACGCCGCGCGGCATAACGTTTTGTGAGGTATGTTGGTACGGAGATGAGTAACTAGCTCTCTAACAGTTACCTAGGGTCTGTTAAGACCCTCCCCCATATTAATCCAAGGCCAGAAGCCCAGCGCCCAGGCGCAGATTGAATTAGTAAATGACAAATGGGGGCCAAATGTGGAAACATGTGAATATGAACAGAAAACTGCACCAATGTCGGTACTTGGATCGACATTTGATCGGCAGGGGTCCTTTACTCAGCATACAAAATAGCGTGGCCGATTCGTGTTCACTACACTACATAACAGTACACAAGAGCTTTCCAGTGTACAAACTTAGATACAGCAATTCCAAGAGAGAAGGACAAGGGTTTTAGTATTAATTTATTGCAATTTATCAGAAGGGGCAACTTGCTCAATCTCTGTTTCGTCTTGGCGATGGTGATCTCCCGAATCAGTCGAGTTTCTTATACACCGTCTGTTCTCGACAAGGTAACCTCGGTCTGCTCTTCAATGTCTAGATTGAATAGGAATTTGATCGTTGCCTCTATGACGACTCGTCTCGAACGTTCAACTCATATAAATTAACAGCGAGCACGCAACATAACGCAACGCTCCCTCGGCTCCGAGAATACCAGAAAGAGTTGTTCCGTTCATTGAGTTGATCGACACTATAATTCCGTCCCTTGCCTGGGGTTCAAGGCCCCAATAGGAAGTAGTAGACCCTTAGCGCTAATAAACTTGAGACGAAGCTGGCATGGTTAACGAATGGGCAAGGTGAGCTTTGCCTCATATACTGACGTAAAAGAATCAAACAGACTTGTTAATTCTTCCGTTCGTGAATAGAGTTAAGATCATCAATCTCTTCTACGATTGAAGTCAAAAATTGAATGGTAACTAAAGAGCCGCCTGGAACTTGGCTTTGCTTGGCTCTCCCTACCCTTGTGCGGCTAGTTGGACGTGGATTAGTGTAAGTTGGCATCTCAATGACACCGAGTGCAGGGATATCAGATCATGCTCCTTTTCGCTAATGCTGATCAGCCCCTTTATGCCCCCAAGCCGTGCCCAAGCAACAATGCTCTTAATTTAGTATCGACCGCAGTGCAATTAGGCAATACGTGCTCTCACAACCTTGTTTCATTCAATGGTCTCAAGAAACTCGTGATTGAGGATTGACTGACCGTGTTACCGCTCGACCGCTTCCAATGTGCCTCTAGGATGAGTAGGTTACGCGGGCAGACTCGGGCTTAGTGTCAACGTCATGCATGTCAGCCAGCGCCGGCAAAACCCGACGGGTGTTAGAGGCATTATATTTTGATAATATTTACCGGAAAATCCCGTTCACCAAGTGCACAACTTCAACTATCTTATTCGGGATGACTTATTTATTGTAGGGTACTTCTTTTTACTCAGTCCGTTGCAGTAACTGGGGGGGCTTTTTCCACTGAATTCTCGTCACAGAATGTAACTAGCCTCGGTGCTGAAAAGATTCTTTGTAAGGCACTTGAAGGCTATCGAACGACATTATCTACTAACCGGTACGAGGGCAATGAAATTAGTCTTAGGGTCAATATACACTGAGCTCATTAGTCCACTTTAGGGGCAGCTACCTCAGTGTAATCCTCACAATCATGTTTTAAGAACTCAATTCATTCGTGGAATTTCATTTTCGATGAGATCGCTCTAGGTTAAGCTAGTTCACCTGAATACTCATGAAATTCGCTGTGATTTGTTCTATGTCATTTATCTCTAATGAACGCATAGCATAAGGCAAGCTGTCGCCTCACAAAGACACAATTATCCACGGGCGAGCGTAGACAAAATCAAATCATCACGATTTGTATGACTTATAGATTTCCATACAAAATATAGTGTCCAAGTGCATTATACATTACATCTCTGTCTGCCCCTGTCGAATGCTCAACTTAGTCATTTAGGCTGCTTATCCTAACTCAACGTATCACGCGGCTCACATGTAGTGGCTCCGGTCAGATGCCCAACTGAATGTAAGTAGTTAACTGATAACACAGAGAGAGTATCACATTGTATACTTGTTTTATATGTGTGCATTCTTCTTTTCAAATAACGTGGCCTGTGACGGGGGTGTTTCTCCTGAGTGAAGGCAGGCTGCGGGCAAGTTGCTGAGAGGTAAATGTTGAGAGAGAATATGGACTAGAGTTTAATAAATATTTATTTCGAAGCTCTTTCTACTAGCATGCTAGAACTCATGATCTCACGGGTATTAGCCACTCTCTTACAACTTTATCATCTGGCAGCCTCATCTCATTTAAATCTTAAATATGCCTCCCTAGTAGAATGTTCAATCAGAATTTCCAACGTTATTGTTTGAGCTGTGTTACTCTCAATTTTCTATAAATATCCGTCTTGTATTAACTCTCATCGTAGTTCCAAACTCACTTTTCAGGATTCACTACCACCCTCGAGATAACTCTGACAAGAGCCTGAATCTGGTAGAAAGACCAAGGAAATCGAGATGCCAGACTGTCTATCTAACTTGAGAGTCCTCTCTGCGAATGACAAATTAGAGAAAAATGTGACAAGAATGAAGAGCGCCTATGAGGGCTGGCACGACAAATGAAGCATATGGGCTATTCTTTCGCAAACCCAACACGGGCATGAGCACATAATTTTATATTCGTTAATTACCATACCCACGAAATCCTCTCCATCCGTATTAATCAGGATTAGGCCATAGACTTCCCCAGAGGCCCAATAGAATCGGCGACAAAGGTTGGCATTGGTTGCAGATATCTCAACTGTAGAGTTGAATATTACTGGGGCTGCAACGGTCTAACAGCCAGTGCGAACAGCCCAGCATTGAATACAGTCAGCAGGGAAGAATCTAGGTCGCGACCAGCTATGCTTAGCATAATATAATAAATATGGAAGTCTTGACTTCTCATTTTCATATGACTGTTGGTGTAAAAGTATGGGCTCTGGAAGTCAAAACGGCAAGCTTAGATGTTATTGAACCTATTTTTGGATCTACTTTTATGGCTCTGCTGACAATGGACACACCACTGGTGTGGCCGTCCCCGTGACAACGACTCTGAGAATCGCGGCGAAAAGTACGATGATGATGATTTGTGCGTTACCTTAGTCACCATTGTAGCAGTGACTCTCTCTATAGGTAAAAAATCAGAGGGGTTAGCAGTACACGTGAAGAATCCGCTATGACATATCTAACAATTGACGCAGTTATCGTCATTATCCAAGCTACTACAGTAATGACCACTATTGACCCTAGTTATTATCAGAAAGTTGAAAGTGAAGCACACTGACCAACCCCCCCTAGCAGCTAGGAAACTGGTGTTGCCATGGACATAATAAGACTTGGCGATACAGTCAGCGCGGTCAGTTAAGTCTGTCCTGACGATAGTGGCTAGAGTGCTTCGATAAAGCTCGCTACCGGTATTCTAGTAACTATCGTGTTACTTTCTAAGCGACCGATTAGAAAATTTGATGAATATTATGCAGAATTTTGTTTTATTGCATATTATATCTCTCGCTTGCTGTTAGCTGTGCTATCTGTGGCAGAGAAAGTTCTGTTTGATAACTTGAATTCGACCTAATATAATTATAATGTGACTGGGAACACTAATATCTTGGTGTGTCCGGAGACTGTAGCAATGGAAAATTGGTTCTGAAACACAATGGAGACCGATTCTCTTCGCACTGCTATTGTGGCGAATTGGCAAATAAGAGCTGTCCGAGCAATAGCGGCAGGCTTGGCTCCTATCATCGATACCATAATAGTTACGAGTCCACGCATAAAACGTCACGCGCCTTAAACTCTTCTAACAGCAGTCTCGAACCGTCAACTGGAGAAATTAGCTGACATGGCCACTTTCTCTTTTCCTTCGCTAGTCCGAAACAGTAGCTGGCTTGGTCCCAGACCCTCAAGACAGTGTTGGCGATATTTGTTAGCTCGATACGATGTTAATCTCAAGCAGCTTCGGGGAGCTGCTTCTTCTTCTAAAATTATTCTAGACCAGAATGCCTAGGCTATCATCTTGACTATTTCGTATTTCTACGGCCTTCCTATTTCGGGGACGGTACCTGCAGCCGCCTCACCTGCTACCAGAAACTGGGGTAGTAGTCGGGCACCGCCTTTCTGACTGCATAGTCGGTTCTATCTTAGGAGTGCACAGAACAATCTGTCTTATAACACCTTGCCCTCGGCTATATGCGGATAGTGGACTTGCTTAATGTCATTTGGCTTTCATGTATGGGGTAAACCGTTCGCAGGAACAGGTTTTTCAACAGCGTGAGCGGTTCACAGCCACTACCGACAACACACTTGAGCATCCTGCGGTTGGTTTTGTTGGAAGAAGTAGTGAGCTCTTATTAATTATGTAATGAGCGCAGTGGGAGTCATCTGTTCCAATTCCTTATATCGATACTTATGCTATTCGGGAAGATAGTCTTGAGTCTCTGATAACGACTAGCTCTCCTGGGCTTGGGGGTCAGCGATCATCAGAGTCTAAGCTTGGTGCTTGTCAGGTCTACTAGCGGATTCGTGAGTTGGCAATGATCTCTCTCTGCTTTGACGACTCATCCCTGGTCCACTCCTAGTGCTCCTCGCTGATCTATTATTCTACTCGCTGATACATTGGCAACTGCCAAGTAGACAAATAGGCCTCGGAAGCGTTCCCTATCATATGCTAAAGGGATCGCCCTTTCTTGTGTCAGGAGACACCCAATCGGATCTTTCACGTATGCGGAAATCCTCGTATCACAAGTCACCACGTGAAGGCATTATGGGGATGTCACGAGCGGGTTTGGTTAGGGCTACTGCTAAATCGATTACATATTTGAATAGACGAAACCCCAACTTCCTACTTATTTGGCTACATGAACTCAATAACACCGAAAACTTCCCGACCACTTGAAATCCCCTATGATGACTTTATGCGACATCCCTCTTGGATCGACCATGTTATCGTACGTACACCTCAGGAGGTATGGGACTCACACGAAAGAATATCTCCCGTCACCGAACCGGAGCGACTTATAATGCGAAGCTCAAAATGCCCAGATTACCTCCATACGTTCTTCAACTCAATACAGCCGAAATGAATAATGAGCCCGTGAAGTAAAGACAGTTACTGAAAATACTTCTCCAAAAGTATCTATACAACGAGAGTGTCAACCCCTTGAAGCAGCTTCACGAATGAAAGATCCTGCTCAAGTTCGCTTATTCAGTTCTTCTTCGACCCCTTTTTCTCAAGATCGTTACCACTTTGTTGGTCTCCAAAGATAAACCAGATGCAAAAGCTCCTGCGACAACATCGGCACGGCTAAGGATTACCTGAACATGTGATTGCGATAGCAAGTGCCTGGCCAGCTTAAATTTACGACTGATATGACTATAGGCCTAGTGCCGACAGAACTCAACTTGTTGGATGAGCTGATGGCTCGTACCTTTGACGGTTCAATGACGATTCGGGGTCGTCTTGCTGAGCTCTCAGCACATGTGAACATATGCTACATTTTGGTTGCCGCCCCTCGCTGGGGTTCATCGGTCCAGGCTTCTACTACCAGCCAATCACGTTCATATCACCCTTTGAGACTCGGTGGCTTGCTCGACAGTATCTTCAACGGCTCAAACATGGTTTTACGCCAAGCTCTTAGGCCATTTAATTTGCTAAAGATCTTGCTAGAGAGGACCGAGAAGCATATCCTGAATCCAAGCATTCTCACGGAAGGTGGAAGCCTGATTCACAACGCATGATTCGGCTGCTCTGCAGAGTTAGACACCCATACTCGGGCTGCATAACGGGGTTGATGCATATAACTGCATACGAATCAGTCGGGGGGTTTTCACCGCCCCGAATGCTCCTCGATGACAGAACTTGCGTGCTCCGACGAAAACTAGGCCGAGGTTGGATACGCCCAAGGGATAATATGACCGGTCCAGAGGGTGCAACGTAACAAGACCTCATGATCTTGCGTACGGGACTTTTTTTGCGACCTCATGTGGCCTTTCTACTTTCCAAATGAGGAAAGTATCATTGTGTTGGAGCTGATGGGGATTTCTTGAAGAAAAAACCATCTTACTCTGCATCACTGAGGGGAAGCCTGAGCTGGCGACAAGCCTCTCCGCATTTCGTCGCCATTTTTGACCAATTAATCCCAAGAGCCGCAAATCAAGCGATCGGGTAGGCAATACAACCTTGTCACCTGCGTTGGTCGACCCTCATTGTAACGAAAAGACAGGTGCTACGACGAATGCCAGTTACACACGTGCTCAAATGATGGTTGGGACCTCGTGGTGTCTTTCTGGTCATCGAAAGGCATGAAGTGCTGAGAATAGGGCCGTCATGAGAGACTTACACGCGGGCAGAGGGTCCTTGCGCCAAGCCACTTCCCCGGATTTCTGATCAGATCCGCCTTCACAAGCTCGGCTTGGAGAAAACCCGCGAAGAGGCGGGGGCATGGGTTGTTGGAGGCCAAGACAGACTATCTTCGTTTGGTCTAGTTTCGCCTGCGCCAGGCCAAGGGGCTTCTGCCACAATGCGCCAAGTCGCCGAGAGCCTGGGTATCACTTATAATTCTCATCGTCTCCTGGCCAAAGATCTTACATTGCTAATTTGCTTACATGTCTCGTGCTGCTAACATTCAATATAGGCGAAGACTTTGCCAGTTTACGATATGTCGTAGCACTAACAGATAGAAAATGCGTCTCTGTTTGCGTCACACGCAAAGCAAAGCCAGCGCCCCCCATGCCGACCGGGATCTGTTTTCCGACAATGAACGTGTGCTTATCTAGATCACAGGTGGTGGGCCCATGTTACCGGGACCATCTCAGGCCATCTCAGGGTCTGTCTGAGTCTGGAAGAAGCTATTAACAAAGGAGATCTGAGACTTCCCCTGTCCAAGACTTGCTCCTCGTAGCCAGTCTGCTGGAACGAAACTGCAATCGATGCAGTCTGGAAACTCCTGGTCTGCTGAGCTGGCAACAACAAAGACGAGGCGGGAGACCTGCTTTTTACTCTGGCGCTCCCGGGACCTGCATTGTGGCGGCCACTCGCTTTGCAAGTGCCGAAAGTGTGACGAGTTTAAACTTTAAGCCGGTTTTCTTTCGCCCAATCGACGGATTACTTACATGTACAACTGAAGCCTTGTCCCCTGCTTCCATGTCCTGTACACGAGTACATCGCACATGATCCTTGCGTCTATATCTGAGTTGGCCTGGAAGCAGACAGGCATAAGCAAGTCTCCCCCCCCCCCTCCCAGCGGCATCATTTCCTAGGCCGGACTGCCTATAGAATAGCAACATGCCACATGCCCGAGCGCCATCGGTAGCACAAGATCCACGAAATGCCCGAAGCCTCGAGGCCGTGCGTGCCGTTGGTCATTTGTCCGGCGTCTCCAGGGTTCACTCACCTTCCCTAAGTCCATCCCAATTTCCGGATACAGAAAAGAAAAAAAAATTAAAAAATTACGACTGCTAGTGTCTCCAACCAACCTGCATAAGTCTCTGGGTTGGTCTCTCCCAATTGCGGTCTTGCACGCCCGATATCCGGCGGCTGGGAGCCATCCCATTCCATTCCCAAGACTGTCTCAAACTCGAATGTGGTTAGATTGTGAGATGCTGTCAGCAAAGCCGATCACATGAGAACCATCTAATTATTGACAACCAGGCCAACAGCTTGGCTCGCGCACTCTTCCTAGCTTCTTATGTGAAGATGTATTCCTATGGCCTGCTCAATTTATGTGAATAATTGGTGTTAGGCAGACATAAGTCCCGCCCCGAGTCTTATTATCTGCAGTACGACCGCTTCCACTCGTGCCAATGGCGTCACGACAATCTAAGCAGACATCATCGTTTTCCTCCGCGAACGGGCCGTCCATGCCCTAAGTTCTCTAGGTCGGTCGCTGTTATGTTTACACCGTATCGTTTTCAATGAAGCCAAGTCGGCCCCAGTGCTGCAGGTTGCCCCCCTTGGAGAAATCATTCCATGATGTCTCTCCCAAGAGATTCTGGCCCACGTCTTCGGGTCGCATGACTTAGAATCCTGTCCTGCCACCAGCATTCTAGAGTATAGCAAGCGTTCGTGACCTTGTTCATGTCTGAGAAACCTTCCTTATTCGTCCTGGACATCTGATTCTACATGTGGATATTACCAACGGCTCTGTCATGTACGGTTCGACGTTAAGGTTTGTTACCCGAAACCTGACAGTATAATAACCTATGCTTGGATCTCGCTTATATTCATCTCATTTCAACGTCAGTTTGTATGCACTACTTGTATATACAAGCTAGTCTGTCAAGCTCAGGCGTGCCCACTCTAACTATATCTTTATCGTCCGGGTCTGCTATCGTCATCCATCATGGCGCTTAAGGATGCGCTCACAGGAGCGTTTCTCTTTAGTGGTATCACCTTGGGAGCATCCACATTCTCTCCTGCCAGACCTCCTGCCATCCCGCTCGCTGTAAAGGCACCCTACCTAAACACGTGGTTGAATGCTGGAAGTGATGGCGGCAACGGCGGTTATCTTGCTGGCGAGTGGCCGGTACTCTGGACGTGCGTTCTCCGTTCCTGCTAAAGCACTTGGCGTAGAGCTGATTTCTTGACACAGACAACACATAACAGCATGGGCAGGTCTGATACGGGTTGATGGAGCTGTGTATCAATGGATGGGAGCCGTACCGGACTCTCAGAACGTGAATCAGACCGAGTTCTCTTACACATCAACAAGAAGCAATTTTGTCATGAACGTCAATGACGAAGTTGGGTTGAATATCACATTCCTGTCCCCAGTAACGCCGAACGACCTGAAAAGGCAATCTCTGACCTTCTCATACCTCGACGTTGATGTCTACTCCCTCGATGGTGCGACTCATGATGTACAATTGTATGCCGATGTATCTGGTGGTAAGTGAGAGCTTGGATTCCCCAGTGAAGTCTCGTACTTATCGCGCAATTCTAGAATGGGCGTCGGGTACTCTGACCAATGTTATTGAATGGGACTATGGGTCGTCTGATGGAGTTGCTTTTCATGAGTTCTATCTACAGACGCAGACCGAGATCTCGGAGTCGGGTGAGCTGCCGAACTGGGGCACTTTCTACTGGGCTACTGGTGACTCGGACGGTGTAAGTTATTCGAAGATCATTCTACGCCGCGTCTGGTGTGAATTGACTCGTGTCAAATGAATACTAATTATTTCTTGCAGCTCACATACCAAACCAGCTCCGATGTTAACGTGAGAGGTGCATTCAAGGCCAACGGCTCTCTACCGAACACTAAAGACACCAACTTCAGGGCTATAAACGACAACTGGTGAGGCAAAGCAATGTGTATGCCAAGTTTGCTATCCAATCTAATCTGTATGATAGGCCTGTATTTGGATTTGCCAAGGATCTCGGATCCGTTGGAGAAGACTCGGTCAACACTCTGTTCACAATTGGTCTCACACAAGATAATGCTGTTCAGCTGTTGGGAGCAGGCACCAACCTCACAACCTACCCGTCTTTGTGGACGAGCTACTTTGACTCCGATCTTGCTGCTGTAAGCAAATATTCTGACTCTATGTCAGGAGCAATCATCAGTGCTAATACAATATCTTAGGTGACTTTCTTCTTCAACGACTATAGTACGGCTTCTGACTTGGCCTCTGAACTCGACGACCAGGTGGCGTCAGATTCCATCGCCGCTGCTGGTCAAGATTACTTGACCATCACCAGTCTCAGTGTCCGACAGGCTTTCGGCGCTTTGCAGTTCACCGGAACAGACTCCGACCCCTTAGTTTTCTTGAAAGAGATCAGCTCCAACAGTGATATTCAGACAGTGGATGTCATCTTCCCTGCGATACCCTTAATCTTATATACCAACCCCAATCTCCTCAACTATCTTCTGAAGCCCCTGTTTCTCAATCAAGAGAACGGACACTACCCCAATACAAATGCTATTCACGATCTTGGCACCTTCCCGTTAGCCAAAGGATATCCCGATGGCACGGACGAACCCCAACCTCTCGAGGAGTGCGGTAACATGGTCATCATGGTTCTCGCCTATGCGCAACGCACAAATGACATCGATTATCTCAACGAACACTACGCCATTCTGCAGAAATGGGCCGGTTACCTCATCGACGAGTCTTTGATCCCAGCGGATCAGATCTCCACAGATGACTTCGCGGGCTCGCTCGCTAACCAGACCGACCTGGCCATCAAAGGGATCATCGGACTACGGGCCATGGCCGAGATCTCGAACTTAACGGGCCACGCCAACGACTCGGCCAGCTACCTGAGCACAGCGAACTCGTACATTGACCAGTGGCAAACCCTCGGCATCAACAGCGTGGCGGATCCACCGCACACAACCCTGTCCTATGGACAAAACAGCTCGTCTGGCCTGCTCTACAACTTGTACGCCAACTCGCTGCTGGGCTTCGACGACTTCGTCCCCCAGTACGTCTACGACATGCAGAGCGCCTTCTACCCGACCGTGGCCCTCGAGTACTGCGTACCGCTGGACACCCGCCACACCTATTCCAAGACCGACTGGCAGATTTGGGCCGCGGCCATCGCCTCCGAGGATACCCGGAACACCTTCATCTCACGCATCGCCAACTGGATCAACGTCACGCCTACCAACAGGGCTTTCGGCGATCTATACGACTGCGTCACGGGAGACTATCCTCCTGGCGTAACATTCGTGGCACGGCCTGTTGTGGGCGGTCACTTCGCATTGTTGGCATTACCATAATAGAGTTTGATTTTCGAGTTGTAGATTTCTTTTCAAAGCACCTTTTTCTTCTTCTCTTTATGAGAATTTAGAAATCATAGGGGCCCCCCATTTAATAGGGTCTTTTCAGCGAGCCTTGAGTCCTTGAGCGTTCAAAAACCCCTTTCCTGATAGATTCCGTCTCTATCGAAGATTCCGACCAATCATCTCAGTGTTATCGCTCGGGTTTTTTTCAATTATTCTGAGCCCTTCGCTTGTCCGATGATCCCTCCTGCACATGCCTACCCGACATGATGTAGATATTCGTCTCATATCTTGTCTACTTACGAAACTATTCTTCACCATTTTATGACCACCAACATCACCGCCATCATCTAGCTGCATTGTATATACCATTCGGTCGCTATCGCATCATCATACATCCTTTCGAACTCAAACACCGGACCGACTCTCTATAAGCTAGACCCAAGAGTTCCGATGTTGACAACGCAATAACATCAGCTCTGGATGATAGGCATACCCGACGTCGCCTGTCTAAATCCCTTTATCTTTACATCCCGTATTTCCAACGATGATGGATAGAGTTCACGAATCTGCATTAGCGGCAACGGAGATGGGCCGTCATCATAGCATGTGGCTCATGCGCTCTGCAAACAAGGACAGATAAGCGCAGCATTTGATCATAATACCCGCATCTACTTAGGCAAGGGAAACAATTTAGATAATTACTGTTGCTCTCCTGGGTAATTGGTTCGAGATCTATTACGGAATATCGAACACGAGCGACCGCTTCATCTGAAGGTTTTCTTCTCTCTCTAGATGAGATACCATAAATACTCAATACATACATCCATTGATTATCCAAGTGAACCTGCACAGTTGTGACGATGTTCTGACCGCATTTTTTCTTTACTTCTGTCTCGCTGCAATCACAAACTTCTCGCGCACTCTTTCCCTGGTCCCTGCTCGATCAGATGCACATGGACGTGCTGGCATACTTACATACCTACCTACATATCCACTCCCGTAAACCCAGCGCATGAGACTAATTCTGCATGTAACGGCTCTTCTGCGTAACTAACTTTTAAGCTACTTAGATTTAGATTTCCGTGACGTACCCCGATGAACCCTAAGTCTGTCAAAGCTATAGTCGAAAATGGGGTTTTTCGTTGATTTTCTTGGTAGCCTTTTCAATGAGCTTAACCGTCATAAATCACACCAATTCATGGTTCTCATAGGCTGCATATCAATAGTTCACATCTCATGACCATTCTCCTCTCCTTGATCTCTTCAATCTTCCGACAGGTAATAAAAGTGATAAGACATCCATACGTATACACACCTTTAATACAATAACGCATACCTGCCTCATCCGGTGTGTCTAGTTTAAACTAATCCACAAGCTTGAAAACACCGCTAAGGCCCTCAAACTCCGTAACATGTCCACCTAAGCCCTTCGCGCTTCCAAAGTATCTCATGCGATACATGCCGGCCTCAGCCCACGGGTCGACGGTCTCCCATGTAATGGTAACGTCACTGGTAGCCAGCAGCTCGCTGAGGCGGCGCCAGCGGAAGACGAGGTGCCAGTCCGCATCGTCCCGGACGATCTCCCACCGAGGCGCTGTCGTCTGATCTCCGATAGTCCCTTCACCAGCAGGGGTAGTAGTGAATTTCTCGACAACGGCGTAGCTCCCCTCTAGCCGGAGGTTATTCCTCGGGTTCGCGCCGACGAATTTGACTGTCACGGGCTCGCCTTTCTGATATGAGTGACTGTCGACGTCCTTCACGACGTCGCCGAATTTCTTGAAAAATGGTGGCGCGTCCCGTATCACGGAGGGGATGAAGCTCAAACTACGATTGCTGTTGTTGGGAGGTTCTGGACCTCGCGGTGGCTGGATCGTGGATGACGCGCCAAGGGAGGAGACCCAGGATAGTGTGACGTTGATGTATGCTGCCAAGGTGTGTGGTCCGTAGAGTGTGCTTGCTCCCTCGTATCGTTGGATACTGTTGAGTGAATAATGTGTTAGTGCGGGAGTATAATAGTCATTTTCTCGATAAGAGATACTCACCTGTATTCTTCCTCAGTAGCGATATAATGCGTATAGCTATTCGCCGGCCCACCCAGAACAACAACAGGGGACTGCGCATTCTCCTCACTAGCGAACTGTGCCTCAGCCTCTCTTGCCACAGCGTTCTTCCACCGACGACCAGCCATCGTCGTCGCCTCGCCGGGACTCACAATGATGACGAGCTGTCCGACGCGGAAGGCCTGGACATCGACGACGTTGGGCGTCCACTCGTACGGCGTCGAGACCTCGCCCACATCGAGTAGGATGGGTTTCGCGCCATGACATGCGACTTGTTTCTTCGAGGGCTTCTTCAGTATGCCAGAGACTACCTGCCACACGGGCGAGGTCGTGTTGGGATTGCCGTCGTGCTGCGTGAAGTCGAAGGCACCGGGACCATCCGACGTCCCGGCGGCAAATGAGTAGCCCAGGGCCGCGGGACACGTGGAGACCTCGGTTCCGTTCGGCAGCTCGAACTGAAAGCTGGACATGTTGTGAAAGGTGTGGAAGGACTTGACCCATTTACCGCGGACGGGATTAGGCGTGTGGTTCAACTCATCGTATAGCTTCCTTGCGGGCTCATATTGACGCTTGCCGATCTCGAAGGCCGAGGATGTGCCCTCGTCTTTGACTCTGAAGAATGGTCCGCGGGCGTGGCATTTCTGGGATCGGCCGTCGCTGCACGTGCTGTTTTCGAAACTGCACATCTGTCCTGTGCCATCCTCGCACCAAGCTCCCAGGACATTCGGGCTGGTGTCGCCAACATTCGCTTGTGAAAAGCCGGCCACGAAGCCCTCGGCAGCAGTCTCGTCGCCGGCTACGCTCTTCTCGAATAAGTACGCAGCAACGCCTTTGTTGTCGCCCGAGATGAGAGTGTTATTGCCCAGCACCGAAGTGCCATGGGTAGGAAACCACGTCAAGACACCGATGTTTTTCCCATCGGACGATCTCTGGAACTTGAGCAGCGTCAGGTCCTTCTCTACGGACCCGTCATCTTCGGAGCTGATATTGTAATGTGCACGCTCCTCTGCAGGGTTCGCGAGATATGCGAATAGGCTTCGGTTGATGTTCGCGCCAAAAACTTTAGTTGAGCCAACGCTGAGATGACCCGGCGCCAGACTTGCATGGGCCCGCTTAATGGACAATACGGCACCGTCTACTATAGCTCGGTAACTCTGATGATCGAAGCCTTTGCTCGTAATTTGGGGTAGTAAGTAGTTCAGCCATGCCGCTGGCCCGGAGTGAGAGTGAGTGCCGGTCACAGCTAGATTGCGATGGCCGTATCCGGCATACTCGGGACCCAGCTCCTGCAGTGCGGACAAGATGCCGTACCTGACGGCGGTGTCGCCAGATTGAGTGTCTAGGACAAGGTAAATGAAGGTGTCGGAAGGCTGTGAAGGGTCTGCGACAATGAATGCACGCGAGTACAGTCGCTGCCTCAGGCCGGTACCGATCTGATCCGGGTCGGCATAACCCATCAGGTTGATCTCCACGCAGGGGCTGAAAATTGCACGTTAGCTGATGGGAATTTAGTCTCCAAAGATCGTCTCATCATCAAAAACATACCCGGTGATATCAGCCTTGCCTACACCCAAGAGGTACTCATCGCCCTCAGCGCTGAGTGGAATCTCCCATTGCTTCTCCGCAGGCTGATCGTCTAGCCACCCCGTCAGCCTACTTATCACACTTTCCGGTGTTGCTATAGACAAGAATAGCAACGTCGACACGAAAACCACGACGGTCATGAAGCCAGTGAGTCTAGTCCATTGTTTCTTCGGTAGATCCGGGGACATCGGCGAAGGACCAGCCTTCTTCTCGTGATCAATATCTGACATGGCGTCGCTCAAACAATCTATCACATTAATTTCATCCGGTCAAGAGATTGGATCTTGGTGATGCAGTATCTTTGCGAGAGCTGTGTAAAGACAACTAGATCCCCGAAAGCGTTTGTTTATATTCAGCTGACACGGGAAGGACGGGGGCTTATAAATTGTCTAGGACGAGCAGACAATGCCTGGTAAAAGGGAAAGAATAGTATGTTGATAGAAAGCGCAACGAACGCCCAAAGGACCTGCCTATAACTCCGAAAGTGACATTATGTGTGGTTACTCACTTTTATCACGAGGCCATTGATTTTATGACACCCTCGTAAAAAACATATTACATACAAGTGTACTGTGATGTATGGTAGAATGGTAGACTAGAGCAGCAACTAATACGGAAGCGGGTGACGCAGGTTGCGTCACTGGCCATTTGGTAGGGTCTGGTAGGGCTCCGATTGAGACCCACCCATGGAACAGGAGCCGCAGCTGATCGCTCCCCCCTGGGTGCATTGGTGATAAACGATAAGGGAATTTTGGGGGGCGAGACCGTAGCGGCGCGCGCCAGCTCAAGCTGCTCATGACCGTTGTCAATCAAAGACAGACAGACAGCTCCAATAATCCCAATTGCAGCAAATAGGAATAAACGGCCACTCCAGAACTCTGTTACAGGACATATACGAAAAAAGAGAAGGGAGGCAAATTCATATCCGAAAGCACACAACATGGCATCCTCAATAAACACGACGGTGCACGAGTCCCTACCATGTAAGCCAAAGCAAAAACCACCACCATCCATAAAACCAACCATCTAACCCTCCACCAGACGTCGACAAAGAACCAACCCAATCCGAGCGCGCAGCAGCCGAAGCCCTAATAACAGCCGAACTAACATCCTCCTCACCCGCCCCAACACCCACATACCCCCCAGCAACCTTCACACCAACAATCCAATCCGAGCTCGACCGCGTCTCCAAAAAGGAGCCCTTGAAAGCAATCGACCTATCCCGGTACGAAGTCCAAGAAACCCCCTTATCATCCACCTCCCCCGCCGAGCTCGAGGCCCCCCTCTCCCGCGCCTACGCGACGCACACCTACCTGCAGGGCCGGCAGACGCACCTGCAGCTCCTCGACGCCTACGGCAAGAACGCCTGGCTCGTGGGCAACTGGCAGACCGAGGCCCACCTCGCAGCCCTCGAGCGCGACCTCGGCGCCGTCAAGAAGGAGATCGACGTCGTGAATATCCAGCGCCGGAGGCTGCAGGACGAGGTCGGTGAGGAGCTCAAGGGGCTCGAGGAGACGTGGAAGAAAGGCGTCGGTCGCGTCTTGGAGACGGAGATTGCTACCGAGGCTTTGAGGCAGCAAGTTCTTGACAAACAGCGCGGAAGCGGGTGAGCAGGCTGAGTTGATGCCTGCATATCCATTTGGGAATATGTGCGGGAGAAAATCAAGGCATCATCTTTTCACACCTGTGCTGATTGGCCCAGCCAAGGTTTATTAGTCACGGCGTTCATGATACTCACGATACCAATACACGTTGATATTCTTACAAAACTGATAGCTTCTGGCCTATCGTATAATTGATATGTAATGATGTTGTGGAGCGGTATCAATGCCTGTGATTGCAAAAAGGGGCTTGTTCAATACTAGAAAAAAAGAGAGGGTAATACCGCCTAACGCCACCTGAATCTCAAAAACGGCATCGCCTTGCCATTGTGACTATTGCCGGCCGCCCCGAATCCTCCTAGTCTTGGTTCATCCTGAAGTCTAAAACAGTAGGTATAAAAACATAGTCTACGACGAGTGAAGGGGATCAACGTCTTCAACACCAGACGCCACTCCGACGTATCGCGTCCTACGCATGATCCCTTCGACAGGGCCCAGCAGCCTGGCGAACGCATTCTTGCCCAATGTGGCTACCTTGATCTCCGTGGCGCTAATGACGCTCGCGGCTCGTGGCGCGTCGTTCAGAAGCGCGAGCTCACCGAAGTAATCGCCCTTCTGGTAGTGCTTGACCGACTCTGGCTGTTCGTCCTTGAATGCGTCGGCCTCTCCGCTCTCCACAAGGTAGAATGATTGTCCTATATCACCCTGCTTGATGATGACGGTACCGGCAGGGTATTTCTGAGTTTCCAGAGCGTCTGCAATCTTCGACCTTTCGTACGGAGTGAGTGTGGAGAGAAGAGGAACTTCCTCCAGGAACTTTTCATAAAGACGCCTACGAGCAAATGTCGACTCCATAAGGATTCGGCGGAATGTGACACGATCGAGAGCCCATAGCGTGCATGATGGTTCGGCGGAGACGACAGTTGCTGCTCGGGGTGCATTGTACATGAGAGCTAGTTCGCCGAAGGAACCTCCAGCTTGGACGCTGCCAACCTTCTTCCCAATACCATCCGGTCCCGGCTGCAGAGCTCCGCTGTCATTGACGTACACGTCGAAAGACCCTTTCTCTACCACATAAAAATAATCACCGGCATCCCCTTGGGTAACAACCTATATACGACGTAATCGTTAATGATGATTGATAAGAGTGAAATGTAGGAATCGTGACCTACCTTGATATCTCTGGCAGGGATAGGCTTTTCCTGCAAAGCACCGAGAATCTGAGCGGTTTGCTCATCGTCAAGATGACTAAATAAAAAGTTCCCCTCTATGGCTTTTTGTAGTCTGTCGAGTTGCTCGGCCGGTTTCGGATAAGATGGCGGAGACCAATTGTCGTTAACATCAGCCACTGGCTTCAATGATTCTGCTGAGACGGATGTGCGTCGACCGAAGTTATACTGTGCTGGATAGCTATCCGGGTTGGGAGGAGTCCTCACAGACGATGGGGGTCCGTCTGAAGAACCGTCGCCAGAAAAGGGAGAGCGAAAAGCACCGTTCGCGCCGAAAGAACCAGTGGTGGGCGATGTGACAGCGTCATTCTCATCCTCCTCTACAACGTTCAACAATTGTCCGGATGATGTCGTTTGGAGCTTGGGTCCATCTGTACCAAAGGGATTCGAATTCGCCGCAAAAGGGCTGGTGAAAGTTGTACCGGACATGGTACCGAGATTATGTAATTGTGATGTATCGTGTACCCGGTAGGTAATCCGCTCTTCAGCAAGACGTCGGTGAAAGTAATCGGCGCAGAATTGAAGGATATCGAAGGGTTGCTTAAGGCGAATTAGGGTGTCGAGATTTTCTATTTCCTTCTTGTAAGTACTTGGTAGATACATGGTGCTTAAAAGTATGGATAGTTGCTGGGAATAATTGATCAAGACCTAAGTCTTTACGCAGAGTGTCGTTGGAGTCGACGCTTAGATATGCAAAACAGCAGATAGACGCAATTGGAGAAGATAATGTGAATGGTTGAGAGGACCAGCTGAAGGGAATAGGTAGATAGCAAAAGTGTCCCGAAAAGGAACCTAACGTACTTGGGCCCAGGCAGGCAAGGCTACAATACTATGCGCACAGGCAACCTTTGATAATAATGATAACTTGGTCCAACTTCAGTTAGCCAAATACACAGTACCAAGAAAGTAGAACAAGTGGAACATGAATTAACGCGAAGTGAAAGAAGATACCCAGACGGGGGCCCCCAGTGGCAAGGTGAGGCAATGCGAGGCAAGGCAAAATTAGAGCGGATTCAGCTTGTAGTGCGGAGGCGCAATGAGAGCAGGGCTACAGGCTGCCAATGAAGAATGAGAAGGAGAGCAATGGCCTTGGATGAGAGAGAGAAGGGGGCATATGACAAGGTTCGAGATATTCAAAAGTACTGGCTGGACGGCCAAATACAGAAGAACTTGGAAACTGAATCTCGGCATGCAAGGAGACGTAGGTGGGAATAAACGGGATAGGCGCCAAAATGAAAGGCAGATATAGAGAAGAAGCTATATGCTGTGCTGTGCCGTGCTTACATTTGTCGTGGTTAGAAGAGCTTCTTTCTCTACTCGAGCTGGAACGAAAGAGGGGATAGCTAGGATGTCAGGTTCCACATAGGGAGGGTCCTGATCTAGGTACAGAGCTGTGTCGGGGTCGCAGGACGAGACAAGAACTATTCCATGCAGCTCGTAGGATCGTGGCTGCAGAAAAGTTGCAAAGCTGATGTGACGGGTGAGAAGAATTGATCAATGCTGGCTGAAAGTGCCAGAGGGTGGTGAGTGGTAGCGGTCGTAGTGGTCCCCGTACGAAATAAATAAGAGAGGAGGGGGGGAACTCATGTGGGTAAGGTTTATCGATGTAGCATACTGGGTGTCAGTCCCGTAGTCAGTGCCGTAGTGTAACTAGTGCACTGGGAACAACAGTGCTTCTAGTGCCTAAGTAGACTAATTAAGTGGTGATGACGATGGATGTGTGGAGTAAAGAAGACTGGACAAAGTGACAACAGAGATATAAAACAAAAATGATCAATGGAGGGAGGCTCGGGAGGAATGAAAGCAGTACTTTTACTATCTATCTACTGCACTGCTTCGAGGGGAGCCTGCAACTATGTACATAGCTGTGGCACTGTAGATCGATAGTGGTCCTACCTACCACTTTGAGACGACACTACCGTGGCAAAGGGTGACGACGTGTTCTGGACGGGAACGACAAGACAGAAGGGTTTGCCGGTATTGTCGCTGAAGAAGGAGGGGTGCTCTCGCTATTGGCTTGGTCATTGCGTCTTGAGACGGTAGCGCTATTGGACGGCGCCTTGGAGAAGAGGCAACACTAACTAAGTCAGGCAGTGGGGGCGGGTTAAGTGTCAAGAGTCCCCAGGTCCGATGCCTGTCTCGCCTGTTTCCAAGGCTTCTTCGCGCCTTCCAGAAGGGCGCACGGTTCAGTCTGTTGTCTAGGTCAACCTGCAGCTACCCCGCCAGGCCGGTACAAACCCGGACGCACGCTACCTCCTAACGGCACACTGCTTACCTTGACCCTACCGAGCCTACCTGCCTTTAACATGATCAATCATTATCATTCGACCCCTTCTTTACCTTATTCTCTTTATCTCTCTATGCTTATCTCCTAACATTACACAAAAAACCAGAAAACAAAAGTCGATGTTCTTTCAAGGTTGTCTAGCTGGCTTAGTATAACGACTACTGCACACCCTACACTATCTGACCTGTAAGGATATATGTACAGTAGGTAGGTGAAAGAGGATGACTGTGCTAGTGTGTCATGATCTGCAAGCTTCTTTACCCGTTCCAGAAGCTTTTTTGCCCGAGCTATGCTGTATGGCCGTCAAGGGACTCAGGGCCGGGCTGACCCACCTGGTCCATGCTTTGACTTTTTATCGCCATGTCGGTGGGATTAGCCATATTCGATATCTCTAGGGGGTCGAGCAGTTCGGCTGATACTGCAATTTGCGTCCTGCCCGGGTTCGACTCGCATCAGCTCATATTGAGCTCATTGGTTGTCGCCGCCGCATTAGGGTGCAGATTACTTGGGGTTCTCAGTCAGTTCGCTTGTACGTCATCCGCCATTCCGTCATTTGTCTGACTCGAAACTAGGCCCAGGCGTCGATATCGAAGATTCCGCTACGCCGCATGAGTTTCGAGCTATTTTATAACTAGGGAAGTAGACATAGTATTTCTTGGGGGTGAGGCTGTCGATACGGTCTCCTGAGATTCGTACGACAACGGGTCGATTGAATAAGGTCTATCTAGAAAACGATGTTAACGATGTGATAACTCATGAAAGCGAAATTGGGAGATTAGTGCCGACCATATGATGAAGAAGGGCTAAAGAGTGGGACATCTACTCCCATCAATAGGGGTCGACTCCTCATGCTTGCCGCGTTCTTTCCAGAACGGCTTCTAAGGCTAAGGCACACATCTCAGCTGTTTAGTATCACCCAGACCATACTGAGTACCTCTAGGTACAATACGACTCTTGCCCACCAACGCCAGCCCGACTCAATGCCGATCTGACTAAGGTGATCTTATACACATACAGAGATCCAGCTCCAATACTTCTTCGCTTCGATATCTGGTAGATGTTACTCAAGAAGTATTATCCCCGGTCACAATTGGCTGGGCTGTCCCGTCACACGTAAGATAGCGCTACTTTCTTATTAAATGTAACGCACCCAGGCATTCGAGGACACCGGAAGTTTATCGTGAGCGATGTCATTCTAAGGCTATTAGAATATGCACCCTATGAGCGGGCCGCGCGCGTTTATAACTCTATCTGGATCTATGGACCGTAGCATGTTATGTGATCGCTGCCGAGCCCCGAAACCGCTGTCCATGTTTTTATCTACTAAATCTGCGAGGTAAGCGTCGCTGCTGTAACTATTCTTATTTTCCAATGCAGCGCCTTTCAAGACCGTGCCAGCCCTATCTTCTCCTCCTTCAGGCGCTGCTCCTCCTCAAGTTTCTCCCTCTCTCTCTGTGCAGCCTCGCCAACCGCCTTGACACCTTTCTTACGCTGTCGCTCCTCGTAGAGATCCCGGCTCCTCAAGATGCGCTGGACTATAGAACCAGCATTGACATCCTGGAATCTATGAAGTGAAATTTCCCGAAAGATGCCCATCTCCTTGGGTGCCGTGTAAGGGTCGTACGATAGTGGTATGAAAGCCGTTGGGCCATGGTAGATAGCGTCAGGCGTGCCCCAGGGTAACGTCGTGAGATACGACTTGGTAGGGGTGAACGGGGCACCGAAGATGACTGCGTTCACATACTACGCAAAGCAAATTCTTAGCATTACGAGCCTTGTGCCATGCAGGGTGAAAGTGTCAAGGTCGTAAACTTACCCGACATTGGAGGACACAGAGTCCGCGCTCATAGATGTTCATGATGGGGTAATTGATTCCCTTCCAGTGATTGATGACTCGATCATCATGCACACCGGCCACGACGAACACGGGCCCGTAGTCTTCACCCTTTCCGACACGCTCGTCAACCGCCTGTTTGTCGTACCACCCCTCCTTTTTCGCTAGCTCTTCCTCGGCTAAAACAACCTGGTGCAAGAACTCGATGTGGCCGCTAGAGAAGAGATCAAACCCCCCGTCAACATAGACCACCCTCTGACCCGGCTTGGGCCCCTTTCCTTTCAGCAATTGGCGGAAGGTGCCCGTCTCTTCTTTCGTGTCCTCGGCCTTGGCGGCATCGGAAGCAGTCCAGAAGAAAACATCGACACCGGGATTGATTCCGCCCTCGTCGGTGGCATATTGGCGAATCCGCGTCATCATCGCCTCTCCCTCGGCTTTCCTCTCGTCCTGGGTGCCAGGGCCCTCCTGTCCTATCAGAACCTTCTCCAACGACGTGATGAAATGCGTCTTAGTGCACAGCAGCATGCGGCCCACGAGGTCTGTTGTTGAGATGCTCGGTGTCCGCTTGACGACCTTGAAGCGGCCGGCTCCCTTCACGAAGCGGTAGCAGTCTTCGCCGTTGCTGTCCGACGTGATGTCGTTGCCGTGGACGACGAATCTACAGTGATAGCGGCCAATGAACGGAAGCTCCGTCACGTAGGGAGCGTCGGGTACGGATTTCGTGACCCAGCGGCAGGCATCTACTGCAGCGAGACTGGGAGCGGCATTAGTCCGTTAATCGGGTTATAAAACGGCAAGGATTGCGTATGTGTAGATGGTATGCAACGCAACTTCATTTCATTTTCAATTCTCGTACCGTTCGTCTAGGTTCATGACTGTTGGGCCCTTGTTACTCAAGATGTCCTCGTCCGAGTGCACACCGACGTATAGCTCGCTGCCCAGCTGTCGTGCCTGCAACATGGCGCCGGCATGGCCGTGGTGGAAGAAGTCCCAACATCCATCTAGCCAGATTCGCTCGTCGTAGAGCTCCGGCTCTTCTCCGCTCATGCTTGCAGATGATACCAATTTGAGTCGTTCAGAAAGAAAAGAATACCGAGATACCTCAAAGAGTTAAGAAATGCCGGGGTTTGATATAGTTGTCAATGGGATACGGTAAAGCACAGCAAGTACCCCTATTATCGTTACTTGTCTACCAGGTAACTATTCAAAGGGACTAGGTAAGCTTTGAGTAGCTAGATTGGTGTTAGCTTCTGCTATCGTGGGTTGAGGCTTCCAATTCGATAGATGTACGTAGCTTGCGTTTGCTGGAGTTGGCCCTCGGCCCCTCACTCACGGGTACCCCTCAGCCCCTCCAATGGATTACATAGGCGAGATAGGTCCCGTACCTGCCTACAGACCACATGCATAGGCACGTGGTTACAACCCCGCCATCGAGATTCATCGACGCCCCTTAATCGTCAGATTTTATAATTGCCGGATACCTACTTAGACAACAAGAGAGTACCTTAGATAAAAATATTTAGTATTTTTATTACACTCGAGTGATTTATATAAAACCTATATTCACCTATAATAATCTTTAAAAGACTGAATTTTTATTTCATCTTCAAACATCTTATAATCCACAATGACAGGTGGACTCACACCGTCACAACTCGCCGACTTTGAGCGAAACGGCTACCTAATAGTCCCCAATGCCCTGCCCCCAACAACGGTGGAAGCGCTCCTAGCCGAGACGCACAAGCTGCTCGAAGACTTCTCCCTAGCAGACCACCCCATGACCAAGTTCAGCACGGGCGAGAAGTCAGAGCACGTAGGCGACGACTACTTCCTCTCCTCCGGCGACAAGGTGCGCTTCTTCTTCGAAGAGGACGCCTTCAGCCCGGAGACGGGCGAGCTAGTCAAGCCCAAGGCGCGCGCCATCAACAAGATCGGGCATTACCTGCATGCGCTGTCGCCGCCCTTCGCATCCCTGCTGGACCCGGCCCTGAACCCGGATCTGCTGGGCGGCGCGTCGAGCACGGGGAGCGTGGCGGCGGGGCACAGGGAGTCGCACCCGGCCGCCATCGCGCGCGCCCTCGGCTTCGCCGACCCGCGCGTCCTGCAGTCCATGGTCATCTGCAAGCAGCCAGAGATCGGTGGCGCCGTGCCGCCTCATCAAGACAGCACGTTCCTGTACACGGACCCGCCCAGCGCTGTCGGCTTCTGGTATGCCCTCGAGGACGCCACCGCCGAGAACGGCTGTCTGAGCTTCCTGCCCGGTAGCCATCGGTGGGCGCCCGTGCGCCAGCGCTTCGTGCGTGCTGCTGGGAACTCAGGGACTGAGTTTATGGACAATGTGGGCCCGCGGTTCCCAGCCGGCGACGAGTATGGGGAGGATAAGAAGGATGGGGGTAAGGATGGTGAGGAGTACGTTATGGGTGAGGTCAAGGCCGGGTCGCTTGTCCTCATACATGGAAACCTGTTACATAAGAGCGAGAGGAATACGAGCCAGAAGGGTCGCATCATATATACCTTCCACGTTATTGAGGGAGACGGCACCACATACGACGAGCGGAATTGGTTACAACCGCCTACAGAGGGATTCACGAAGCTGTTCAGGGACTGAAGAGTCGAAAAGACTCAAGGACTAGGTTCAATTGAAAGATTACTTGCTGTATTAGTACGGATGTGCCTAGTATCTAAGGCGGAAGCGGAGAAACATGGTAGTAAGGGCGTACCGATAAATATCACCATTCAAGTCAAATAATTAGAGCAGTTTATCGTATTTAGATAACCCCTTTCGTAGAGAATACCATCCCTACCTAGATATGCTAATAGAAGACGTAGTCATTTTGGTCCTTATAAAACCTGCTATTCAAAGCCGTTGACACCGAAAGTATTGAAAGAAGATAAGTTCCCCATGAGCTTTAATGACCGAATTGCCATTCGCAAAAATACAGACGAAAAAAAGTTTCAGTCACAAGGCATGCAAAAAGTAATTAAACGTTGAGTCTTCTTCTTTTTTTTTTTTTTTTCGTTTTAAACCCACACTCCCCTTGCTATGGATTTGTCCAGGGGCTATTTGCCCAGCTGATTTTAGTTGTGACCGAAACGTTACAGAAAGCCGGCTGCCCAACCTTTGTTTTTGCGGACCGTTAGAGCGTTGTGATGGGGTAGAGATTATGGTCCAATAGAATAGGAAGCGGAGCGTTTTTCTTGAACCTCGTCTTCGTCGGGGTCGTCCCTATTCCTATGTTAAAATTCCCGATGCCCTGTGCGCGAGGTGTCATGGCATCCTGAGATGACACATCTGGCTATTATGCACACGGTCGTATAAATGTTATAAGTACACGCAAATAAGCGAAATGGCGATCATTTGCAAAAGCAGTCGCCCGTCGGTCTTAAAAATTGTAAGAAACAAGGGCAGCATGCGTGGGCATGGCTCCTAGCTGTCGAGATTCCTTTTGCCGACATTGTGAATCTGTGGCAGACCCAGTTAAGCAACTGGATGCTGAAGAGTCGAACGTATAGTCGACCAACTTTCTGCTCCTCTGTGCAGAACCAAATTGCCAGTCTTATTCCTTGCGCCGCTACTAGCGACCATACGGATGGAAACCACGGCTGCCTCCTCGACCACCTCCCCTATAGTTTGCGCCGGGTTTACCGGCATTTTTAGGACCAGTCGGAGCGTTGGCGGGAGGGGCGTGGTTTGGATCTACAGGAGTCTGGCCTTGCTGATGCGCGCCTCGGTTTCGATAGAACCCACCACGACCACCCTGGTTGTAGTTTGGTTGAGGGACGTCGTCGTACATGCCTTCCCAAGATGTAGGATCACCGCCAGCACCACCAGCACCACCATTGCCACCGCCCATATTTCCATAGGCTTGGCCGTATCCGCCTCGACCACCACGTCGCCCGCCGCCACCACGCTGGCTAAAACCCTGTTGTTGGTTGTAGTCGTTGTAACCCTGCTGGTCGTCACCACCTTGACCCTGGCCTGAGCCAGCGTTACCCATCATCTGATTTTGCATCTGTTGCATCATGGCTTGGTTCATCGCTGCCATGTTGTTCTGGGCGTTAGCACCTCCTCCTTGAGCCATCTGCTGTTGCATTTGTTGCATTTGTTGCATCTGAAGCATTTGCATCATAGCAGGGTTCATGCCCATTCCTCGATTCATAGCCGCCTGTTGTTGCATCATGGCCATATACTGCTGCATTCTCTGCATATACTGAGCCATGAATTGGGGGGTCATGCCGCCTTGATTCATCTGGTTTCCCATCTGACTCTGGTTGCTACCCTGGTCGTCCATACCGCCTTTCTTGAATTTGCCACGTCTTGAAGCTTCTTCCTCTTCACGCATGTTGCCTCTAGGCTGGGCCTTTTTAACCTCAATCGCCTTGCCGTGAATCTCGAGGTGTGTGCTCAGGCATGCTTCGACACCAACTTCATTTTCGAAAGTGACGAATCCGAAACCGCGAGGTCGTCCAGTGTCCTTGTCCATCATCAGGGTTGCGTCAACCACGCGTCCAAATTGAGCAAAGTAATCCTTGAATTCGTTTTCTGTTGTGTCTTGGCTTACTCCTCCAACAAAAATCTTCGACGTCTTCTCTTGCTCATCTCGGGGAATAGCCCGCTTTGGATCGATCTAGGAGTCTATTAGCAACTCGCCATTATGATTTTAAAGGTTCTGGAGCCATGGCGTACTAGTTTCCCGTCTAGAAAGTGTTCTTTAACCATGACGATATTCACAGTTTTCGGGTCCTTGAACGTGAGGAAGCCGAAGCCTCGAGAGCGTCCCGACGCACCGTCTCTCATGACAGTGCACTCAGTGACTTCGCCAAACTGAGAGAAATAGTCGCGAAGTGATTCTATATGAATACAGAGATTAGTCGAGTACTTAGTTATAGAAAGCTGAAGCTTATTGATATTTCCTTACGATCAGTAGTTTCCCAGTTCAAGCCTCCAATGAACATCTTTCTGTTAAAAGCACCGTTAGTCTAATATACATTACAAATTCATGCAAGCATATATGAGCAGGCCAATGTAGGAGTAAGGCTGCAGATGTTATTTTGATCTGGTGGGATTGTCACTCGAACAAAGAACCCAAGCTCATGGCAATTAGGCCAGATACAACTCTGCTTCTCCCACGGGACTTTGTATAATAACCAACTACGCGCTCAGCCGCGAGACGGTGAAATCTAGTTCGCATATGCTCGATATCGTTACGGGTCGTGTTCCTTTGGCCGATACCAATGTGGACACAAGATATATGAAACCACAATCTTAGTTCCAGACATGCAAGTCTTCCTTTTTTTCAGGTTGGTTGTTGTCGCCAGGAATGACAAGTCTTGATGATAGTGTATAAAAAACTTAGGTGCGAAATTGTGCAGTTCATTTGAGAGCATGCGAGTGACTAGCCAGATCCCGGTGGCTAGCCACGGGGCTATTGCTCAAGTAGACATGGGAACAGCGAAGGATGACCGAAACGATTGTCGATTTCTGCTCTCGTCTTTGCTATCGTCAAGCTAGATCATCTAACTCGAGCGCTATTCGCTGCCAATCTTCTTTTTACAGCTTCAGAGAGTTGTTCTTTGTCGAGCTCTATGAGCCTATCCTGACGATTGGCTATAAAAAGCAGTAGAGTGCTCTCGCACGGCTATGGTCGAATTATATCGTTGGTCCTCTTAGGCAGCCGCGCGAATCATCCAGTCATATATCCCCTCTTGTCTTGTCTTTGAGATGCCCTCTGAGCTAGGACGTTGGTGTTGACCCTTTGACCAGCAATGGATACCACCTGAACTGGTAGAACTCTAATACCTCGATATCCTCAAAGCGGCGCTAGCTGGGTACTGTGCAGAATGTCCTTCATGCCCAACACAACCTCCGGCATGATCCAGTGTATCGAACCATTCCTTCCTTGGTCAAACACACTCACTCGCCTAGAAGTCACTTGCCTAGCCCGCCCAGGTACCAACCAGGTTTGACCTAATGCCCGTGCACCCTATCCATTTGACCTCTCCGAGGGAGATCAAGTGTAGTATACGGAAATAGACATGAACAACAATGAAAAGGACTTACCCATCTTCCTTCGCGCTCGGTCCTCGTGTGGTATGGAAAGCAGGGCCAGGAGAGTCTTCTTGTTTTGTTGGCGCTGACGCAGAACTGGTGCTTGGACCGTTGCCGAGATCGAAATCTACATCATCTTCGTCCTCATAGGCATCCTCGTGATAGCCGTAGCCATTCTCTGCGGCACCTTGGGCCTGCTCATCAGATAGATGCTCAAGCTGAGGCTCTGGTACTGTTTCCACCGCAGGTGGAGGTATGGAAGCCACAACAGGAGTGGGCGCTGGGGCTGTCGCGGGGACTGATGCCGGTACAGGCCCGGGTGCGGTGGCAGAGCCATCGTTGTCGTCGTAGCTGAGAGGATGTTAGTAATATCCTTCAGACAAGATCTTGAGACAGAAGCGGCGCAAATGGGATGGTGCAAGGGCGAGGGAGTTTGCGGTTGCGGTTGAAATACTAACAGATCGGCAAACAGGTCGTCCTCGTAGTTCTCGGGGTCCGCCATGGTCAAGATTAGTTTCGCGTCCAAGAGTTCACTTCACGTAAGACACGAGAAAGACTAAATCAGTAGAACCGTCAAGTCCTTAGAACTGAAAAGACCTGAACTGTGCGTTCGCAAGCGAATGATGCGACAGGGTGGGCGGTGCAGAAGACCAAGCGCTCGCTTTAATAGATGCCTGTGATGGTATAAATGATGGGATGAGGTTGGGGTTGGTACGAGAGGAAATCGTAGCCTCATGTATGGAAGAAGATTGTGCTGAGTGCTGAGGCAGTAGAATGGATGGAGCTGGGAGGACGGACGGGCAAGAAAGTTTGGACCAATAGGTTGATTGCCTTCGACTCGCGCTTGAAAGCTGCGATTTTAGATAACGATAACAGGAGCAGTACTACAGGAGCACCTAGGTGGGTCTTGCATCCAGGTCCTACCCGCTAAGAATGGGGCCAGGCACAGCCACACTCAATAAGTCTCACCTAACCAGTCTCGCTAGTCTGCAATATAATGGTTTCTAGTAGAAAGGCATGACTCTTGTTGATAATATATGCTTCTAAGGATGGGTTCTACAAGACCTGAAAGCTAACTTCATAACAATGTATATGTATCTGGATAACCAAACAGATAGGGAAGTAGGTACCTAACCAAACTATGTATATAAAGTACCTACATAGGCTGAGCTGTGGCTAAAAAACCACCAGCTCGGACCTTGTCTCGTGGGTCTGGGTACTTCCTTCCCCAGCCTCACCAATTTTTAGGCCAGGTACCTGCGACCAAGCATGTAAATACCTACAACTTACAAGGTCAGGAGGGGCAAGTCAGCTAACAGGGGGTCGTTCTATCATCCACATATGTACACCGTACAACTAGACATCTGTCTGGCGGCTCAACCAATTCACCAACCACAACACAACCAAGCAGCTATGATCTTAGCCCAACCCAGAATGCCCTCATAGAAAGAGCTGTCAATTCTGCCACCATGTTCTCGTCTTCGGGCGGTGGTAAGAAACCCCCACAGCAGCAGGTAGGCATAGCGCTCTCTATTCCTTCATCGCGACGCTTTTAGGATGGACAGCAGCTGACTATGACGTACCTGGTCCAGGAGATGGTTCAGGTCGGTAAGTCTAGTTGCCTGCAATAGCCAGAAAAGACGGCAGACGTGTTCGGCGCAGCTAATCGAAGCTCTTGTCGGTGTGAATAGATAGGTCTGAGTAAGTCGATCTCGGCTCGAGCTCTCCATATCCTATATTGCCTGGCCCATCCAGCTAAACCTGTCACCTATAGATCCTCTTCGCCATTCTGGCGCTCTCAACGAGACGGGAATCCAAAACGAACTGGTCGAGATCCGAATCTTGTTGTCGGCGCAGCATACTCCCATGCCGATATGCTCAAGTTCGATAACCTGTACGTTGCGCTGCGCCTTGCTACCGCTTCAGTCCTTATTATTAACAGGCGCCCTTTTCTACATAGATCCAGAAACGTGTCCAGCTCGTCACGACCAAAGACACCTCCCTCCACCTCCCAAAAAGCCAGAACCAGCGACGTCGGCTCTACGTCGCGCAAATCTAATTCTTCCCTTGCCTCGCCCCCATTAAAGTCTTACTTTAGTTTCTTATCTACGACAAACTCGGATTGGAATGTTGACGACCCCGACGGTGACGATGAGTATGCATATGAAGATGACGATGGGGACGACTTTGGACTTCCCAGCTTGTCGAATATGAAGCGGCGATCTCGTCGCATGGCCGCAGCTACACAAAGTGGCGGTCTCACCTCTCAAAGCCAACCGGCGTTGGATACCTCACTCGGATTTCCAAACAGAAGGTTTTCAAACAGTGCCGACATAGCAATCGAAAGACCCGCACTCGTATACCCCATGCCAAAAAAGACTGAGGGAAAGATATTGCGACCGCAGTACAAAGATATATTGAAAGGTTCATTACGTCCCCTCTAGTGCGAAACATACCAGTCGCTGATGTTGTTGTAGACCCTGCGAACGCCTTACATCTTATAGACCACCCGCCCACTCCAGCCAATGCTACGCCAAAAGAGATCGATGCCATCAATTCTCGCGTTACAAAAATCAACAAATTCAAAAAGATACTCCAAACCACAACCATTCCATTAACGGATCTTAGGGCACTGGCATGGAGTGGGGTGCCTGAAGAAGTGCGCGCAATGACTTGGCAGTTATTGCTGAGTTACCTACCAACGAGCAGTGAGCGACGGGTTGCGACTCTCGAGAGGAAGCGCAAAGAGTATCTGGACGGGGTCCGTCAAGCATTCGAACGCGCTGGAACCAGTCAAAATCCGACTGGCCGTTCAAGAGGCCTCGACGAAGCCATTTGGCACCAGATCAGCATCGATGTGCCCAGGACAAATCCACATATAGAATTATACGGCTATGAAGCGACGCAACGGTCACTGGAGCGGATACTATATCTATGGGCCATTCGACACCCTGCAAGCGGCTATGTACAGGGCATTAATGACCTGGTCACGCCTTTCTGGCAGGTTTTTTTGGGAAGTTATATAACTGATTTCAATATCGAGAGCGGCATGGACCCCGGTCAACTACCAAAGGCTGTTCTGGATGCCGTGGAGGCCGACTCGTACTGGTGCCTTACCAAACTACTTGATGGCATCCAGGACCATTATATAGTTGCACAGCCTGGAATACAGAGACAAGTTGCTGCGCTTCGAGATCTGACCGCTAGAATCGACGAAGGACTTGCGAAGCATCTTGAAAACGAAAACGTCGAGTTTATTCAATTTAGCTTCCGGTGGATGAACTGCCTCCTCATGAGGGAAATTAGCGTCCGAAACACGATTCGTATGTGGGACACATATCTAGTAAGTCGACATTACCCGCCTTCCCCAGCCATCCCTAACAGTCATGTAGGCCGAAGAGCAAGGTTTTTCGGAATTTCACTTATATGTTTGCGCTGCATTTCTTGTCAAATGGTCCTCTAAGCTGGTCAAGATGGATTTCCAGGAGATCATGATGTTCCTACAGGCTTTGCCCACTCGAGATTGGACGGAGAAAGACATCGAACTTCTACTTAGTGAAGCTTTCATATGGCAAAGTTTGTTCAAAAATTCCGCCGCTCATCTCCGGAGCGGGCCAAGTCGAGCCCCTGCAACCAACCTTCAATTATAAATACTACGCGGCTCTGGCTTACATGTTCGGTATCATCTAATACCACGAGGATTGGTCAATAAAAAGTCTTGACCAGCGAATTTTTGGCCTGTCTCGAAGAAAGTGAGTCCGGCTATATACTAACTACGGATTGGCATATACACTGTTTCCCAATACGCCGTAGGGCGAGACAGCGGTACCGTCGTTCACACTGGCTGTATCATGTATTACCACTATATCATTATATAATTGCCCTCGGGTTGATCCTCTGTCCCTTCTAAACCACCCCTGTTAGCAAAATAACCTAGCTTGTTAATGGAGGCATTGAATCGGAGTCGGCGTTGGCGGAGTAGGTTGAACAAGCGCATTATTACTCTCGGTTTCCAGGAGAACTCGACATTTGGACTTGCTCGTTGGTTAGCTAACTCATCACATTGAGTCTTTATATATATATATAATATATCATATATGCATGGCGGGCAAGCAAGCGCAAGACGCAGTACTGTTTACAAAACATGGTCTGTAAATAGACTTTAATGGCAGCTACGATGATCATGCAAGTCATTACCATATTATCATTTCGCCTCTCCTGCCGCATGTTCGTGCTTCCACGGTAGTAAGTTATATTTCCAGGTCTTGTCTCGCTAGATTCTCAGCGGTCGGATAAGGAGTGACACCACAAGTGAACTCTGTCGAATGATTCAAGAATGCCGACCAATGCTTGTTGCTATAGATGTAGGCCGGCCATCAATTATCTTTTCCAACCGCAGTTCGTATCTTCTAAAATACCTAGGTAGGTCAACATCAACATGACTCGTGCATTTCAGGGGTAAATAAGGGTTATTGTTAGTACGTATAAACATATAACCCACGCTCGTGCAGCTTCTTATTACATTGATTAACTTTATTGCTACTAGATGTAGTTCTCTTGATATTTACAGCCCGTCGGGACGCTGTATACTTATCCTGACGACGAAGTAGTCTCCCCGACTTACTTCGTGTTCACCTTGATAGTGAAGGCTGCCGTCAAATCCCTGCTCATCGCAACAGAAACCACATCGTCCTCGGCGTTGATGTTCGCTTTGACAATCTTCCCGGCAACATCAACCGAGCTCACATCGCGCTTCAGGCTGTGGTGCAGGCCTAGGAATGTGACCTTGGACAAGCGGACCTTCTCCGCCTTGTACCCGAAGGTCCCTGAAATCTTGAACAGCCCGTGCGCGTATGTGAACTTGATATCTGTCGTCCCGTGCGCCGCCTGCGTGATGCTGACGCCGTCATCGACGTACAGCTCGCCCGACGCCGTGCCGTCGCGACCGATGGCAACGACAAGCTCGAATGGCTTCGTGCGCAGCTCCGTCGTCGTCATGGCGGATTCCGCACGCAGCGGGTACACGACGCCACCGCGCAGGAACAGGGGGATATCAGACCAGCTCTGGTTCGCGACGTGGATGGTCCCGGCGTTGCCCTCGATGCGCTTGTGCGTGTACCAGTCGTAAAAGGTGTCATCGGGGAGATACACGTCCACACTGCTCGCGTCCTCTTCCGTGACGGGTGCTACTAGGACGCCCGGGCCGAAGAAGTACTGCAGTTCGAGGGCCGCGGCTTGCTTGTCGTGCGGGTATAGGAAGACCATGGGGTTCACGGCCGGCGTGCCGTCTGTGCTTTGCCGGTGCATGGCTGTGTACAGGTAGTCGAGCAGCCGGTAGCGGATCGCGATGTTCTTCTGCCCGGAGGTTGTGGTGGCTGGCCAGCGGTAGAGTTCTTGTGGGATGTTGCCTAGCTCGTTGTGCACGCGGTAGAAGGGGGCGAAGGCGCCTAGGGCGGCCCAGCGGGCGCAGAGCTGTTCTGTTGTGTTGGAGCCGAAGCCGCAGACGTCTGGGCCGACCACTGTTGGTACGTTTGAGTTAGTGATCGTTTCTTTTGAATGTGGCCTTGGACAGGGAGGAGGGAAGATGAATAGGGGTTATTGAGGGAAGGTGGATAGGGGCTATTGAGGTAAGGGGTAAACGGGATAGTCCCGGAATCGGTTTACTACTCACTGGGAACTTGATATACCGACACGAACGTCATCATGCTACGGACAGCGAGTCGATACTTGTCCCAGGTCGAGACGTTGTCGCCCAGCCAGTGTCCGACCTTCTTGCCCGCGCCGGCAAACGTCGAGCGCGTGATGACCATGGGCCGCAGACCCGGACGACGCGCCAGCATGGCGTCGTGCGACGCCTCAGACATCATGCTGCCGAACAAGTTGTGAACATCGTACTCTGCGAGGCCGTTCTGGTGGATCACGTCCGTGTTGACCGTCTTGTTGGAGAGGCCACCCTCGGCCGCGTTCCAGCTATCGAGGTAGGCCGCCTTGTTGTGGATCGCGTACTTGGGATACAACAGGTCGCGCCCCGGCAAGCCCTTTGCCTGGCCCCGGGCTGGTGCCTCGGCGCGGGTGAGGTGAGGGATGAAATCCGGAGGCGTGACGTCGCGGATGACTTCTACTGCCCGAGTCTCGGTTCCGTTGCAGCCTTCTGGTTGGAATTCACAGGGAAAGCCGGGAAGAGGCCTTGGTGGTGAGCGGACCGGGGGAGGATCCGGGGTGAAGTTGGCGCCGATGGCGTCGGGGTTGTCGCAGGGGAAATAGCAAGGGAAGTTGGAGGGCTCGTTCAAGTCGATCCAGAGCGCGTCGATGTCGACACCCGTGTCCTTGTTAAAGAATGTACCGATTTCGTTGTTCTTCGACACATTGATTAGTATCCTATATTTTAAACCCTCTTTGAGGCACGAGTATCGATTCGTCTTACCCAGAATTTTGTGATGTTCTCGGAAAACCAGTCGGGGAATGCGACGACACCAGGCCACACGACTCCTTTCCAGACAGACCCATTGGCGCGTAGTAGAAAGACGTTGTCTTCGATACCGCGCTGTAGACTGCCTGGGAAATCTTGATAGGCGATGTCCGGGTCGACCATCATTACATAATGTTGGTCATGCGAGTGTAGGTACTGCGGCGCTCAAAGGTTAGCGATTACTAGACACGACCACCATATTGCTTGGAGACTCAATAGTTTCAAGTCCTGTCGAAGCTCCCACCTCAACCGTTGACAAAACGTCTCCTCAGGGATCTTAAGAAGATATCATGAAGTACTTACGTCGACGAGATCACGCATCGTTTGAAGAGGGAATCTCTCAGGGTCGAGACTGAAAGTCTATGAAATGTCAGTGTCAGGCGAACGAGTGTATAGACAACGGAGTCATTCGAGTACTAACCCTTCGTCGATACATATAGTCAATATCGGTCCACATAGTCTCGAGCGGAATCGCCGCCTGACTGTAGTTATATACGACCTCGGCGACCTCGTAGGCATCCTGGTAACCATATCGACAATTGTGAAAGCCCAGACCCCAATACGGCATCTCCTGAGGGAGGGTCACGATGTCAGCGTACTGCCGCGCGACATCGATCATGCTGGGACCAGCGACGAAGTAAAAGTCCAACACACCGCCGAGGGTGTTGTACTCGAGATACTGGCCGTCCTCGACAGTGTTGTTGATCTTGATATCCATGCCATTCGAGTTCAAGAAGAAAACACCGTGGGCACCTGAATCGCGGCGCTCGTAGTATACGGGGTGGTTACCGTATAAGTTGGAGGCTTCGGGCACGCTATAGGCATCTTGGGACCAGAAGGTGCGGATATAATCAGTCGTATTCAGTCTGAAGGGATCCGAGTGCTCTCCAAGTCCGTATAGGTAGGGATCCTCGGGCAACTTGGTTCGCAGGCGGAGATACTGCGACTCAAATATCAAACTGGCAGCCGAGGTGTCGAACAATACCTCGTTGGAATCTGAACGGGAGACAGTGAAGCTGAAAGGTTCCTTGACGTAGTCAAATTTGAGAGCCGACCTGTGCTTGTTGCTACCACCGCTCTTCGGACGGGGAAAGAAAGATTCGGGCACTTGGTACACGTCGTTCGCGGCATCTTGGATCTTCACATGGAGCCTCGTGTCTGGTCCACGTTAGCTAAGTGTACATACGAAACCGGCTTCAGGGGATGTAGTCTTACCTGTTTCATATGAGACATCCAAGATCAGGTCCTCCAGGTCAGTGCCGTACACGTCACAACCTTCACCAGCGAGAGTCAAGGTTGCAGTCAGGCCAGAAGCAGTGGTCTTGACATGTGAAGCAGAGTAGCCTGGGCATGCCGAGAGAGAATCTCCAGTAGAATAGTCTCTGGCAACGGCAGCCGCCGAAGCAGCGGCGGCCATGAATAAGAGACTCGCCATCCTGCCAGTACACGAACAATTCACCCTTGGCAACGTTGTCCTGCGTGAGAGCGAAGGAGAGAAGAGCAACAATCAATCATACGATAGGCAGCTCGTACTTATACTACCCATGGAACGGCAATGGCAATCCGATCCTTCGGTCACCGCTGTCACTTTGATCTCCGATTATCGCCCAGTCCCTGCTCTGCCTCGCTTGACCCTGTTGAGCCTGTCTGTGTATCCATGGGGTTCACATACTAAATTCTCACCGGGAAGCCCCGCAACGGAGTTGGCTCACGTTCTGTTTTCCACGTTGTATGATGTAACTAGGAGAAATGCGGCGCTTCTTGTACGACTAAGTCACGATCCGACTAGTCACGAACCAGTCTCGGAGATACGATAACTACCAGCCCATACCTCAACCACGTGTAGACATCCTCTTATCATCGTACTATTCAGCATCGGCCCGTTCGAAGACCCCGTCCAGCTCGAACAATTCAGTGCTAATGACGCTCTTATATGGAATTTATGATACGAGCGATGACCCAACAAGCATAGCACGATGGCCTCGGCCGGCTCTATTACGGTCGCTTTATTTTTCTCACAGTCAGTCTCCTTCCTTGTTGGCCTTGGCTCACGAGAGAACCTACATGGCCACCGCGATCTGATAATGAGGAGAAACCTGGGGTTGCCGAGAGGACTATACCATCTTTTGAATCGCCTTCCCCGCAATAGGGCTTGGCGCCGGCTGTGATTGAGTTAAAGATGAGTTATGACCAGGATATCCCTGCTAGAGGGATGATGGGGATTGAGTACCCGTGAGGAGAAGCTCTTTCTTCCCCGCTCGCCCCGCATACGCTATCCAGTATAGGTACCTAGCACAGTTCGCGGTCTTGGCATTTGTTCCCCGGAGCAGCTAAGGATTTTTTTTTTTTTTGATCGGACCTTTTCTTCAATTGATCCGATACTTGATTCTTTGATATCTTTGTTCCCATCGACGATTGATTAGTATAATTCTGGTGTGAGAAAAGGAGCCCTTTTGTCTACTTTGCGAGGTGCCTATAACTTAGTTCCGTATTAGTTAGAATGGCCGGTCACGGTCCTAACGACGGATAACTCATAAAATGTCATTGCCTGTTCTCGCCTGTTAGATTGTACCATACGGGATTATCTATGATTTCACTTTCTTCAACACGGAGTATTAGAAATACTTGCTTTGGCCCGACAACGACGATCATAAGAGTGGGACCTGTTTGTGACCCATGCAGTGCCCATGTATTACATAATCCATGATTATAGATCGACGTTGGATCGACGCCTTCACCGTGGACACTGCCTCGACTGCATGAACAAAGCACATGGCATGTCCCAACTTACGTCTTCGTAGCCCTATTACGTACATAAATCCCCCTCAGATAAATGTCGGGGTCTTCCCGTTGTTAATTAAAGCATAAGGTTTTACGCCGTGTGTATAATACGTAGATGTGAGAATTCAACTTACACACACCAACTGTATGGGCTAGATATCTACCGAAGTGAGATAGGACGCTCTCCTGGTAAACGGAGACTGATTTCACAAGAAGAGCAAAGCACTAAGCCCAATTGAGGTATATTTTCAAAAATGAATATACGTATCCTCGAAGGGAGCCTTATAGGCCTCACATTCCACAATAACTCATCAAGCCCCTCAACTAACAGGCACCATAATACGATCAATGTCCGGGCCATACGTTCCATCCGTCGTGGTGATAACAACAGTATTCGACGTACCACTGTTCAAATTAACATTAAGCACACTACTACCAGGCGTGCCACTGTCAGTAGGCAAGAACGCAAGCTTCTGACTCGCGCCGTTGACAGAGACAGTAGCATAGCGCTGCGTGCTATCACCATTCAGATACTTGACGCGGATAGTCGTCTTAGTCGCAGCCGTGCTGCTAACCGCGCTGAACGTCACCGATCCGCCCGAGCTGCCGCCGATATATCCCACATCGGTGCTATTGCTGCACCCAGAGCAGGACAGCAGTCTCGCCCCGTTGGCGATGGACTGCGCCTCGGCCTCGGGCGTCGTCTCGCTGGGGCCGGCAGCCCACGTTCCAGCACTCACATTAGGCACCCAGTTGACGTAGTTCTTCATGGAGACCGTCGTGCCGGAGAAGGAGAGCGGCAGCCACACGTACGTGCTGCGCATCAGGTTGCTCGACACCCAGCGGTCGCCCATGTAGATGGCGTCGGACCCGAAGGGGAGGATGTAGTTGGTCTGCGACGAGTACGTGTTCGACCCCACGTCGGCGAAGGTCTTCCAGGCCGACCACGGCCCCGACAGTGATGTCGCCGTGCTGTATACGTTGTCGTTGGGATCCCAGCCTGTGAGGTGCGAGCCGAACATGTAATAAGTTCCCGAGCGCTTGAGGATTGCTGGGGCTTCGATCGAGTCGGACCAGAGGTAGGTGGACTTGGACACGGAGAGGTAGTCGGAGCCGAGCTGGTCGATACGCAGTCCGTTTGCGCGCTGTTGTGCGGATTTATTGATTAGTCGGCGAATTCGCCCATCTACGCTTTCAAGCACGGAGAATAATTAAAAGGTGAAGGGGACAATATGGCAAAACTCACATCCTCAGTCAACAAGTACGCACTCCCATCATCATCCTGGAAGAGCCCAATATCTCGACTCTGGAATCCCAGGGGTTGGAAACTCCCCTGGTAAGTATATGTCCCGCAAACAGAGCTGCCGACCGCGACGCCAACTTTTGCTTCGCCGTAGCTGCTGTCGTCGATATGCATGTAGAGGACATATTTCCCAGTCGAGCTGTTATAAATCACCTTGGGTCGCTCGACGACGCGGTTCGGCCCCAGATCCCCGGAACTCGTCACCGAGAGCAGCGCGCCGACATATGTCCAGTCGATGAGGTCCGTCGACGAATAACAATTGACATTCTGGAAGGCTGATCCATTCGTCTTATCCTCCCCGATCAGGTAGTAAGTTGATCCGACTTTGATGATACCTGCTCCATGGGCTTGGACATGAGCTACTTCGTTGGTCTATTTGCATCATCGTCAGGTCAGCTGCACTTCCCATGACTTATCGAAATCGATGTTGAAAAGAGAGTGAATATAGATCGGTGAGGTCTCGATCTTCGCTCCTCCAATGAAAGTGATTAAAGAATAAACCGAACATACCGCAGTCCACGTCGCCCCTGGAATGACCTGCAAAGTAGCACTCGCTGTAGTCGCAGCAAGCAAAAGCATGCTTGCGCGCCAGGAGCTGATATTGAACAGCATCGCGGCGTTGTCTGGCTGCCTGCTTTCTTCCAAACACGTATAGAGTATGATCAGCAGCACACACACACTACACTACGAGGACCGAGTTGGAGGTTCCATCGCAAAAACACCCGGGTAAAGCTACATGTTTAATATATGTATTCCACTCAGCCATCGTCGCATAACCCACCTTCGTAGCTAGCGTGTACCAGATTCAAGTGTCCTGTTTTGTATAATACAGAATGTTATTCTTCAATAATACCACTTACGGTTGGTTATATATGTATGCTCCATCTCAAGCGCCGATGCGCTCCAATAGCCTGCGGCGTTCGCGCCCGTTTTATCCACCGGGAGAACAACAACTCAGTTCATGTTTCCCCCCTTTTTTTCCATATCTCACCTGCAGTACCGCAAGGGAAAGCAATAATTACAGACAAGATAAAACTGTCCAGAAGCCGAGCTGCGTGATATATATAGACTGAATGATTATCAATGAACCCAATCATGCTCCAGACTCATTTCCAAAGTCGAAAGTCATTTGGTAGGTATATATAAAGCCAAACTCCTCAATCCCAGGCTTTAAGTGTTTCCCAGATGGGGCCCGATTCGTGGAGAAACAACCAAAACCAAGCTTCAACCAAAACGATCGTCCGGAGCATTAACCTTACAAAGAGCTAGCTACTACCGTGCAACCACCTGACACCCATTCATGCGTCTGACTTTCCTAATGAGATACCTACTTGAAGTATCAATGCGCACAGCTCAGCTACTACCCCAGCGACAGTCGAGAACCGAGTAATGTACCTACTGTAATCCAGGGGAGAAACATTTGTTTCCGAACAATCCACCCCCACCCCCAAAACCCAGCAAAGTACCTAGCCAAACCCCAGATCCATGAATACTGTACATCACACAGCAAAGACGCAGATGTATCGCTAGTTGCAGACATGCTATACGAATCCACATGAATGACCACTCGCCTTTCCAAACCAATGCGGAGGCAGGATGGTAACCTAATACCAAATACTGATTGCTGCATGACCCTTTATACTTTGCCTAGGGTATCTTCACTATATCAAGCCCAAGCTCATGTTAATGGACTCAACTCGGGACACATCACGAAAATTCAATTCTGTCTTTGTACGAAGGGCTCGCTTCGTCCACTCAGTGTACGACGACCCAGAAATCCCGTCTTGACATGCATTATAGCTGTGAGTGAGCAAGCAGTCCGAGCTCCTTATTTTGCTTCTATATACAGTAAATCAAGCCCGAGCTAATGATGGGTTGCTCTGCGCAGCGCTGCTAAGGTTGGTATCTAACATGAAGGACCTCCGAAATAGTGATCGGTAATGGTTGCACCACTTCCGAGTAATGTGATCAAACAGAAGCGCCTGACAACCGAAAGACATAAAACTCATGTCGCGTCCATCATATCTACCAAAATCTTGCCGGGCGAATCAAAGCAGTTCCTAAGCGGCCTGCTCTCCGGGTCTGGGTGGTTTATATACAGGACAGATCAGGTATGAATAACCAGCCTCTCCGGCCAGACTATTTCTGCCCAGCCCGTTTCTCTCTTTCTCGCTTTCTCCACGTGTTCTTGGGTATATGCTTTTCTGTTCAATCGACATCCATTTTTTCTACAATTGTACTCGCCGCAACGATAGTTCGTTCTTCTGGATCTCGCTTATTGCCGTCTGAATGATATTCTGTGTTGTGATTGTTTTCCTTATCAGTGCTGTTGCCATTGCCGCTGCATAGTCTGTATTCCCCGTCTTCTTTGCGTTCAATGATGCCCTCATCCAAGGCCCATTTCGCGAGGAGGCGGTCGACGCCAAGCCGATCCGCTTCTCCTTTTTCCATATGTCTACCGACGTGTTCTGTCCACTCATCCCAGGAAGTAGGCCCTTCAAATACGCTGGCACAATCTGGCTTGGGGCAGGCTGAACTTTGTGGTGGTCGTCTTCGAGTTACTAAACATGATTGCTGCATATCCTTAACATGTGTCTCCCATTCCACTTGCAGCTTGCTATCGCCTTTGGCGAGAGCTTTCTTAATTGCAAAAGGAGCATGCATGCGTCGCAGATGTTGTGTAAAAAGATCTTTGCGGTTAAACTCATTTCCCTTTCCTTCGACCGATGACTGCGGGCAAGATGAGCATCTATAATACTGCAGACAAAGATGCTGTGAAGCAATATGTCTCTTCCATTCGTTTTTGGACCCAAACGTGCTGGGGCAGCCGGCAAACGAAAAGGCGCAGGGAAAGGGGCGGGTGTGAGCTGCAGCTATATGTTTTCGCAAGGATGAGGAATCTTTGAAAGGGGCATGGCTGCAATGCCCACATCGAGTCTCTTGCTTCGGGATGGGCTTCTGAATCGAACGACGTCCCGGCTTAGCCCGTACTGGTGGTGTTGCCGTCTCGGCATGGTAGCGTGGATCGTCTACGTTGTTGACAGCATTGGCTTCGATTAATCTTTCTTCCGTTTTCGGATCTGCGGCACGTATACTGGGAGAGGGTTGGAGTCGGGTGGAAGAAGGGGTATCATCGCTAACATGGCGGACGTGACTTAAAGCTGAGAGCTGCTCTGCTGCCTCGTGCATCTCTGCCGAATCTTCAACGTCATTCTTTCCGGAAACTGCTGTGCTTGGTGTTGTGTTGGGATATGGTACGACAGATGTGGCTGCAGACTGAGACAAGCTCGTCGAGTCTATTCTCCCTAGACTGTCAGGGCGAATTGGGGTCTCAGGGAGTAAATGTCGATGAACAGCAGGCGTTGTCGTTGCCACCTCCCGAGCTTCCAGCAGCATTCTGCCATCCTCCATGTCTTTGGCCGAAGCCTTGCTCACACCCATGGACCCAACCAATCGCTTATAAAGATGAGTCATGTTGTGCGAGTTAACATATCCCAGGAAACAACAGACTTTGTCATGCTGTACCACATTCCAGACAGCCACAGGCATGGATATAAGTAGCATTGTAGGTGGTCCAAGGAACATCCCTTCAACCGCAATTTTGGAGCCGATGGCAGGTGTATTCTGAAGCCAATGATAAAAAGATGACATGTCTGGACTAGCTTCGCCAACGAAAGTGGTACAGACCAAAACTCTTGGTTCGTCAAATGTCAGATCTGCGACTGCGCTAGGATGGATGGCGGTATCTTCTCGTGCTGCCCTAGAGCTTGCATCGGTTGTGCTCTTTGGAGACTGCAACTGAGGTAGAGTAGCTGGAGCTGGAGTTGGTGAGAGGGGACAAAGGCTTAAGCTTTGACCTTTGCCCGAAGTGATGGCATACAGCAGAGGCAACTTGTCGTGCATCGAGATGTTCTTACCAGCGATTCCGTTAGTAAGTCCTGGGGTCTGTAGTAGCTCATGCTGTCTTAATCGGGCGGCTTCTTGATATAGGTGCTCCGTTGTGAAAGGCCGCCCAGTGCCCAATTGCAGAAAGGCTTCTGTCAAGTTGGCCGTAAAGGACCGAGCTCCAGGTTCGCGTGAGTAGTGATCCGGCGTGCCAGCGGCAATAATTTGTTTTGTACTGCTCCCGCCCTTCACCGTTGGCTCTTGCACGATGCCGCTGTCTAACAGCAGGAGCATGTCGGATGGAGACTCGTCGAAAATGCATCGGAACCCACTCCACTTGAGCTTGGCAGCATCTCTCTGAGAATTGCTAGCGATTTATTAGAGTAAGTCGGGAAATTGGCTAGTTGTCTACCTACCTCGCCCAGTATAACTGCTTGTCTGGGCTGACAAAGCTATACCCCGCATAATGTATGATCAAGAGGTGATCCGGGCCGGCGGACTCGAGGAAGGAAGACATGCGCACACCCAGCTTCATACTAGCAGTGGCTTTTGACGGTATAACCCAGCGATCGGTGCGGAAGCTATATCGTTCGCGAAGCACTTGCTCGAGTGCAACAAGTTCTAGCTCGGCAGCAGTGTCATCCTCCCATCGAAGCAAAAGGACGGACACCTTATTATATGGAGACCGTTGGCTTTGCCGATATATGAGCATTGCAGCATCCTGGAGATGCCTCGCGAAGGACTCGAACTCATGTCGTTCTGGGGGAGGTGGAGGTATATCTTGTGGCTGGTAATGTTGCGAAGGCTGTGTCCAAAACTGTCAGCGTCAGGTGTCTAGGGTGAACAATTGCGCGCTCGCGTACCGTGGACTCGTGGGCGTAGGTGGCGGAAGGAGGCGGCGGTTGAGGTATGTGTGAGGGACTAGGCTGAGGCTCAACCTTGGGGGCCAGCCTTCTCTTCTTGGTGGCGGGCTGGTCCATCTAGTCGCGAGAGGATCACGAGAGCAGAGGAGATATCAGGAGAGCAAAGAAGAGTGGGAGTGGGAGTGGGAGTGGGAGTGGGAGAAGAAAAGGCTACGAGGGGAAGCTTCAGGAGCAATTGACACAGGTGGGAAATGTATAGGGATACAGCCGCTATACAACCATTTAGAGACGGGGCAGTAATTGGACAAGGCTAAAGTCCCGAGGATGGAGGGGGGATTGGCGAGGGTACAATAAAAAGAAAAAAAAGACGGAGTTGGGAATCAGGCTGGGAAGAAAGGCTACGGGCAAGGCTGGATTCTGGAATTCTGGAATGGTTTTCGGTGCCGGCGTCTGTTGAGACGGGCGGGTATCAAGGATGAGTGGGCGAGTGGGCGAGTGGACAAGTGGACGAGCTGGAGCTGGCAGGCCAGCTGGTTTTCTTTTCCTTGGGAACGGCCGAAATGTCATCTGTACTGTACTGCATACATGGTGTGGTGTAGAAGCAGTGGTGGTGTAAACGAGAGTTTATTTGGTAGGTTAGGTAGGTACTTTAGTTAGTCTAGCCAGGGAATTGGAGACGCGAGGGTGGCTTAGGTACCGCAGTAAGTGCCCCCCAGACGCTATCTATCGAAGTAGGTACCTGGATAACCTAGTGTGCACCATACTAACCACAGCATGGCAGTGGGTAGATGGTTAAGTAAATAGGTAGGCTTAGCTAGGCGGCAACTGATAGACCGGCAGTAAGTAGGTAAGAAGTAAGTAATACAGGCAGATAGATAGATAGATCAATACTGTAGGTACGTGGAGACGAGACGAGAGGGAATGATCCTGGCATCTTCGGGGTCCTTTACTCGTTACTGTGCTGTGTTGTACCGTCGAGCTAGCGTAGATAGACTAGAGCCAGGTAGTCTAGCCGCCTACCTCTCTCTCACTTACGCAGTAGCTCTGCATTGCGGTTGACAGGTATCCATTTCCAAGACATGATCCATGTCATTGACCACCTTGGGTACTTCAAGTCAGTGTAGTATACGATTATCCAAACAGACAACACTGGACAGGCAGTGTGTTTTGGATAGGTATTGGGGGTTTGCGAGACTACAGTAGGTGGTATGTAAATATCTGCTTCGGCTTCGTTTTTGTGCTTAGTGAAAGGGTGATGGCCGATGGGCGAATGGGCGATCAGGTGGGAAATGATGGGTTACTCTGCTTGTGCATGTGCCGTACCGCAAGATGGACTTGGATGCGCTAGGGGGTTTGTCTAGCTGGTGGCCGTTAAGCGTCGAGCGTTAAGCGAATTGGTTTCGGACAAGTGAAAGCTGCGCTGGTAGTAGTAGTGGTAGTAGTAGTGTAGTGTTAGTGTAGGGAGGATGCGAGACGATCTCGGATGGGGTGGCTGTGGACGCTGCGCAAGACTGGTCATGTCAGCCCTGTCTATTGGTCAGCAGCCCAGCCTCTACGTAGCCTAGCCCGCCCCGCTTCGACAGCAGACGACGACACCCGGGCAGCGCATATGTACATCCATCCACTCCAGTGCGCACTGCATATGCGACTGCCTATACCTAGGTAAAGTACCGTGGTGCCGACTTCTGTGTTTTAACTTATCACTAGAGCAGGTAGGGTGGTGAACGCGATCAATTGGCAGGCGTAGCGACGGCACTGGCAGCCCTTCTCCTCTACTGTAAGGCGCGGGGCCCTGGGGAGCCAATGAGAAGTGTCGCTCCCCGCCCTCGACTTACCTCTTTACCTTGCACAGGTAGGTACAACAGGTACCGTTCTCCCCACCTCATCCCTCATCCCTCACCATACTTGCTCGAGGTAGGTACTTGTAAGTTGTTAGTGGCCAACCTCGATGCCGCTGCCAGTGCTACCCACTCTCTGTGCCCAGGTAGCCGTGCAAGCCGTGTGTCTGGTGATTGGCCAGGTTGGCTGGCCGGGGGTCTTCAAGGTTCCAAATTATTCAGCCGGCCGCAGCGGATTGGCTCCTCCTCTCCCCTCCGCGCTGCTCCGTGCTGCTCCAGCCGCGGTCTAGACTGCTCCGTCCGACCAGTCGTGCGCACTTCGCTCTGCACTCGACAGTGCAATACTCGCAATACTCTCTCCGCTCCCCTACACTCCCAGGTAGTATGATGCCAGTGGTATGCCAATGGTCTCCCACACTAGCCACAGATCATATCTGCACCTTATGCACGTACATGGCCCATCCTGTTCCTACCTATTCTGCTGCCTTGGACCTTGCTTGGTGTTTGTCCTGCTGCCATAATACCTATTGCTTCCATCATGCCTCTTATCTGTGCATGTCGGCTTGGTCAACTCAAATCTTTCGGCCCCCCTCCCCAGACTCCCACCGCCATAACTGTGCTATAGCCGTGCATGTACGCAGCAAGCGCACAAACATCGAATCCCACCCTACCGCCTGTACCGCCTTCACATTGCATCCACGCCGCCTTACATGATGATGGCCGAGGTAACTGGTGCCGAGAAGCGTACAGATAGGCACCTACAAAAACATGCATACGCGGCGCCCGCCAACGGTAAGACTAGGTACCGACACAAGCAGGCCCATTCCGGTCTTGCCTCGTTGTTCTTATAATAAGTAGTCACCTTTGGCCATGTGGGCAGACGATGGAGTCAGTCGCTGAGCCTTGGAGTGCCACACGGACCATTGGCCAGTGCACACTATCCACCTGGTCTGGCACACAAGGGAGGTTCGTCGATGGGCACTTCATTGGGTACAATTGCAGCAAGCCGTACCAGCTTACGCTAAACGTTTCAGACAGAACTTCTTCCCCACTCCAACCGCCCATATTCGATGCAAGCACCCTGGCTCCTTGATGACGGGCCATTGTATGAGATGTCTGAGACGATTCGATTACTAGTCTCCGTCATAGGTACTCCAGATACTCGAAACCAGCAATTCATCTCGCTGGGTGTGTCACCGTATCAGTGGATGGGCGTCTCCCTCGTAGCTACAGTAGGTGTTTGCTTTCTCCGAACATACCCTGTCTTTCTCGGTAGATGTTTACCGACTTGGTCGAGCCCAGGCGGGTGCTGCCACTGTACCTTCGGGATTACCCTCGCGGGTGTCTTTTCGGGATCGGCAATATTGCGCTCGAGCTGCATGGCAGCGTGGCGATTATTGTACGTTGATTCACGCCGGGGTGTTGATATCGATATGGTCGACCCTGGTCTGCTTTCTTCAACAGTGCCTATGTCTATGCCAGGGGCATGAACTACCGTTTTCGAGACTTAAGAAGCGATAATGGAATTCACCTACTGTAGTGCATATGTCCTCCAAGCCATGATTGCGGATGCAATTGACTTAGCTCAGCAAGCGGTTGTCCTTATTAATATTTTCGATGCAAATCTCATCGGCCAATTGCTAGAAGCCAGCAGCGCTACTGCTTTGCCACGTACACGGAGAGAGTATAAGAGCCCATGATATGCTTAGCAAACTTATCTCGACTTAGACATGGAACTTAGGTTCACAATGAGACATAAGTTTGACATGCAAGGGTCTCCTATATTCTTGAAGTGACCGGATAGAAAATTGCCGGGGGGCTATGTGAAGTCAGAGTATTCACGGCCATGACAGGGTTAGGTGGAAGCAGTGCTATTTTCGCCGTTACGATTATATGAATGCTGGAATAATCTTCAGCTTCCGCTAGCTATGATAGATAGGTACATAAGCCACATACCACTATCCTATATGAGCTAGGATTGCGTTCCTTTTTCTCCATAGTATACCTATCCATTCAAAGCCATAAGTCTTGTAGTTCCCTGTATTGGGCAAACCGAAGCTCGGGTTCGCTACCATTATATCCACGCCTGTAAGCTGACAGCAAATGTGGGTGAGCAAACTTCATAAGCTTGATTAATTAGCCACACGTGTTCTCAACAACTAATACCAATAGACACAAGTAGGTATCGTGGTAGTTGAAGTGGATGACCTCTCCGTAAATACCTCCTAGGAAGAAAATTTGGGTTGTTCTTCCCCTAGGCGAATACAGACGCGTTTCCCGTCTCTATGAATTGGCGTACCGTGAATGGTCTAAAGTGCCGAAATGATACATCAATATACTGAGCCTTGTTGAATGGAACTGTATACTATAATTAAGAAATACGATAGGCCCAGCTCACACTGATCGCCCTTCACAACATTCGGTGTCAGTCATTTTCAACGGTATAGATGGAGGTGAATTCAGACGCATGAGCAGCTTCTAGAACTTATTTATCACCCGGAAGAAGATTCTATACTTTGGTCCTTGGAAATAGCTGGAAGAAGTAAACAGTTCTGAATTGTTCATGTGCTGCATATTCATATGAGCAAGAAGACGCAAAGAGACATTTGTAAATAGTAAGATAGTTGCCCATCGAGGTTTGCAGACCTGCGTGCAACAACAAGTGTCTTTACCGACCACAACGTACAAGGTTCTGACAGTATGTTAGCCGTTGAAAATCGTACCTGTCTCCTAAGAGGTAGTATTCAAATTTCGCAGAGTAGAGGGATGGGCGCCTATGAAAAAAAGAAAATCTGCACTTGCGGCAGATTTCTTCATTTGGTAACCTTAGGGAGCACTACTCCATATGTTATCAGTACAGGTATTTTCCATATGCCCCCTCGAAGTTTCCGGTGGATTCCTTCTTCTACTGGTTTGGTCGAATGGAATAGGGTGGCTCGCTTAAAATCAATACAAATACCGTAAGAAAATTATCTACATATGGATCTGTCTAAACAATGAACAACTAGAAAGATACCTCTTTGTCAATGGCCTCGTCATTACGCAAATTCCTGGGGCTGGACACAACCAGTTCTTAGGCAGTTTCGATAAAGTTTTGATGCTCATTTATTGATTGAGTGGTTGGTTCGACGCTAACCAATTGATTGATAATTCTTCATTGTTGTTTCCGCATTTGAAATATTTCAACGGAGAATCGGAGGGCAGACTGGCACCTTCTCTCCGTCCTCTATCTGTGAATTTTCTGCGTGATGATGTTGCGTTTTGACGCAGCCGTTCTGCAATATTCATCTTCTACTTCCACATGCTTTAGTGAGAACATATTTCAGCCAATCGACAAAGCCTTATTTTACCTATAAAATCGCATCATTCGAAAGTTCAAAGCTTATCACATCATGTCGAAAAAGGTTTTACCTTCAATAGAAGAAACCCTTGAGGAGAGACACGAGAGCCTGTTCCCTTTCATGAAGAATAGATACTATGACAATGGCGGGCGACTAGTAAGCTATTCCTTCAATACTTCTCTCAACATATCAGCTGTATCTAGAGGCAAAGAGTGTCTTTTAGGTGATGGCGACATCGAGAGACCATGCGGTACTCCTGCAATCCGTGCCTATTTCATCCGACTGGACCGTTACTGACTATAGCGACGTAGTGGACCAAAGAAATATTAGAAGATCTCCAGAAGCAGCTCAAGGAAAATCCTGAGATGTTTACAATTCCTAAGCTGGACGGCACAGTGATCAAATTCAAAAACTATTCTTTTGGCGAAGATCCAAGTCATTGGTCTGTCATGTATTAATGAACACTGCTACCTCATATAGATCGCTAACACACTGAAAAAATTACTTATAGGCGAATTAGTGTCATCTTTCTGGGTTGGAGACATCTATTATACCCTATGACCCATAAAACCATCAACCTCGAGCTTTGCCCCTTTCTTATCCAGCAGAGAGACGTCCGACGCCAAAAGCATCACAAACTTCGACTTACCTATAACAATGAAGCCAGAATATTCAAGTATTTTGATTTCTTCGAAGACATTTGGGCTGAGTCCCCCACGCGCCGTTACATCGAACAAGTGTTGTCGGGATATGAGCTTCCACCGACCCTGAACAAAATCGTGTGTTTCGGCCTTAGGAACGACCTTATTGACATTGAAGAACCCTGGCTTCAATGGGAGCACATGTCTCAGTACTTGGCGATACTCTCTCTTCAAGACTTCCTTGAAAAGAAACTAGGACATCAATTCCGACTTTTGACACAAGACCCCGATTACTCGCCTGCTACGGTGGATATTCTCAAAAGAATGGGTTTCGAGGTCGTCGGACTGAACGGACTCGACGGGTTTCTGGAAGTGGACGAGAATTCGTTGGTTTTTTCCGTCTACGTCTCCACCCGCGCCAAAGAAATTCTGGCGGAACTCACAAGGCCTGCGGTCATTATCGACCATTACACACTAAATTGGGCCTACTTGAAGACGAATAAAGAATTATTGAAGAACAAGGAATAGAGAACCAGGTCCTCAAGCGCGGAAGAGGAATCTGAGTCCTCAAATGAGGAGGAGAAAACCAAGTCCTTAAGCACTGAAGAGAAACCCTTGTCCTCAAGCGAGCAACAGAAACCTGAGTCCTCGAGCAAGGAAGAGGAGCCCTTGTCTAACACTGAGAGCTCCGAGAGCGGGGACTGGCCACACTTGTGAGATGAATGCCTGAAGCTAGCACAGTACTCAACGCTTGCTAACCGCCAATGTCTAGCGAAAAAATTATCGAGGACCCAGACAATCCTGACACACCTCGGACACTAGAAATGTTCAGCGAGTATTACGACGCCGGCCTTTGGGCTAAGCGTAGAAGAAGCATAACCCCGACGTGGGCAAAGGACCTGCAAGTGTGGGTGAGGAAGAATGGCAGCAAGGTCCTGGAAGCTGAGAGCCTCCCTGAGACTGAAAACGAGGGTGATCGAAAGCACTCTGATGAGAGTCCCAGGGGTAGAAAGAGGGAGAGGTCGGATGAAAGGAAGGGTCCGGAAGAAAAGAAGCAGAAATCGGAAGAGGTGATAAGATAATTCGAATTAATATTGCGAGAATAGCGGATTACGATGTTTGCTTTTGACTCTGTGTCTATTACAAGCGATGGAGGAGCTAAGACGTGGGACCATGGTCACTGGGACTGTGTCCTTGAGATTATTATAGCTACCTCAGTAAGTTTAGGGCACTTTCGAATAGCCGAATTCATCTAGCTCGACACTAACACAGCGTGACCACTAACATGGAATAAAGTCTTTACTTAGAGTGGATTTTCAACGTGTTTTCAACCTGGTAATTGAGACAGGGCCAATTAAGTAAATTATATGCATGCCCACTTGCATTATCTCTGTCTCTATTATCTCGTCACACTCAGCCAAGTTCTTATTTCCATGTCCATCGTCGAGAGTGGAACTAAGCCTGAACATCACGAGAGAATGTTTGGAGAGTGTTGATCTTTTGGAGCCGTGTAACAATTAGTAAGACTAGCCTTGCTGAAGCTTTTCGAGTCGTTGACTCATTACCAAAAGTAGGATCGCATGTTTTGTCGCCACAAGAGTTGAAACCCGAAATATAGAAAGCACGAGAGGGGTTGATGCAAGAAGCCGCATGTAGTAGTGATATCTGTGCTCTGATGTAGGATACGTGATTGGGATGGTATGTAGAGGCGGCCCTTGATTGAATATATGGTCTACATGATGATCGCATGTCAAGGTGTGGTCAGAGAGATGTTGGAGAAGACTTTTCCACATGAATCTTCTTATTTTTTTTCTTAAACGCGTATTATTTCTGCTCTTGATATAGTTCGAGGTTTTTTGATATGGGTACGATCTTCATTCTGCATTTCTTCGCCTTTGCGATCTCTAAAGACATTGGAATTTTTATATGTATAGTTGAAGCCTATATACTAAGGCTTCTGACATATTTCTCTAAAATCATAAAAAAAGAATAGTAAGTTAGTTTTATATCTAATGATCAGTTTAAGAATCAACTAAGTTGTCCAAATCTCTTTTTAATTCTTGTTTACTGCGACACAAAAACTTTTGCTCAGAATTCTTCTCATAAACTTGGTTTTTTTCTTGATAGAGCTTATATTGACTGTGTATCAATTATCTGGTGGCATATTCACCTAATGAAAATGTATTCAACATCTTCAAGTAGCTTGAGAATGGATGGCTTCTGGATATGCTCCGTTAGAGATATAAAATATGTAATATAACCATCCGCATTCACGGTATAATTCGCACACTAATCTAGCCGCCGGCCTATGCAGCTACAAAGCCAAGGCAGAAACAAACCCTTTTAATTTTACCACACCATCTTTAATACATGACAATGAGTACAAAGCTCCAAAGTACCGGGCACGCAATTTATATCGTCAATTCTTTTGAGATTTCTATGCAGCGTCGTTGTATTTCTGGTTGTGGGTGGAGATAGCCCTGTAGTGGTCGATTGATTAGTATCACTGAGCCCCAAATTTTCTCAAAAAGGGGTGTATAGATAGGCATTGACATACCTGCCACTGGGGTCAGTCTGCTGTGACCATGTGGGTGTCCATCGCATGACTGTTGAGGCACAGTGAGGGGGAAAGTGCTCATCGAACATCAGACGGTACCAGTACCTGTAAGGAATTAGTACATGAAGAGAAAAGGCGCAAATTGAACAAGTTCGGTTTCTAAAACTTACGCTTCCTTGGTATCAGGAATGTCGGAACCCCACTCAGGTTTGGGGTTTTTCATCATCTCGTCAGTAACGTGGAGTTCGGCGTTGTCCTTCAAGGCATCGATCCAGCCGTAGCCCACACCATCGGAGAATTGCTCTTTTTGTCTCCAGAGGATCTCATCCGGCAAGTATGGCTCGGCGTCGGGCTGATCCGAAGTATCGAATGCTTTTCTTAAGATCCATTTCTCAATACGCTCCTTCGTAATCATTTTCTCTTGTGGATCGATGTTCATGCAAGCTTCCAGAAACTAAATGGCCACGGATGAGCAAAACCGAGTGAAATACTAGAACGATTGATTGGACTTACCTCTTTGTCGAGGAAGGGCACGCGAGCCTCAAGACCCCAAGCGGATGTGGATTTGTTGGCTCGCAAGCAGTCGGCCAGGTGAAGGTTTTTGACCCTTCGGACAGTCTCTTCGTGGAAAGCTTTCTTGTCAGGGGCAGCATGGAAGTATAGATATCCTCCAAAGATCTCATCACTTCCTTCACCACTAAGTACCATTTTGACACCCATAGCCTTGATTTTGCGCGATAGTAGGTACATAGGGGTGGAAGCTCGGATCGTTGTGACATCGTATGTCTCGAGGTGGTAGATAACATCAGAGAGGGCGTTGAGACCGTCATCAATCGTGAAGGTCATGACGTGATGCTTAGTACCTAGGAACTTAGCGACTTTGAGGGCAGCTTCGTTATCTGGTGATCCGGGTAAGCCGATAGAGAACGAGTTCAGTTGCGGCAAGTACGTAACGGTCGACAGTTTGTTCTCGTCATCGATACCGACCAGACCCTCGCCCTTGTCTGCGTCTTCTACAGCATCCTCAACGCTGCCGTTGGCAGCCAGAGCGGCTTTTTTGAGTCTCAAAGTCTCTCTCTGGGCGATGGACGCAACTAGACTCGAATCCAATCCGCCAGATAGCAAAACACCGTAAGGGACCTCAGCCATCAGTCGTTTCCGGACGGACTTCTCGAGAGTCTCGCGGACTAGGCTCAAGTCTAGTGGTGTCTCAGGGATTCTTGAGTTTTCCCACCATGTCGGCTGGAAATAGCGGGTAGTCTCTTTAGTCGAGGTGTCGTAGACATGGCCAGGAGGGAACGCGCGGATGTTGTCACAGACACTATCCAAGCACTTGAGCTCCGAAGCGAAATACGTCGTATCCGGCTCTTTCGAACTCCATCCTTGGTAAAATGTGGTGATACCGATAGGATCGCGGGCAGCAATGGTTCGGTCGAGGTTCTTGTCGTAGAGCACGAAAGAGAACATGCCGTCGAGGTACTTCGGCGCGTCGAGGCCATACTCGAGATACTAGGCGATGGGTAAGCAATTGACGATTCTCACCCTAGGCAGTATATACGGCAATTTGGATGCCCTTACTAAAGGAATGATGACCTCGCAGTCGGATGTAGTCTTGAAATGATAGGGCTTCTTCAGGGATTTCCGAAGCAGTCTGTGGTTGTAGATCTCGCCGTTGACGGCCAGGACAATGCTCTCATCCTCGTTGGTAAGCGGCTGAGCGCCGGACTCTGGGGTTGGTGTCAGTATAATCAAGCCGTAGGGCCGAGATGATGCTCGCATGCATTATCTGGTTGGCAATCTGTCTGTCTGTCTGTCTGTACATACCCACACCGACAATACTCAATCTCTCATGACAGAGGACTGCGCACACATTAGCGACCGAGCCTGCGCATTTATTTCTGTTGTCTCGACTCACTCGTGTTCTTAGAAATGACACTGCCACCTGTCAAACCACGCGGCAACGGTTAACAATCATTTGTGAACGCCGCCAGATCCAGTTTGCGACTCACTCCAGTCGGGGCCTCTGTGTCGAACTCTGCGCAGATTAAGTCAATTGGAGATGCACGGATAGAAGGAGGCCCGCACTCACTGTCTGGCAAGTTTCAGAGCCGTCGGCTTGAACTTCTGCACGTCCGGATGACTGCGCGTGTGCCCTTGTTAGCTACATATCGTGTCGCGTGCGGCGCATGGCGAAATGGCAAGAAGTAGAGAGGGCGGGGTTCATAATTTCGATACGTCAGTGGGCTTGTGACTGCCCCTCCATGTATGCGCGGCGCTGCGGCGGGAGTGCGTCACCGAGTGGGCAGCGGGGGAGGAGGTGGGAGACAAGAGAAGACAGCGAGGACTAACCAGTGACAGGCAAATATACCACACATCTTGCTCTTTCCCTTGTCCTGGCGTGTTGTTCTTTCCGGATGAAGAATGTAACTTGAAAGGCCCAATTGGGAATATGGCACAACAAATGTGTAGTACCTTATGGAAACTGGAAACTGGAAACTATAGAGTGAGTTCCTCTAGAATGCACGTAACGATGACGACTGGAGATGCGAGAGTAAGTAGGTAGTAGGTAGTAGGTAGTAGGTAGGAAGAAAAAAAATATAGATCTCGTAAATAGAATTATTATCACTCGCCAGTAACCAACCTAGTACCTGAGCTAGATAATCGGTTATGACTGGAATGCGGTTTCAAGATAACGGTGGGTGCCGATTTCGGCGCAGCTGTGACTTGACAGATAGAATTACACAATTAATCTGGGCTGGGTGCATACATGTAGATATGTGGTAGTACGAGTATATCTATCAATGGATTTAATAGATACTAGCTATGTACAGAAGTACCTTGGCAGGGTTAGAGATTTCTCTAATTATCAAGTAGATCGTATCCTGTGTAGAGAAAGTGGCGATACTTTCGAAATTTCTTGCATATGAGAAACCTACTCCGCCCGCTAGTCAAGTCACCATGTGCTACTTGGCTCATTACTATGGAGCCGAGGCATGATGAGCGAGCTATCTTTTACGCCATCACCTTATGTAGAACATAGTTGGATTTAAGTAGAGAGTTCGAGCGCAAACATATCTTGATTGTAATAGAACGTGATATTTGCCTTGCATCTTGAAACATCGCGTGTATCCATCCACACAGGGCATCCATCGGGTTGGTAGGTATGCCATCTGTAATGGTAGGTATGTGATAGAGCGGAGGACAGACCAAGTACTGTACAGGACCACAGCATTCATAAAACGGCTACCTGTCCAGGCAGGGATTGAGTGAGGCTTTGAGGTGCATGTGACTTCAAGATGTTTTGTAAAGCTCTGCCATCTTCCCGCATTTCATTTCTACCACATTTTCGGAGCAGCATCACTCATAGATGCCAGACCAAACCCTCGCAAAGTAACGCCATAGTGTATTATCCTTGACCGAACTCCATGCCCAAGACGACGAGTGCATTGCTCACAAACCCCCAAGACCCAAAACCCACGCGCCATGCACGCTACGCACGCCTCACCCGTTCTCCCTTAGGTGGCCGGATTTGATCGAACTTCACGTCTCACTCGCTTCTCGTATTCAACGCGATCCTTCTTGAATAGATTGTAGGCCTCCGCCTGGGCAGGTGAGTCGGGGTTAGGATTGTCCAGGAGGTCCTGAACACCCAAGGCAATTTGTTTAATGGTGATCGCAGGTCTCCAACCGTCATCTTCGTTTAGGATCGAGAGGCAAACAGTCCCTGATGGGTAGACGTTCGGGTGGAATAGTGGCGGCGTGAACTTGCCTGTCGGGAGGTATTCGCGTTAGGCAAATGATTACGTATCAAATACGTGGGCGTGAGTAGACAGGAACTTACATTTCGGAGGCTTCGTTGGGTACTCTGCGGATGAACCGGCTAGGTTAGCGACAGGAACAGCGGTCGTTTTGGACTTGGTGTCTTGGCCTCTAGAACATACCGTCAGGGAAAGTCATGGTCATCTTGAACAAGCCTCCCTCCCAGATAGTTTTCTCTTTACCAGGGATGCCACACTCCCAAGTCTTGAGGTCCAAGACGCCCTGTGCATTCTTGACAGGCCTCGCCCAGAAGCCGAAGGGGTGATCCTTCCTCCAGTGTTTTCTGTGATGGTTACGTCAGTCTCGGGCTGGACCAAAGGGCTATGCGAGGTGCATCTATCTGCCCAAGGGACCCGTGGCATTCCACGAACCTTTCCTCGCCGAGGCGCAGGGTGCAAAGCGACATCTTGAAGGTAGAATCGGAACAGTTCTGGGTGCCTGTTGCAAAGCGAGGTTCGCCAAGTCAGCGAGGGTAGCCGGCCCAAGAAGACACTGAAGATGTATCCAGCATAGGCCGCAAGGCTGCAGGCTTGCGCAAGGTGAACTAGGACTGGAGAAGAGCGGATTGGGCTAGATATGGTAGCGACACAAGAATGCGGATAACGTGGATAACGTCGATAACGTCGAGAGAGGTAGTGGGGATGTAGAGAAAGATGTAGTGCCAGTTATGATTAACCGGCAGACAAGTCTGGGGTGACTGACTAGCTTGGAAGGGAGTGCAGAAAGCTGTGGGAAGAAAAGGCGTACGAGTTGGGCAATTTGACGATTATTTGATCCAATTGCTGTTAGCTTGCGCTTGTGCTGGAACTTACTTACCCTCACTCACGCGGCTTCTTTGCAGCTGCTTCTTGCAGTAGGTATTTTTGTTCACGTACCTACCTGGCTGAATTGTAGGAACGGTTCGAGGAACAGACGAACGCTGCTTTTGCGCTCAGACGGTCTGTACTAGATCTATTCAAGAGTGTACTGTAGGTTTCAGGTTTGAGAAGGCATCTCTAAGGGTGGGTTTGCGGGACTGTGCCGGTACATACTTAGATGGTACCTACAGGTATGTACTGCCGGTGTGCTAACAGTTTAAACCTTGGAAGGTTGTGTTCAGCCCCTCTAGTTACTTGAAAGGGTAGGCGGTGTAGCTATAGACATCTCTACCCACTTAATTGGACAAACCGACCCACCGGGGGGGGGCGGTGTTGCTCGGGCTAGTACAAATTGGGTACTTCTATTCATGTTATACAGAGAGGCTCGAGAGGTACATAAGTACCTAGAGGATACCTAGCATGGAATCCATTGCAAAGGTAACAGGCAGTACGATAAGCACTGTTCAATTGTGTTACATACCTCATAGGGTAACGGTCCAAGGTAGATAGGTACATGTAGACACCTACCTACCTGTCAGGTAGGTTGGATAAAGGTTAGGTCCGTTTAGGTACTTGCGCAATAATACCCACTGCCAAGATCCAACACCTCGGCACTCACATGGTGATTTTGCGCCTCACATCCCACTTGATCATCCTCAGGCTGTTAACATCCATCCTTTTACCGCATAGTATTTTGCTTGTATAGCCTTGGCAACTTATTTTGTGTCTGTCCTTCATAATTGGTAGAGTTAGGTATAAAGTCTCCACGGAATCACTGCCCTGTATAAACATTACACAGCCGGGAGTGTGGGGTTCACTATTTGTATTGATCCTCGTCGTTGTTACGATTGCGATTCCGATATTGCCTTAAGACCTGCTCGGCCAGTCTTCTCGAGAATAGCCTCAGTATTCAATTGAGATGGAGGAAACCAAAGCCGGCATAGCTGGCGACCACTCCAAGCAGGCAGATCAGTCTAGCGCAGAGCCTAAGACTGTCAGTGATGCGAACGATATTGGCGATGCGCCCGATCCGGATGAGGATGATCTAGATGATCTGGATGACATGCTCGACGAATTTTCAACCGTAAAGCTGAGTTCGAAGGTGGATGTGCCGAAAACCATCACCGCAGCTCCTAATGCTTCTGCCTCGACCGGTCCAGCCACCAGTGATGGAGCCTTAGACACAGAAGACTCCCTACCCGGCCTAGATGAGTTCTCCGAAGAGGAGTTCCAGAAGCAACTCCAAGCAGGGATGGCAGAATTAATGGGCGACTTAGAAGGCTCCGCAAGTGTTCCTCGCGCCTCAATATAAATTATCACGCTAACTGTATCGCAGCCGGATATGCAAGCCCAATTCGAGAGTATATTCAAAGGACTTGAGGCTACAGCACCGGCAGGTTCAAGTGACAAATCTGCTTCGATACCACAGTCACCCGAAGGGATCGCTGCGGAACTCAGTCAAGATGCTTCTTTTCAAGAGACTATCAAGCGGACGATGGCGAGGATGCAGGAATCAGGCGACCAAGCCACTGCTGCCGCTACGGCTGAAGGGTCTGAAGATGACTTCATCGCTGAGATGTTGAAGGCTATGAAAGATATTCCTGGTGGTGATGGTAGTGAAGAAGACTTTTCTAAGTTGTTGATGGGCATGATGGAACAGCTCACTAACAAAGAAATCTTGTACGAACCCATGAAAGAGCTGAATGACAAGTTCCCCGGATGGATGGAGAAAAACAAGGATACCTTACCGAAAGACGACTTGAAGCGATACCAGGAACAGCAAACTCTTGTCGCTGAAATGGTCACCAAGTTCCAAGAGCCAACGTACTCCGACTCAAATGCAGCGGACCGGGAGTATATAGTGGATAGAATGCAAAAAGTAAGTGGCTCCACGACGAGTGAATACTGTGTCACTAACCATGCATCTAGATGCAAGCAGCGGGATCTCCACCACATGATCTGGTCGGAGATATGCCTTCAGCTAAGGAAGTCCTCGACTCCCCAGAGGAGTCGTGCGCGCCACAATAACCTGATACGACAATTGTTCTTGGCTGAAAATATTTTATACACTTGGATCAGCGAGTTCCAAACACCGTCTAACCATGTACGGTTATATACATGCGTGATGCGACCTAATTCAGACCATAGAACATGAGTCCTACCACGCCAAATTACCTATATCCGACAACGCCCATACAATACTGAGCGTGAAAATCGACCAAAGCAAATCCTATCCCCACAGTACTGTTCATGACATGTCCATTTGACCCGACGATATAAACCCCTCTTCCTCATCTCTTTGGTGGGACAACATGTCCATGAATAATGTGTCGTAGTCTTCGTCATCTGATAACGATGTTGGTTCAAGTTGTCTTGGTACCTGCAGAGGTGCCTGCGAAGAAGTGGGATTGAGGAGAGATAGCATTGCTTCTAGCTCGGCTTCCTCTTCTTGGGCAATGGCATCCACCATCATATCGTCGGTTTCCTCATGTGATCCATACGGATTCTCGGGTATATCATCAAGCTCGTCTTCGAATACGAACCCATCTAAGTCTGTGTCTTTCTCTTGTCTCCGTTGTTTATTGAGAATGTGCCATTCAAGCTTTAGTGCCTGTGAGACGTGTCAGCCGAAGTTTCTTCAACGTACATACCCGACTCGATGCTGAGTGGAATGACTTTACTTCTTGATCTCCTCCTCTCTGATCCCACTTTCGATCGTCTGCTCGTTTTCGAACATTCTTTAAAAATAGCTTCCTCCTACTCTCTTGAGCCTGCTCGCGACTCAACCGCAATGGATTGGGTTTCACGTTGCGAGAGGCATATTTGAAAATGGATGATGATCCCCGTATCGGCGATGACTGTGTATCATACCGCGGGAGAGTATTCGGATCGCGTGGTGAGAGCGGCGGAGAGGCCTGTGATGGACGCAGAGGGGAAGAAGAAAGAGGCGAGGGCACTGCCGGCCGATGCGGCGAAGAGAAGTCGAAATTGAATGTTGGTGCCGGCATTGTAGCTAACATTTTGACCTTCGCGTTTCGCTGCGGAACAGTAAACAGCAGATACTTGAGTATGGGGAACGTAGTCTGTTCTTGTTGTGGCCGAAAGTGAAGGTTGGTGTTTGTTGGTGTAGTAAGGTAGGGGACTAAGTTCGTTGTACTTAATTGATTATACTGATTGAGGGACGGGGATCCTGCGCGCGTTCCATTGTGACGCGACCTTTGCACATGCAAATGCATCAAAGCGGGCTTTAAGACGCGTAAAAAGATTACCCCACCAATTAAACCCCTAGTCCAATCATAAGCCCTTTTGATCCCAGATCCCTGCTCAACGACGTAGTTAAGTGTACGTACCTTACTAGGGTATGGACTGGCCATTCAAGTCCGGTCCTTGCCGACGAGAGAAAAAAAATGGTCTTGGTTTAGAACTAAACGTCAACTCAACAGATTCAATCAATCTTCAACGACCCATCTCTTGATCCACTATCCACCCCAACCGCCCCTGGAATTCTCCATGTGCAAATATCGGTGGCAACAATATAGAATGCCTCAAACTTGCTGAACCATCACTTGACATTGAAAATTGGATTGCGCATGCCAATTGGCTTCCTCCCGATGTGCTGCCTCCTACTGCCAATATGAAACCAGTTTCTTTCGCCTCCTTGAGTCGTCTTGCTAGCACCAAATCTTGGACGTGCAACAACTGTCGCACGCAAATTGTCAGACACGCCAAGTTCCAACGATCCTCTTCCCGACCCTATTCCACCGGTTCGTCCGGTTCCTCGAGACGTGGCCCGAAACCAAGAGCTAGGGTCGTTGTTCTCACAGCTACTGGAACCGGTGCAGCGGGTGCTGGGGTACTGGCCTTTACGGACGACATCAAGTATGGGTATGAGGTGACTGAGCGCACAGGGAGGGTCGCTACAACTCTGGCTCTATGTATCAACGAGTGAGTTTGACATTGGCATAGTCGGCAAATGAGTGGCGATGTTAATCCATTGCCTTTCCCAGTTACCGAACCTCTTTAAACCAGCGCGAGAAGACCGACAACTTCGACGAGCAGGAGACGATACTTAAGGAATGCCACAAACGGTGTGCCGTGAGGACGTTGAAGGTGTTGGAGAAGAATGGTGGAATATTCATTAAGTTGGGACAGCACCTGGTATGGGCTTCTCATCTGTCGAACAAAGGGAAAATACTGACGGTCTAAACAGAGTGCTATGACATATCTACTCCCATATGAGTGGACGAGCACCTTCATACCACTGCAGGATAAGTGTCCCGTGTCCTCTTACGAATCGATCGAAGAGATGTTTAGGCGAGATACCGGCGAAGAGCTTCAAGATTATTTTTCTGATTTCGCGCACGAACCGATAGGAGCGGCTTCGCTTGCCCAAGTCCATCTGGCGACTGTCAAGGATTCCGGCCAGCGAGTCGCCGTCAAAGTCCAACATCCTGGCTTGGCGCAATGGGCGCCTCTAGATATGGCTTTGACTAAATTCACATTTTCCACGCTGAAGCGATTTTTCCCAGAATATGACTTGGAATGGTTATCATCTGAGATGGAAGCTTCTTTGCCACAAGAGCTCGATTTTCAGCTCGAGGCAGCAAATGCGATCCGCACGAAGCAACACTTTCAGAAGCTGCCCGAATTACCCCTGGTGATACCCGATGTGATCTGGGCGAAGAAGAGAATTCTGGTTATGGCGAATGAATCTGGAAAACGTCTAGACGATCTCGAATACCTAGATTCCAACGGCATCGATCGTGATGAAGTCTCAGCTACTTTGGCGCATATCTTTAACGAAATGATCTTTGGTAGTAATGCCCCTCTGCATTGTGATCCTCACGGAGGAAATATCGCGATTCGAAAAGCTTCAAAAAATGCAAGATGGGGAAAGAACTTTGAGATCATATTGTATGATCACGGACTATATCGTGACATACCCGAAAACCTACGACGCTCATATGCGAAGATGTGGCTGGCTGTCATCAATGGAGACATGGATGCAATGAAGCAGCACGCTCACGATGTAGCGGGCGTTACCGAGGAACAATTCCCATTATTTGCGAGCGCCATCACCGGTCGAGATTACACGGTGGTTAGTTCCTCAATCATGAAGTCGCGGTCTGAAGAAGAGAAAAAGACCATGGGCGATGCGCTACAGGAGGGCCTGTTATCGGATCTCGTAACAATGCTTGGCCAAGTCCCACGCATTATCTTACTTATACTCAAGACAAACGATTTGACGCGCAGCCTCGATGAAAGCCTACACACACGCCAGGGTCCCATGCGCACATTTCTAATACTTGCGCATTACTGCGCACGCACGGTGCTCCGTGAACAGGTTGACGAGATCAGGCAACGCCCCGGTAGTCTGCTGTCACCTGGAAATGCCGTCAGATTCATCGCTGCCTGGGTGGGGTATCTACGCGTCGAATTGAAGCTCGAGTTCTTCGAGCTCTGGCTCAGCATTAGGAGAATCGCCGGGTTTAGCGCCATAGAGTACAGCACTGGTGCGGCTATGTTATGAGGCTCATAAGTGCCGCTTTGCTCAACCCCAATGGCTTCCACCTTGTATCTTACCGGAGGCACTCTCATATGAGGGGTGAAATAACCCCTAAGTGCTTGGATTTCCATTATAGATTGGGAGATGCGATGGATATATCAATACTGTACATATAGCCTACGGTGCTTTCTCAGACATGCATTAGAGAGGTACACAATCTCGCTTGGGATCGAAAGAGGTATCTTGTCATTAGACGCTACATAATATATATACACGGAACATTAAGAATCCCGACTAGCTTGAATGAAGTTCATGTCTACCCCTAGCTTGTGAGAACGTCATTCTAGAGTTTGACCACTGAATAGATCTACGCAATTGAGACAGTGTGTCGGAATGTTTGTTTCTTCTATATAGACCACCAACCAGTAGATGAGAGAGTGAATACCTACTGCAAAACAGTACCGGCTATACCTACCACTTACTGTCCGTTCCCAAGTAAGGCAATGTTACCAATGACGCACCGTACCAGCAATACCACTTGGGTTAGGTGCGCTTTTATGTTATACCTGCCTAAGCGGCGCCTGTGCGTTCGGTACGCACGCTCTAGACCACGTTACACTACTTACCCGAGGCCTAGACGTGCAGCCTACGTGAACGTCTGGGCTTTCTTAATAAACATGGGTAAGCTGGCACAGCTGAACAATGAGGCTTAGCGAGCAGCTGGGCTTAGGGCAGGCTACCAGTGAGCTTGGTTTAGAATCGGCCAGGTCAATGAATTATACTAGTATCCACTGCTGTATAACAAGTTGTCGCAAGTAGTGAGAACAGTTGTGGATTCATCTAACTATAGCTACGGGTACTACACGTAAGGGCTGGAAGTTGATCTGGTTTAAATTGTGGTTATAATACAGGCTGAGTCACTGGCGAGACTGGGCTCCCGAGACAAGGCGGACGGGTGATCGCCTCTCTGATCTCGGGACTAGTGGGTTGGTTGGTGCAATGTGGGTGGGGATTAATTCCTACAAATCGTGATATGACGAGCTTAGTCTTAGGTAGTTAGTTAGTCAGGCACGCGACCCGAATCAAGACCTAAAATGGTAACGACTCAACAAGTAGGCAGGAATAGCAATACGTTCATCACGAATTGTGGGGTGGACTGTGTAGTATCAAATAGAAACTTTGTATTTCTCATCTTTAGTTTAAGTGTAGCTGGAGCCCGGAGATCCAGGTGGTATAGATAGAATTACGTGATTCGCAAGTGAGGGTTTGCGTCATCCTTGGAGAGGATTGCGCGAAGCTGGACCGACAACCGTTCCAATCATTTCATGCTTTGAAATCTGGTTGTTGATGAGTAACAGACGGACGACACTTTTGCGGGTTTAGTGAAGTCTTTCGCTTGCGAATCCAATTCCACTCATTGTATAGGACATTGCACTCCATGTGTTAGTTCTGCTCCACCCTCTCCTGTTTCGTGTCTCCGTGCATGAGCCAAATGTCGAAAAAATGAAAGGGAGGTAAAATGTCAAAATGTGTAATGCTTCAGTGGGTATTTCCATTCCCTATTAACGCCGGTCCCGATCCCCAGCCCTGGTCCCTGGGGATATAGTGTACGTTGTATAAAGGTTGTCTCGCTCGTGATTGTGGTGGTTGTATGTGTAAGTGGATAGATTTGTCTGTGCAGGTAGCAAGTTTGTGATTTTCGTATCGTATATTTTGTTTCAACGACCACCCCAACTCCAACTAGAGCTCGACGATGAGCGGGACATTGGGGAACTGGGCGCCGACGTCGAGTCGCTTCGGTCGCTGTCCACTGATGTACGCTTCTCGGGGGATGGCGAGCGGCGACTTATCCACGATGATGAGACTTGGGAGTTGGGACTTGGCTCGGGCGATGTCTGACGGTTCTGGTAGGACTTGTAGATTTGCTTGCACAGATGTGCGGACATGGTGTAAGTGGGCGACATTGTCGGTTCGTTTCTTCGTCTGGTTGTTTTACCAAGTACAAGATGGAAGTGAGTAGTGACTGTTGATTATTGATGTTGCACACACTAGAGTCTAGCTTTGTCTTCGGATGAAATAGTCTTGAACTGTTCGGCTGTGTCAAAGGCTGGAGAAGTGAGATTTTCTGAAATAGAAGAGAACTCGCAGGTATTGGCAGGGTCTCAATATTTATATCGCCAGCTAAGCTACCCGACTACACTACAGTACAGATCTGCCTTGACCAAAGCTTTAGAAGCTCGGGCAGGCAGTCAGTCAGACAGGTACAATGCCACAATGGCCTATGTAGCCCGGTAAGTCTGCGCTAAAGAACCTAAAGCGCCGTGATACAGGGAAGATCAGGGGTCATTGTGGTGTGTACCAACGGTTATTTTCCGCTACCACTTGCTAAAAGGGTAAGTGGGTAGGTCCATCCCACCAATCAGAGACATCCTAAATGCCATTACGCAGCAGGTGATGGCCGCCTGACAGCCCCATTTGTGGGCTGATCTTGTTTCCATCATACGAGGCCTGGAGCTGGATGGGAAGACCTGGAAGAGCCCAGTCCGACACGCTTACTTACTCTTCATCATCGCAAACCTGAGTACCCATTTTCTCAGCACATTGGGTAAGCATTGTTTAGTTCCCCGACCAGAGAATCGTTTTTTTTTTTCTAAGAAAGACAATAGGAATCATCTGGCAAGAATACACCACCAGCATCTCCCCAGGTCAAGCAAAGGTTGTTTTGACCACCCACTCAACCGGCCGGGATGGCTCCACCACTAACACCACTATGGACACATTTAAAATGTTGACGCCCACTTACCGGTAGACTCTGCCACGATCCATGGTAAGCGAATGTACACCTGCAGACGACTCACATTACGAACATGCCACGACACGTCTTTGCCTACAAGGGTCTGTAATCGCCAGAATAAACATTGCCCGCTACCTACTGTACTGAGTACGGTACCTACTACACTACTGTCTGATGCAGACCAATACGTCAACTGGAACTGTAGCTTCAACACGGAGAGCTCCAGCCGTTGACCTGCCGACCTCTTGGTTCACCTGGAGGGCTGTTCCAGCTAAAAATACCACAGCAGTCGAGAGAGGATCCACAGCGCTCACTGCCGGCTGGGGTCGCCCGGGGTTAACAATGACCCTGGATCCAGTGAATAGCCACCTCTCTAATCCTGCTGTAGACAACTGGTTAAGTGATAATAGTGATCCCGGATGGGGTGAATCGTTCAGAGACCACTCGTCTAGGTCAAATGAATTCGTATTAAATGCATATAATCCTCTTGCTTGTTGCAGATTGCCAAGCAGCCCCCACGCTCATATTCATATGCTTATATGTGATGCAATTCTAGTAGGTCAATGCTTCTGCTCGCCAACAAAGCATTAGTTCAGAGCAACTAAGATACAATAATTCTTATTTGAAGACAGAAATAGGGAAACTACTCGAAAAGCATAAAGATCAATCAATATAAGCCCACCTATCTCTTAGCCACATCAGAGCCTTCAATCCCCCCGAATATCAACTATACCAACGCAATCATGTTATTCACTTTCGCGCTGATATCATATCATTGATGCTTTTGAACCTTCACTCTGCTTAAACCTGTCAAGAATTCGGCTTGAGTGTCTCAGCGGTAAGGATGAGGCTAGCTAGGGTAAGACAACAGCCGAATTATAGGTGCATGAGAGGGTGATGACGCTTCCATATGATATGTGCAAACCAGCGTATACTTTCTCCTTCCTACCTATGCTCCCAATACTCAATATTACGAGGTCCCGGCATACTATATTTAGGCTAGAGATCCTAAGACTGGGTAATAAAGAATTCGATAACGATTCAACAGTAGTATACTAAGAGCGACTAGATCCGTTAGCCATTCGGGAACCTTCTGGACCCCTCTCCGTTTATTTGAGGTTATAGATGCAGCTCGTCGATATTGCTAATCGACAGGCCGCCAATATGTCTCACATAAATGACAGCTGAATAGCCTCAAACAAGACATCATCAATATCGCCGAGACTCACTTCCAGCGCATTTCAGCGCGTCTGACGAGTATTCTATATGAGTCCTCCGTATAACATGATCAGTTAAGTCAATAGGTGACATGACTCAGTTAGGTATTCAGACTGGCTCGTGCACGATGCCTATTAAGGCAATCGATATGAGAGAAATCGCGTTTCCCCTTTTACATCTCACATCCGCTCGTTCAAACCCAATCTACATAGGCACAGTCTTTTCTCTTCTGCAACACTAAATAGGCCCTGGATGGAGCATAGTCGTGGTTCCTGAGGTGAAGCCGTGCGACGAGTAGCTTGGTTGGTCCTATCTGCATAGGTAGGCGTCTGAAGTACCTATAAGTATCCGAGACGTAGCACCGCATGCTGGTTACCTAAGATAGTAGGTATTTATATAAAGGCTACCTTCGTGCATATTGGTAGGCACGCGCATCCAAAAAGAAACAAACAGCGAACCTTTCCCCTGACTGATGCATTCCAGCTCGTACCTCACTCGCAACTTCTCCTGGTCCTAGCTGATCGACGACGTCCTGTCGCTTGGATACCTACTCAAAGCACGCAAAGAAGTTTCCATAAACCACTGGCATCATGCCTTATGTTATGGAATTCTACGTTGACGGGGGCTGCCGTGGAAATGGTAGTCAATGGGCTATTGGCGCCGCCGCATGCGTTCTCAGAACACGCTCCCGCTCATCCTTTTACCGAACGCAGGAATTAGGAACATACTACGACGAACCAGCAACCAATCAACGAGCTGAGATCACGGCTATCATCATGGCTCTCGAATGGGCTTTGGAGAGATACGATGAATTGGATTCGTACCCCAGGCTCGTCGTCCGGATCCACAGCGATTCTAGATATGCTATCGGATGTATGGACAATTGGATCTACAAATGGTCGCGCAATGGGTGGAGAAATGCGGCTGGCTACGAGGTCGCTAATCGCGACTTGATTGAAAAGGCTTCTGACCTCGATGATCGCGTCCAGGAACTGGGCGCAGTCGACTACATCTGGGTCCCTCGATCGGAAAATCAGAAGGCCGATGAACTGTGCAATGATAAGCTCGACGAACTAGAGGATTGATGGCCTGGGGCTGGCGAGCTTTGTGCGCACATGGATAATCTCAACCGTATCTTTGGAAGAGAGTAAGTTCATTACATAATCAAGTGATAGTCCTCACACAAAATGATTTCTCATATGTGCAACACGGTTGCCTTTATGGTGACTCTGGGATCGTCTCTTCTCAAGACAAGCATGACAAGGTTTAAAGCATAGATTCTAATCGCGACTCCTTTCTAGGGTTTATCGGGATATGAATAACGGGAGAATGACAATTACTCCCTGTCTGCATCTTGCGAAGCTTTGCATAGCTTCCAATTGACCAACACTGCCTGGCTATTCTTTTGGTTTAGTTCTCCCTGCTTCCTTTCTACGTACGACCAAATAATTACTATTTTGTTTATTTTAATACCAGAGCACGGGCACCATATGTATGAAAGCACCTCGTTGTTCGATATTTCACAGCCTTCTCTCCGGAAAATGTTTTTTGTTTCCTCGCGATTGGAATTAGCAGAGAAATACCCTCTCAACTTTACATTATGCCAATATTGCAGTTGGAAAAGAGGCAGAAGCCTCCACTAGCTCTACAAAAATTAATATAGCTTATTCAAACCTGTAAAGAAGATCCCAGAACTTCCTCTCCTAGAAGAAGCTTTTATCCCGGCTCTTCGGCTTTCGCATGCGCTCCAGTCATTCCATCCACTACGAATATCCAAGCAATCAACACCTTTCTTCCGCTTATGTTCACATACCTAGAACCTATTCCTCCTGAGTGTGCGGTTCGTCCGCTCGTTCTCCCCCGCCTCTTAACCGGCTGCGCTTTTGGATTCTGACTGCAGTAGCGCGCAGCCACTTCAACATCATAATTAGTGTGATTAGTGCCCGTTGCTGACCCAGGAACATGATCAACCGTATAATCGCTGAGATCAGTATGCTTACCTTCGATGTTACCCAATCGCAAGCTGATGCTTCCTTAGATGTACCCTGCAATATGCAAGCGACACTGGTGGCGCAGTATCTCACAACCCTCTGAAGCTACAGTACCTCGACATCCTAGGTCGTAACAGAAATAAAAAAGAAAGTAGATTTTTCTTTTTATAAAAAGGAAACAAGGGCAATTAAATGCATTCTACTAGGTAATAGGTATCATATAAACGTATTGTCTGAATTGTAGTAGAGCCTATCGTATAACCTCCTTTGAAAACTCAGGAATCCCAGGATCGAAATCGTGCGCAATTCGAAGCTCTATGTCCTGAACAGCTGCAGTCTTCATGCCGCTTTCAATCATAGTATCGCTCGAGACCTCCCTTGTTGCTGCGAGAGCCGTCTTTTCATCGTCTCCGTGCACTGATCGCACTGCTGAATTTGGGGTTGCAATGAATAAAGTGGCCTTAGTGAGATATCTTGGCAACGGATCTGTTGCATTCATATCTTCTGCTCGCATCGTAACGTTGAGCTTAGCGCTGTGGGCTGTGCGATATACGCTCGAGAACTTATTACTGTAGCTCGCGTTGCTGAGGTAGATTGCAGATAGCCCGATGAAACTTGCAATCGTAGAGACCGCGACTGCGACCCCGTAAGAAATCCATAACTGCCGTGACGAGTATCGGTATACGGGTCCCCATGTGGTCGTCGTGACATTGAACATTGGAGGTGCAAATTCAGATGTTCATGTTCGGCCTGGATAACGCATGGTCAGAGATAATGCTAATCGTATTTAGGGATGGCTTGTTCTTGAGAAGAAAGCGAATAAAAATAAATAATGTGACTGACTGTAGTAGCTTCGAGCTTATAAGTGAAATGGTGATATTTTGAAACATATCTTCCATGGCACTCTGGAGCGGTTTCTGCAGTTGAACACTCTGGGGGTTGAACAAAGATTGTCCTCTAGATGTATTCGTCCGCCACAGGTCTGTCAGTAGAGTAGAAGCAGAGGGAGAAGTCCATATAGGGACGAAGGGAAGCTGAGCTCTGGCGTATCGAGAAGGACTGTGGATGTTATCTTGCTTCCCACCTGCAGGCTGGAATGTCGTATATCATTTGATATGCCTCCTCTTATTATTTGGTAGAATGTATCTGCTATAGCCGTGTATAACAGTTGTCGAAGTAAAGTTGCGTTGTAAACGTCAGATACCAGATCCGACGTGTTAGAAAAGGACAAAAACCTAATGGCAGGTACGACTTCGTTCTGGCTTGCATTCACAGTTATGTTCTGTCTGCTAGATTCATAGTTGAAAGCGACATGGTATGAGAAGTTGTGCAGATCGCATTGTAGGAATGTCGAATTTCCCGGTCCCAGAGGTTGGGATGGACTAGTAAGGTTGACCCTATTGCACACGTTATCCCAATCGCCAGATATATCAAATAAATCAGGCATGATTGCTATACACGAAGAAGTCGGTATTTGGTAGGTTGAGATATTCGAGTTTATTTGCACTAATGGGTCCGTTCCGTCTCCAAATGTCCATGACCAAGCAAGGTAGCCGTACGGAAAGTAGCAATCTGTTGACGTTTCGTTCTAAAGCGAGTGTGCGATGTCGGACTCAGCCTGAAGTCTCGAGTCATCATCCATTAGATGACAATTTAGGGAAAGACCATAGAATCCCAACTGCCAACTTGAGTTTGCTGTTGGCGGCGTGATGGGCAAGATGTTTCCGCTATCTGCCACTGCGTTTGCCACTTTCTGTACTTCGCTGCTGGGGCCATTATATGAGTATGTAGACAAATCCCCATGACTACTCTCACCACCATAATCAAACATAGGCATGCCAGCGACGTAGCGGAGACTCGCAAAATCGAAATTTGGGACTGTATTCAACGCTGAGTTTATTACTGGCGCAACTATGACTGATAACGAAGCGGGTGGAATGATGAAAGCAATAGGTAGTAACCTTTTTATTCGATTCAGTATTTTCTTTTCTTATAGGTTACTCCTATGATGATGACTGACCATGCTATGACTGCGATGAGAAATAATACGGGGTGCTTCCACCATGCAGAACCCCGACGAAAGGCAAAGAAAGACATTTGAGAGTATTGAGAATATGGCATCGATTTCCTTGAGCGTATTAACTTTGCGGGAGTTCGTCGCTGCCTGCCAGAGAACCTGCACATACGCCCCCGAGATTGCAAAGAGCAGAACGGCTCGAACAATCAGAGCAAACGTTGTGCCAACTCTCGCGTTTAGGTGGGGCAAAGCCCACCTGCGCGCATATGGGATCAACTGCAGATAAAATATAAAGCTTTATTGGTTTAAGTTGTAACTTATAATATATGTGTAAAATGTTTTTTTTTTATAGCGGAGCATACGGAACTATATTGTTTTGCTTTCAAATTTACTTAAGTGTAATATATTTTTTAGCTTTATTATTTACGATAATTGCAAAGCTAACTTTAAAAATTATAATAAAAAAAATATTTATAGTTTAAAAAATATATAATAGCGTTTAACGCGTTTGCGTTTTTTTAAACGTTATTTTAATAAGTATATTAACGCGTGTATATATATGTTTATATATTTTTTATTTATAATAAATAATATATATTTAAATATATATTACTATAAAAATTAATATTTATAGCAACGCTGTTTATAAATGCTTAATAATATATAGCTAAATAATAAAAAGCTGCGCTTTTTATTTTTAATAAATTTAAAATATTATTTATATATATAGTTAATAATTTAAAATGTTTTTTTTTTTTTTTTTTTTTTTTTGCTGCTTATATAATTTTTGTAAATAATTTAAAGCGTAATATAATAAACTTTAAAATAATTTTTAGCTAATTTTTAAATTTTTAATAAATATTAAATTTAGTTTTTTTTTTTATAAATAATTTTTTATTTTTTATTTAATTATATATTATATATAAATAAAAAAAAATTATTTTATTTTTATATTAACAAATAATTAAATTATTATATATTATTATTATTATTATTATTG